>OZ007590.1:305352373-305443873 GCA_963931845.1 Maratus michaelseni | reverse complement strand
GATTTAGTTTTGGAGCAGAAAAATAATTTTGGTTCTAGTTTTTGTTCATCAGAAATAACTTTTTTCTGTTTGTTGAGTTTTGGTTCAACAGAAAAAAATTCATCTGATCAAGCAACAAACTGAATATTTTCAGCAGAAATATATATATAATTTGCAATGACTCAGCTTTTCAGTTCTTTAGTGTCCATGGAGATGTGAAGAATTCCTAAGATTGTAAGCATTTACAATCATGTTTCATCACATACACACTTTGTTTTTATGGTGAGCTATATCCATTGCTTTATGGTATATTATATATCACTGTTCTATTATGGTTTATTTATTTATTTGATCTTTTTGGGTCGCATTTCTGTTTTTATACATATCTATCTCATTTTGGTTTCTCTATATGTTATAAGGGGCATAATATTGTCCTTTTTAAGCTTAATGCTGGCAATATTCGACGAAATAACATATTTACTATGAATTATTCTTATGATGCTCCTCTGAAGATTTCATAAGATATTCATAGTATTCCATTCTTGATTTTTATTTTTATTAAGTTTGTTATGTATTATCACAGACTCTAACTGTAACGTTAACCATAACATCTTTATGTTTCCAGAATGGCAACAGGCTAGCGGCAGGCAGATGTAAACATTCACGCCGTGTCGCTACAAGATAGCAATGCACATGCTTTTATCTTTAATAAACCCTGTTAAGTTATATCATGAGTAATTATATGTATGTCTACTAATACGTAACAAATTGGCGACGAGGATGGATTTAAAGGGTTTAGCAAGCTACCTGCAAAATATTGATACTCACGCGTTAGGCTTAACAGTGACAACGTGGATTGGTTACAGAACTGAGTGAAATCTACATTCTGCAAATTTCTGATTTTTTTTTTCTCCAAAACATCGTTGTGAAAAATGGCTACTTTCGGCAGCTTAGAGCCTTTCGATGTATCGGAACCATCAACGTGGGACTCTTATCACGAAAGATTGGAATGCTTTTTAGAAGCGAACGATGTCAGCGACTCGACGAAGAAACGGGCCATATTTCTGAGTGTGTGCGGCGCGAAGATGTACGCGACAATCCGTTCTCTCGTATCCCCAGCAAGCCCTTCTTCTAAAACATACGACGAACTAATACAACTTGTCAAAACTCATTTCTCGCCAAAACCTTCAGAAATCTTCCAGCGATTTCTATTTTATAGAAGGAACCAACAATCGGGGGAAAGTATAAATGCATTCATCGCGGAATTACGAAAACTATCCGAACACTGCAATTTTGGCTCATCGTTGGATGTCATGCTCAGAGATAGGTTGGTGTGCGGGCTGCTAGACGAAGCTCTCCAACGACGCTTACTTGCTGAAGCATCGCTGACTTTTAATCAAGCACTAGATAAGGCCTTGGCAGCAGAGACTGCTAATTTTCATGTAAAGGAGATTCGGAGCTCCGGATCTGTCTCAGTGATGCTGTAACAACGGCTGCAGGGTGCAGTATTTCTCCAAAAGAACGCTTGTTTCCTTCTGAACGTTAGAAGATGCTCGCAGAAGTGGGGAGGGGGTTGGTCATTTTGGAGCAATGACCGAGAACTTCCGCCCTTACCCCCAGTGGACAATGTACACGTAGACGTAGAGAAGCGAGGAGTCTGTGGTTGGAAAGCGAGCGATGAGGTTCGCTTGTAAACAGCTCCGGTTTGAGTGAGATGTTTTTTTTTAGTGCTTTCCGCTGTGTTCTGCGGTGATTATGAAGATCACGATTAAATTGTAAATCACAAAGAACTTGTACAGAATATTTTTTTAATTAAAAATTTTTTAATTGAATCCAGTGGATTCTTTATTAGTTTAGCTGTGCGTGAATGTTTATGTTTGAAATTAACACTCGCTACACCACAGCTTATGATTAATGGTGGCAGTGCTCGGTGGGATGTTGGAACTAGATTAATTAGTTCCACGAATTCTTAGCCACCTTCTGCAAAAAAATTATATTTGTTAAAGTCGTGCAGTTATCGTATAAGCACGCATTTTGTGGGAGAACTTTGTCGACGATTTCCACGAGTTTTGGAACGGCCAAGTATCCAGAGCTTTATTTTCTGACATTTGGAGTCTCTGTAAAGAAGAATCAGTGTTCTGTCCGGAAGGTCAAGGATTCATTCTTGTGAAGTGGAGCGAGTGGATACCATCGATAAAGATCCGGTGTGGAGCTTCATTTCTGTTGGACTGTTTATCTGCCGACCCTGGAATTTGCTATGTGTCCCCCAGCGTAAACATCAAATATGGAATGGTAAGCCCCTATATTTCTCGTGCATGCTGAATTTTGGGAGGTCCCATTGTTATATATACATGTACATAAATTTAGTAGAAATAATGTTGGGCTAAGTAATTTGAAGTAGGGTTTATTATTATTATTATTACTTCAAGGTTCATGCGTACGGGATAGCTATAAGTTATTTTATATTCTCTGGTTATTGTACTAATGTTCTCAGGTAAATATTTATTGCAGAAGTGGCGGGTTATTTATTTTATGTGTGTTTTTGTTCTTTTGTGATAAGTATAAAGATTAAATTATTTTTTATGCACATGTAGAGTGCTAATGCAGCTAAACAATATGTGTTACAGTGTGAAAGCATTTGTTTAGAGGTAGGAGATTGAATTAATGAAAATTATCACTGTGAATTCATTTTTAAAATAAATTCATATTCCTAGTAGAAAGGAATTTTGTTTAAATTAATCTACTAAGTCTTTTCTTTACTGTGTAGTATTTTTATGAGTGTTTTTTGGGTTTATCTTATCATTTATGGTGTTTTATTTAGGGAGTTACTCAGTTTTGAAAAGAAAAGTAGATCCTTGATTTTCTTTGCTTTTTTATTGCTAATTGTGTTCGGGAAAATTATTGTGCTTTTTTGTATTTTGTGTTGCGATATTTTCTGTGTTTAATTATGGCCAGTTTCTTGAATAAACAAAATAAAAGCGTTCTGCTATTGCTCGCGGCCGATTTTGATACAGAATTACCTGCGGACAGTAAAAAGGTAGCGATAATTCAGGCAATTTTGCGTGCCTCTGATTATGAGGAGCAAATGGCTAAAGATATGTTGGAAGGGATATTAATAGAGAGGGAAAAACTGGCAGAGCAAGAAAGATCAGACAAATTAGCGGAGCAAGAAAGGTTAGATAAATTGGCAGAAAGAGAGAAAGATAGACAGTTGGAGTTAGAGAAGGCGAAGTTACAATACAATGTAGATACTACCTCTGTAGCTTCCACTGTTTCTGTAGTGGCAGAAAGTAAAGATAAAAAAGTAAGTTTAAAAGATTTAGTCCCAAAATTTGACCCTAAATCTATTGACATTACTTTATTTTTTATGATTTTTGAGAGTCAGGCGTTAAAAGAAAGTTTAGATGAATCTAATTATGTATCACAGCTTATACCCTTGTTGCCTGTAGATGTTGCGGAAATTATTGTAAAGGAACCGCTAGAGAAAAGGGATGACTATCAGCACATCAAAAGCGTTTTGTTGAAAAGGTTTAGATTAGGAGCTGGTGCCCTTAAAACTAAATTTGAAAACCATCAAAGGAAGTCAGGTGCACTGTGGTCTGAACTTGTGTATGAGCTGAGAGGGTATTTGGATAACTGGTTGGAAACGGTTGAAGTGAATGATTTCGAATCCCTCAAAGAACTTATACTCACAGAGCAGGTGAAACGTAGAGTCCCTTTTGAAATTAAAGAGAAATTCTTAGACGAATGGGATGAGATGAAGACAGCGTCCTATTTAGCAGAAAAATGCGATAAATATGAGAGTGTGAGAGGGAATTTTAAGAAAATGGAAAATAAATTTTGGAATAATAAGTCATTTGGTAGGGACAGGAACGGTCAGGATAACTTCAAGAGTAAGGGGGAACAGGCAGTAAAGTCGGGAGGGGCTGATAAAAAGGATCACGCAAGTAGAAATTCTTGGAATAAAGATAAGTTTGATAGAAGGAAACCTATTGTCTGTTTCCAGTGTAACCGTGCGGGGCATATCAGACCGGATTGCCCAGATTTAAAACGTAAAGACTCTGGAGATGTAGTTAGTCACCTGGGTGTAGATGTTAGTTTAGGAGAGTGTTTTGCACCGTATTTCAAAAAGGCAGAAATTAATGGAATAGAACGGGATTACTTACGGGATACTGGGGCTGGCATTGATCTTTGTGACCGTAGCTGGATTGATAATGAGGATTTGATTGGTGAAGTTACTTGGATTAAACAACCCCTGGATAATGAATGTAAATGTTTGCCATTGGCTAGAGTTACAATTAAAGGAGATTTTGGAACGGTGGTCACTAAGGCAGCTGTGAAACCTATCGAGTTAGAACAAGGTTATTATTTGTTAGGAAACAAAACGGCTGAGCTTATTGAGGAGTCGAGGCGTAATCCTGTACCGGTAAATGCTGTAATGACGCGCAGTCAGAGGCGTGAACATGAGAGAAATGTCCGCTGTGCAAGTTGAGAGTGAATTTGGTTCGGAGGATGGAGAACCGGATGAAGGGGAGTCTAGTGGCGGTGAGGAAGAAGATGGGATAGTTATTCCGGAAAGGTTAGAGGCAGAGTCGGGTTTGGAGAAGGTATCCGCAGAGAAATTTAAGGAAGAGCAGATAAATTGCGCTTCACTTAAGCAGTTGTGGGAGAAGGCCAGTAAACCTAACGAAAAAGAATTTTGTGTTAGAGATGGTAAGCTTGTGCGGGTATCGCAGTCACGAAGAGGTGATGATAAAGTGCAGTTATGTGTGCCGGAAGTTTATCGTAGAAAAGTTCTAGCATTGTGTCATGAGCAGGTGTCAGGGCATTTGGGTACGACTAAGTCCAAGGATAGGGTTCTGAGATGTTACTTTTGGCCAAACTGTTATCACGATATTGAGAATTATGTTAAGACTTGTGATACATGTCAAAAGGTAGGTAGCAATCGAGATAGGCGAAAGGCCCCTTTGAAGTTAGTACCGATAATTTCGGAATGCTTTACCAAAATAAATTTAGACGCGGTTGGTCCCCTGCAAACTAGTAATAAAAACAACAAGTACTTAATTACATCCATTTGCCTCGCTTCTAAATATCCTGATGCTATTCCGGTGGAAAACATCACTTCCACATCCGTTATTGATGCTTTGGTACAGATATTCGCTAAGACAGGTTATCCGAGAGAGGTGCAAAGTGACCTAGGAAAATCTTTCACCAGCGAGTTAACATCAGAATTTTTTAATGTATTTGGTATCAAAGTGTCGCATAGCTCAGTTTGCCATCCGGAGTCGAACAGCGTGGAAAGGATGCATTCTACTTTGAAGAAAGTACTTAAAGCTTTGTGTCTAGAGTCCGGTCGAGACTGGGAAGAGGTTTTGCCTATGGCGTTGTTTGCTCTAAGAACTGTGACGCATGAAAGTACTGGGTTTAGTCCTGCCGAGCTGGTTCATGGAAAAAATTTACGCATGCCGCACACTTTAGTTTATGAGAATTGGATGGGTCAAGGTAACACGGATCAAAATGTGGTAGATTACATTTTGAACTTGACGAATAGGTTGAAAAGGTGTCAGGATTTAGCAACTAGGCGTATGGAGGAATGTCAGGACAAAAGGAAGACATGGTATGATAGGAATGCGGTAACTAGAAAATTCAAAGTTGGGGACCAGGTGTTGGTTTTGGCAACATCAAAGCCTCATAAGATGGCCGTAAATTGGGTCGGGCCGGGAACTGTCACTGGAGTGATTTCGGAAACAAATTACACAGTTGACTTGCCAGAGAGGCGCAATAAGGCGACTATCTACCATGTGAATCTTTTGAAACCTTATTACAAGCGGCCTGAATTTGTTAATCTGCTGATTGACATAGATGCGGAAGAGGTGGAAGAAAATGCTGAGATCCCTTATCCCCTGCCAAACCCCACACAAATTGACTTCTGGGAAGTTGTGTATAACAGCGAGTTAGAGAAAAAAGTGACAGATGGCCAAATAAGTTTATTTAAGGAGGTTATAGAGAGAAATAGAAAAGTTTTTTCTTCAGACCCTGGACGTACCCATCTGGTAGAGATGGATATCGAGTTGACAGATGAATCGCCGGTGAGGGCGAAACCTTATAGAATGTCACCTAGGCAGACCGAAATTTTAAGAGAGGAAATCAGGAGACTATTGGAATTAGGAGTGATAGAAGTAGGGCAGTCTGATTTTACGTCCCCCATGATTTTGGTAGAGGTTCCGGGAAAGGATCCTCGTCCCTGTGTGGACTATCGCAGATTAAATGCGAAGACCCGAACGGAATTTTTTCCACTCCCCAATATAGAGGAGGTCGTAGAAAAAGTGAGTTCGGCGACTTTCATCACGGTAATGGATTTAACCAAAGGTTATTTCCAGATACCACTGACCAAAAGGGCCCAAAGGTACGCTGCGTTTGTGACACCTTTCGGAGTATTTTTACCCAAGGTCATGATGTTTGGTCTCCTGAACGCACCTTTCTACTTTTGCAAATTAATCGCAAGTGTTTTGGGTGGGCTTGAATTGTTTGCCTTGCCATATATCGATGACATTGCGGTGTTCTCTCTTACATGGGAGAGTCACATGAAGGACATCGCTGAGGTTCTGAAGCGATTGTTAGAGGCCGGCCTAACAGTGAAACCCACAAAGTGTAAATTTGCACAGGATAGTGTGAGGTTTTTGGGTCACGAGGTAGGTTCGGGGAAGCGGTCTCCCAGTGACATAAAAGTGAAGGCTATCCAGGAATTTCCAACGCCTTCCACTAAGACGCAAGTGAGGTCATTTCTGGGAATGACGGGTTATTATTCACGGTATATAAAGGATTATGCAGTAATTGCAGTCCCCTTAACAAATGTTTTGAAAGGGAAGATCAAAAAAGAAAAGATAGAGTGGAGTGAGGAGTGCGAAAAGGCTTTCCAGGAATTAAAAGAGAAGTTAACTCAGAGTCCCGTATTGTACGCCCCAGATTATAGTCAGGAGTTTATTGTGCAGACCGACGCAAGTTTATATGGTGCTGGTATAGTCCTGTCACAGGTACGAGATGGGGAGGAACATCCCATTCTGTACTTGAGTAAAAAATTTTCCAGGGCAGAGCAGAATTACAGCACTGTTGAACGGGAATTGGCAGCAATTGTGTACGGTCTGAAAAAACTGAATCACTACCTGGACGGGCAGCGATTTGTAGTCCAAACAGATCACAATCCTCTGACGTACTTAAAAACTATGATGGGGAACAATGCGAGATTGACTAGGTGGGCATTGTATTTGCAGTCATTCAACTTCAAAATCGAACACAAACCTGGGAAACTTCACGGGAATGCAGATGGGTTAAGTAGGACCGAATAGTGTAATTTCTTTACTTGTTTCCCGAATTAGTATTTGTTTATAATTTTTATTTACGAGTTATTGTTTTTTTTTTGTTATTTATCACTTGTATATATTTTGTGTGTAATTTAGTATTTTTTTTAGAATTTTCTTTAAGGTCAAGGAATCGCACTGTGTCAGTTATTGAACTCAGATAAATATCTCATCTGTTATATTAGATTTGATTACGAAAATGTTTTTATTATTTGAATTGTTATGGAAATTCATAAGTGAAATCTAGGATTATCATGAGTCTTTCAAAACTGAGTACGCGTGCGTCTGTATGAACCTTGTATAGAGAAAAATTAAAGTGTATAAAGTTATTAAGGTATTAGTAAAAGGTAAAAGTATTAAGGTAGAGTTATTAAGGTATTTCCTTAGCACTTCCAACTGGAGTTTAGGTGTTGGGACCTTTCAGATTTAGTGTGTTAAGAATGAGGGGCTTGGTACCTGGTTCAAATTTACATTTTCATAGGTGTATGCACCGTATGAAAATTCTTTAGGGGGAAGGAGCTGTAACAACGGCTGCAGGGTGCAGTATTTCTCCAAAAGAACGCTTGTTTCCTTCTGAACGTTAGAAGATGCTCGCAGAAGTGGGGAGGGGGTTGGTCATTTTGGAGCAATGACCGAGAACTTCCGCCCTTACCCCCAGTGGACAATGTACACGTAGACGTAGAGAAGCGAGGAGTCTGTGGTTGGAAAGCGAGCGATGAGGTTCGCTTGTAAACAGCTCCGGTTTGAGTGAGATGTTTTTTTTTAGTGCTTTCCGCTGTGTTCTGCGGTGATTATGAAGATCACGATTAAATTGTAAATCACAAAGAACTTGTACAGAATATTTTTTTAATTAAAAAATTTTTAATTGAATCCAGTGGATTCTTTATTAGTTTAGCTGTGCGTGAATGTTTATGTTTGAAATTAACACTCGCTACACCACAGCTTATGATTAATGGTGGCAGTGCTCGGTGGGATGTTGGAACTAGATTAATTAGTTCCACGAATTCTTAGCCACCTTCTGCAAAAAAATTATATTTGTTAAAGTCGTGCAGTTATCGTATAAGCACGCATTTTGTGGGAGAACTTTGTCGACGATTTCCACGAGTTTTGGAACGGCCAAGTATCCAGAGTTTTATTTTCTGACATTTGGAGTCTCTGTAAAGAAGAATTAGTGTTCTGTCCGGAAGGTCAAGGATTCATTCTTGTGAAGTGGAGCGAGTGGATACCATCGATAAAGATCCGGTGTGGAGCTTCATTTCTGTTGGACTGTTTATCTGCCGACCCTGGAATTTGTTATGTGTCCCCCAGCGTAAACATCAAATATGGAATGGTAAGCCCCTATATTTCTCGTGCATGCTGAATTTTGGGAGGTCCCATTGTTATATATATGCATGTACATAAATTTAGTAGAAATAATGTTGGGCTAAGTAATTTGAAGTAGGGTTTATTATTATTATTATTACTTCAAGGTTCATGCGTACGGGATAGCTATAAGTTATTTTATATTCTCTGGTTATTGTACTAATGTTCTCAGGTAAATATTTATTGCAGAAGTGGCGGGTTATTTATTTTATGTGTGTTTTTGTTCTTTTGTGATAAGTATAAAGATTAAATTATTTTTTATGCACATGTAGAGTGCTAATGCAGCTAAACAATATGTGTTACAGTGTGAAAGCATTTGTTTAGAGGTAGGAGATTGAATTAATGAAAATTATCACTGTGAATTCATTTTTAAAATAAATTCATATTCCTAGTAGAAAGGAATTTTGTTTAAATTAATCTACTAAGTCTTTTCTTTACTGTGTAGTATTTTTATGAGTGTTTTTTGGGTTTATCTTATCATTTATGGTGTTTTATTTAGGGAGTTACTCAGTTTTGAAAAGAAAAGTAGATCCTTGATTTTCTTTGCTTTTTTATTGCTAATTGTGTTCGGGAAAATTATTGTGCTTTTTTGTATTTTGTGTTGCGATATTTTCTGTGTTTAATTATGGCCAGTTTCTTGAATAAACAAAATAAAAGCGTTCTGCTATTGCTCGCGGCCGATTTTGATACAGAATTACCTGCGGACAGTAAAAAGGTAGCGATAATTCAGGCAATTTTGCGTGCCTCTGATTATGAGGAGCAAATGGCTAAAGATATGTTGGAAGGGATATTAATAGAGAGGGAAAAACTGGCAGAGCAAGAAAGATCAGACAAATTAGCGGAGCAAGAAAGGTTAGATAAATTGGCAGAAAGAGAGAAAGATAGACAGTTGGAGTTAGAGAAGGCGAAGTTACAATACAATGTAGATACTACCTCTGTAGCTTCCACTGTTTCTGTAGTGGCAGAAAGTAAAGATAAAAAAGTAAGTTTAAAAGATTTAGTCCCAAAATTTGACCCTAAATCTATTGACATTACTTTATTTTTTATGATTTTTGAGAGTCAGGCGTTAAAAGAAAGTTTAGATGAATCTAATTATGTATCACAGCTTATACCCTTGTTGCCTGTAGATGTTGCGGAAATTATTGTAAAGGAACCGCTAGAGAAAAGGGATGACTATCAGCACATCAAAAGCGTTTTGTTGAAAAGGTTTAGATTAGGAGCTGGTGCCCTTAAAACTAAATTTGAAAACCATCAAAGGAAGTCAGGTGCACTGTGGTCTGAACTTGTGTATGAGCTGAGAGGGTATTTGGATAACTGGTTGGAAACGGTTGAAGTGAATGATTTCGAATCCCTCAAAGAACTTATACTCACAGAGCAGGTGAAACGTAGAGTCCCTTTTGAAATTAAAGAGAAATTCTTAGACGAATGGGATGAGATGAAGACAGCGTCCTATTTAGCAGAAAAATGCGATAAATATGAGAGTGTGAGAGGGAATTTTAAGAAAATGGAAAATAAATTTTGGAATAATAAGTCATTTAGTAGGGACAGGAACGGTCAGGATAACTTCAAGAGTAAGGGGGAACAGGCAGTAAAGTCGGGAGGGGCTGATAAAAAGGATCACGCAAGTAGAAATTCTTGGAATAAAGATAAGTTTGATAGAAGGAAACCTATTGTCTGTTTCCAGTGTAACCGTGCGGGGCATATCAGACCGGATTGTCCAGATTTAAAACGTAAAGACTCTGGAGATGTAGTTAGTCACCTGGGTGTAGATGTTAGTTTAGGAAAGTGTTTTGCACCGTATTTCAAAAAGGCAGAAATTAATGGAATAGAACGGGATTACTTACGGGATACTGGGGCTGGCATTGATCTTTGTGACCGTAGCTGGATTGATAATGAGGATTTGATTGGTGAAGTTACTTGGATTAAACAACCCCTGGATAATGAATGTAAATGTTTGCCATTGGCTAGAGTTACAATTAAAGGAGATTTTGGAACGGTGGTCACTAAGGCAGCTGTGAAACCTATCGAGTTAGAACAAGGTTATTATTTGTTAGGAAACAAAACGGCTGAGCTTATTGAGGAGTCGAGGCGTAATCCTGTACCGGTAAATGCTGTAATGACGCGCAGTCAGAGGCGTGAACATGAGAGAGAAATGTCCGCTGTGCAAGTTGAGAGTGAATTTGGTTCGGAGGATGGAGAACCGGATGAAGGGGAGTCTAGTGGCGGTGAGGAAGAAGATGGGATAGTTATTCCGGAAAGGTTAGAGGCAGAGTCGGGTTTGGAGAAGGTATCCGCAGAGAAATTTAAGGAAGAGCAGATAAATTGCGCTTCACTTAAGCAGTTGTGGGAGAAGGCCAGTAAACCTAACGAAAAAGAATTTTGTGTTAGAGACGGTAAGCTTGTGCGGGTATCGCAGTCACGAAGAGGTGATGATAAAGTGCAGTTATGTGTGCCGGAAGTTTATCGTAGAAAAGTTCTAGCATTGTGTCATGAGCAGGTGTCAGGGCATTTGGGTACGACTAAGTCCAAGGATAGGGTTCTGAGATGTTACTTTTGGCCAAACTGTTATCACGATATTGAGAATTATGTTAAGACTTGTGATACATGTCAAAAGGTAGGTAGCAATCGAGATAGGCGAAAGGCCCCTTTGAAGTTAGTACCGATAATTTCGGAATGCTTTGCCAAAATAAATTTAGACGCGATTGGTCCCCTGCAAACTAGTAATAAAAACAACAAGTACTTAATTACATCCATTTGCCTCGCTTCTAAATATCCTGATGCTATTCCGGTGGAAAACATCACTTCCACATCCGTTATTGATGCTTTGGTACAGACATTCGCTAAGACAGGTTATCCGAGAGAGGTGCAAAGTGACCTAGGAAAATCTTTCACCAGCGAGTTAACATCAGAATTTTTTAATGTATTTGGTATCAAAGTGTCGCATAGCTCAGTTTGCCATCCGGAGTCGAACAGCGTGGAAAGGATGCATTCTACTTTGAAGAAAGTACTTAAAGCTTTGTGTCTAGAGTCCGGTCGAGACTGGGAAGAGGTTTTGCCTATGGCGTTGTTTGCTCTAAGAACTGTGACGCATGAAAGTACTGGGTTTAGTCCTGCCGAGCTGGTTCATGGAAAAAATTTACGCATGCCGCACACTTTAGTTTATGAGAATTGGATGGGTCAAGGTAACACGGATCAAAATGTGGTAGATTACATTTTGAACTTGACGAATAGGTTGAAAAGGTGTCAGGATTTAGCAACTAGGCGTATGGAGGAATGTCAGGACAAAAGGAAGACATGGTATGATAGGAATGCGGTAACTAGAAAATTCAAAGTTGGGGACCAGGTGTTGGTTTTGGCAACATCAAAGCCTCATAAGATGGCCGTAAATTGGGTCGGGCCGGGAACTGTCACTGGAGTGATTTCGGAAACAAATTACACAGTTGACTTGCCAGAGAGGCGCAATAAGGCGACTATCTACCATGTGAATCTTTTGAAACCTTATTACAAGCGGCCTGAATTTGTTAATCTGCTGATTGACATAGATGCGGAAGAGGTGGAAGAAAATGCTGAGATCCCTTATCCCCTGCCAAACCCCACACAAATTGACTTCTGGGAAGTTGTGTATAACAGCGAGTTAGAGAAAAAAGTGACAGATGGCCAAATAAGTTTATTTAAGGAGGTTATAGAGAGAAATAGAAAAGTTTTTTCTTCAGACCCTGGACGTACCCATCTGGTAGAGATGGATATCGAGTTGACAGATGAATCGCCGGTGAGGGCGAAACCTTATAGAATGTCACCTAGGCAGACCGAAATTTTAAGAGAGGAAATCAGGAGACTATTGGAATTAGGAGTGATAGAAGTAGGGCAGTCTGATTTTACGTCCCCCATGATTTTGGTAGAGGTTCCGGGAAAGGATCCTCGTCCCTGTGTGGACTATCGCAGATTAAATGCGAAGACCCGAACGGAATTTTTTCCACTCCCCAATATAGAGGAGGTCGTAGAAAAAGTGAGTTCGGCGACTTTCATCACGGTAATGGATTTAACCAAAGGTTATTTCCAGATACCACTGACCAAAAGGGCCCAAAGGTACGCTGCGTTTGTGACACCTTTCGGAGTATTTTTACCCAAGGTCATGATGTTTGGTCTCCTGAACGCACCTTTCTACTTTTGCAAATTAATCGCAAGTGTTTTGGGTGGGCTTGAATTGTTTGCCTTGCCATATATCGATGACATTGCGGTGTTCTCTCTTACATGGGAGAGTCACATGAAGGACATCGCTGAGGTTCTGAAGCGATTGTTAGAGGCCGGCCTAACAGTGAAACCCACAAAGTGTAAATTTGCACAGGATAGTGTGAGGTTTTTGGGTCACGAGGTAGGTTCGGGGAAGCGGTCTCCCAGTGACATAAAAGTGAAGGCTATCCAGGAATTTCCAACGCCTTCCACTAAGACGCAAGTGAGGTCATTTCTGGGAATGACGGGTTATTATTCACGGTATATAAAGGATTATGCAGTAATTGCAGTCCCCTTAACAAATGTTTTGAAAGGGAAGATCAAAAAAGAAAAGATAGAGTGGAGTGAGGAGTGCGAAAAGGCTTTCCAGGAATTAAAAGAGAAGTTAACTCAGAGTCCCGTATTGTACGCCCCAGATTATAGTCAGGAGTTTATTGTGCAGACCGACGCAAGTTTATATGGTGCTGGTATAGTCCTGTCACAGGTACGAGATGGGGAGGAACATCCCATTCTGTACTTGAGTAAAAAATTTTCCAGGGCAGAGCAGAATTACAGCACTGTTGAACGGGAATTGGCAGCAATTGTGTACGGTCTGAAAAAACTGAATCACTACCTGGACGGGCAGCGATTTGTAGTCCAAACAGATCACAATCCTCTGACGTACTTAAAAACTATGATGGGGAACAATGCGAGATTGACTAGGTGGGCATTGTATTTGCAGTCATTCAACTTCAAAATCGAACACAAACCTGGGAAACTTCACGGGAATGCAGATGGGTTAAGTAGGACCGAATAGTGTAATTTCTTTACTTGTTTCCCGAATTAGTATTTGTTTATAATTTTTATTTACGAGTTATTGTTTTTTTTTGTTATTTATCACTTGTATATATTTTGTGTGTAATTTAGTATTTTTTTTAGAATTTTCTTTAATGTCAAGGAATCGCACTGTGTCAGTTATTGAACTCAGATAAATATCTCATCTGTTATATTAGATTTGATTACGAAAATGTTTTTATTATTTGAATTGTTATGGAAATTCATAAGTGAAATCTAGGATTATCATGAGTCTTTCAAAACTGAGTACGCGTGCGTCTGTATGAACCTTGTATAGAGAAAAATTAAAGTGTATAAAGTTATTAAGGTATTAGTAAAAGGTAAAAGTATTAAGGTAGAGTTATTAAGGTATTTCCTTAGCACTTCCAACTGGAGTTTAGGTGTTGGGACCTTTCAGATTTAGTGTGTTAAGAATGAGGGGCTTGGTACCTGGTTCAAATTTACATTTTCATAGGTGTATGCACCGTATGAAAATTCTTTAGGGGGAAGGAGCTGTAACAACGGCTGCAGGGTGCAGTATTTCTCCAAAAGAACGCTTGTTTCCTTCTGAACGTTAGAAGATGCTCGCAGAAGTGGGGAGGGGGTTGGTCATTTTGGAGCAATGACCGAGAACTTCCGCCCTTACCCCCAGTGGACAATGTACACGTAGACGTAGAGAAGCGAGGAGTCTGTGGTTGGAAAGCGAGCGATGAGGTTCGCTTGTAAACAGCTCCGGTTTGAGTGAGATGTTTTTTTTAGTGCTTTCCGCTGTGTTCTGCGGTGATTATGAAGATCACGATTAAATTGTAAATCACAAAGAACTTGTACAGAATATTTTTTTTAATTAAAAAATTTTTAATTGAATCCAGTGGATTCTTTATTAGTTTAGCTGTGCGTGAATGTTTATGTTTGAAATTAACACTCGCTACACCACAATGCCTCTCGACAAGAGACAAAATCGAAATCAAAAGCAATCTAAAACTCAATCACAGAGAGAAAATTGTGCTGGTTGTGGAGGCAACCATTCAAGATCACAGTGCAAATTTAAAGATGCTGAATGCCATGCCTGCAAAAAGAAAGGCCATATACAAAGGGTCTGCCGGAACAAATCAAATTTTACTAGGAAAACAGTACATGAACAGAATTTAGAAAATAGCGATACTGATTCCTCTGAAACAGAGAGTTTAAACACCTTCCATTTGAAATATGTGTGTCTCAATAATGTGGAAACACCAAACATGAGAACAACTGTCCTGATCAATGGTACACCATGTGTTATGGAAGTAGATTCGGGAGCCAAAATATCCATCATTGACAAAAGTACTTTTGACCAGTTATATCCTCACGAGGTTCCACTGTTGGAAAAGTCTCCTTTTATTGTTAAAGACTATAATAAGCAACCAGTAGAAATTTTGGGTCGGTGCCAAGTAGATGTTAAATATGCTTCATTTGACTGGAAGCTTCCACTTCTGATTGCTAAGAAGAAACGTCAAGGACTTTTAGGTCTGAATTGGTTTGAACCATTAGGAATAAAGGTAACAGGCATCCATAGCATACAACAGTCTATCATTGATGATGTCTTAAGTGAATTCCCTGATGTTTTCAAGGAAGAATTGGGAAGCTTTACAGGTACTCCTATCAAGTTGCATTTAGATCCCACAGTCCGTCCAATCCAGCTGAAAGCTAGAAATGTACCATTTGCTCTAAGACCCAAGATTGAGAAGGAGTTGCAACGATTACAAGACCAGGGAGTTCTTGAACCAGTTAGTTACTCTGATTGGGCAACTCCTGTAGTTCCTGTCCTTAAATCTAATGGGGAAATTAGGCTCTGTGGTGACTATAAATGTACAGTCAACAAGGCTTTAGGCACTCATCCATATCCAGTGCCAGCAGTAAACCAAATACTCGCAGAATTAACAGGAGGCCAACATTTCGTAAAGCTTGACCTGTCCCAAGCATACCTGCAATTAGTCGTGGATGAAGCTTCTGCCATGGTACAAACAATTGTGACACATCGTGGAGCATTCAAGTGCAATCGACTCCAATTCGGAATTTCCACAGCTCCTGGAATATTCCAACGGTTCATTGAGTCATTGGTCATAAACATACCAGGAGTGTTGCCATACTATGACGATGTCTTAATCAAGGGTTCAACACTAGACGAACTAGCCAATCGACTTCGAGAAGTTCTTGACCGATCCTCCAAGGATGGGTTACGCTTAAACAGAGAGAAATGTATCTTTGGAACCTCCAGCATTGAATTCTTAGGGTATGAAATCAATGAGAAAGGTATTAAACCCACAAAGGAGAAAGTGACAGCTATCCAAGAAGCCCCTATACCAACCAAGAGAGAAGAACTCCAAGCATTCTTGGGCCTACTGAACTTTTATCATGTGTTTCTACAAGATAAAGCAACAGTGGCAGAACCTCTTCATCGCTTGCTTGACAAGGGAGCAGTGTGGAAATGGAAGAAAAGCCACGAAGAAGCTTTTAATAAGGTAAAAAAACTCTTGTCAAGTGATTCCCTCCTTGTACATTTCGATGAAAAGAAACCAATCATCCTCACATGTGATGCTTCCCAGTATGGTGTTGGAGCTGTCCTGAGCCACGAATTGTCAGAGGGCGTAGAAGCTCCAGTGGCATACTATTCAAGAACAATGAACCCAACTGAGCGCCGGTCTGCCCAGATTGACAAAGAAGCCTTGGCCATTATACAGGGTGTTAGGAAGTTTCACAACTACCTCTATGGACAAAAATTCGAAATAAGAACTGATCACAAACCTTTACTAGGCCTTTTGGCCAGTGACAAACCCACACCAACTATGCTGTCTCCTAGAATGCAACGATGGTCCCTAACCTTAAGCTCATATGACTACCATCTTGTATACCGACCTGGCAAATTAATTTCCAATGCAGATGGACTTAGTCGTCTACCTCACCCGCAGATGACCCATCATGAAACATCTCCCAATGAAGTGTTACTCCTGGAGGCTTTGGACAAGCCTCCTATCTCAGCCAAAGATATTGCACGAATGACACTCCAAGACGCAATCTTAGCTCGAGTGCTCAACTGGGTTTTGAAGGGGTGGCCGGCTGAAAAGCCAGATGAAGAATTCGCCCCTTATTTTCAACAACGATTGGAAATCTCAGCCCACAGAGGATGCCTCCTTTGGGGATGCAGAGTCATAATACCAAGGAAGGCACAAGAACGTCTACTGGCTACTCTCCACAATTCACATCAAGGCATTGTGCGAACGAAAGCTCTTGCAAGAAGTTACATGTGGTGGCCGAGGATGGACAGCCAAATCGAAGACACAGTAAATAGCTGCAATATTTGCCAACAGACACGACATGCTCCTCCTAAGACAGTGGGAACATGGGAGTGCATTAAAAAACCTTGGTCAAGACTCCACATCGATCATGCTGGTCCTTTTCAAGGATCCCTTTTCCTCATTGTTGTCGATGCATACTCAAAATGGCTAGAAGTTGTTAAAGTCTTGTCAACAGACTCAGTGTGTGCTATTGAAGCTCTGAGGAAGCTCTTCGGTACACATGGCATCCCTGACACTGTAGTGTCAGATAACGGACCTGGCTTCAAATCCTCAGAATTTGACGAGTTCCTTAAGAGAAATGGAATCTACCATTCTTTTACAGCTCCGAGACATCCTTCATCGAATGGGCAAGCAGAGCGGATGGTGCAGACAACAAAAGATGCACTTCGAAGAATTATTACTGGGAATTGGAATTCTAGACTTGCATCATTCTTATTAGCACAACATGCTACACCCAATGCTACTACAAATGTGTCTCCAGCAGAGCTGCTTATGAACCGCCATTTGAAAACCTGCCTGGACAGACTTCATCCTGATTTTACGGAGCCTAATCCCAAGAATCTGTCTAATCCAAGGTTCCGAATGTTTGCACCTCTAGACTCGGTGTATGCTCGAGGATTCCATCCTCACGACAAATGGGTACCAGCTACAGTCACAGAAGTAACTGGCGCCACAATGTATGAGGTCTTAACGAATGAAGGTCTTGTGTGGAAGAGACACATTGACCAATTAAGACGACGTCAAGGTAATCTTCAGCATGTGACAGACACTGGTAATTCCTCAGCATACCCATCCTGTGGTCCAACACCTTCACCGCTAATGTCAGGATCAGTAGAAGACAGCGAGGACACCGAGCCAGCAGGAGGCACCAAAGATCCGGGACTGACAACAAATGACACGGTTCCAGAGCCTGTGGATACAGATAGTTTAATTGGGATTGCACCTGCAGGAGATAGACAGATCCCTGATGTTACAAGTCCAACATTCCTCCCATCGAGACCAGTTAGAGCTAAACATCCACCAACCTGGCTAAAGGACTACGTTACATAGGGGGGAGGGATGTTATGTATTATCACAGACTCTAACTGTAACGTTAACCATAACATCTTTATGTTTCCAGAATGGCAACAGGCTAGTGGCAGGCAGATGTAAACATTCACGCCGTGTCGCTACAAGATAGCAATGCACATGCTTTTATCTTTAATAAACCCTGTTAAGTTATATCATGAGTAATTATATGTATGTCTACTAATACGTAACAAAGTTAAAGTCTTGCAGTATCCTTTCCATTGCTTTTTATAATATCCCTTCCTTTGTTTTTCACACATGTGATTTCATTATATATGTATATATATAATATATATATAAAACTTTATGTAAAATTTAACCATTGAAACATAAGAAACTGACCATACACAATGAAATCACAATACCAAAGAGCCGTGTCAAATTACAAATTAAAAAATATATAAATAGATAGATAAACATTTAAATGAAAAGAAAGATTTTTCGTTACCTCCAAACGTTGAAAATAAGATAAATAGCAGAGGGAAGACAAATTTGAAGCACACAGCTAAAATATATTCATGGATAATAGCTGATACCATGAAAACAAATAGCATAGCAGCAACTCTGCTTCGATTGAACACCTAAAACAAATAGGTAAATTTTATGCATGTATGTATGAAATAAACCATACAGTCATCAATAATTAAAAACTTCATTTCAAATAATATCAATGAAAAAAAACAAACAGATGAACTTACTATGCATTTTACAATAAATGCATTTGAAAAAAAAAATAGAAAAATATTAAAACTTGCCAAAAACAAATTGTTGAAGATTTCAATTTTATTAAATGTAAATGTTTAAATACACATGGTCATTTTGCACAGTTAGAGATTTAATTATCAGTAAAAATGTGAATTTGTAGTACATATACTTACTTGTGTATTGTCTTAAGATTTCAACCAATACATGAGAAAGTATCAATTTCAGATTTTAGTGGTTTACATCATTAGACATATTTCAGTATTTGCTTTCCCCTAATTCAGAATATAATGGCACTGTAGTAAACAAGCTCAAATGAAAATGTTAAGAGTAAACAATGCCATATCAAATTTGATTATGTTTTTACAATTTCAATTGTGTCTTAAAGTAGATACACTCTACTTCTATCAATGCAATTTTGAGCAGTTATGTTGTAAAAATATAGAGAAAAAAACTAAAATTTTATTCACATAATGATATTATTTTTCAACAGTTTTGATTTTTTGAGAATACTATATCACAGAATTAAGTAAGAATCATATCATAGAATTACACAGATTTTAAACAATGGAAGACTTAACAGAATAATGTTCTGTTGTTAAAATATGTTTTAGCCATAACATCTTCAGTGTTGAGTTTATCTGCATTTGGCAATTAGTTACATTTTTTGAGAGAGAGGAGACAGGAAAAAAATAAAAATTAAATGTTTAGAAGTACTTCTTGCCAATTTTCTTATTTATGATTGAATTTTTTAAAATGTTTTAGATTTATTCTGACTCACAAACTCATTTACTTTTGGCAAAATTAGATTATGTTACACATTATGAGGATTTGAGATATTTTAGTAGGATTGTTAAAACAATAAAATTCACTAGTATGTACTGATAACTACTTTAGAAAATCACTAGATTTAATGAATTTCTCTGGCAGTAAGATCGTTTTGATTTCTGTTTTAGTAACTCACTTCATCATAGAAGAGAATTTTTGCTTACAAATCTCACTGCTTAAGATAAAAATTTTAAATCATTAGATTTCAATAATGACAATACAGAGAATTATATAGTACTGATTTTTCAAAGTTTGTTAAAAGTTTAAATGAGTAAAGAATGAATTATGCCCAAAAGCAATTTAGATAAAACTTTACAAAATTATATATTCATTAAGATTAAATTCTACATGAATTTATGCGATACTAGCATACCAACATTATGCTATTAATAAGATACATAAATTAAAGAAATGCATAGAATTCGACAATATAAAAAAAATACCACATAGTATAATATTTATTTTGTATACACATTGTTCAACTTTCCCTAATCAGACATATCATATGTTAATAATCTTCATAAATTTATAAATATCACCTAAATGAGGAACTGGCTTCATTTTTCACAAACAAATGTTTTGAAAATAAAACACTTATTTTTCAGTTTCAGTTTAAAAAAAATTCTTAATATATAATATAATGTTAAAATTTTAATCAATAAGGAATTAAAACAAGTAAAAATTAAATAAAATTCATTCATAAATAGAAACTTTTTTTTTTTGCTCCTTAGAAATATTACTTTCATTTGGATAAAATTTGAAATAAAGACAATAACATTATGTTTAATTAATAAAGACATAACATAGATAATAAAGTCAATATGATCAGTAGCAATATTTTTAGAGTAATCAAAAACATTAGAGACTATTTATGTTGATAATGCATCATTAGCCAAGTAGTTAAATGGTAACAAGCTAAAAGGAAAATAAAAAGGCTGTGAAACATGAACTAAAAGAGGAAAATAAGTAACCAAATTTATTTTATACATTGCAGAAAATAAATGAAAACCCTTTTAAAGATAGCTGCATTCTTTCAACATTATTCACCCCCACTACACACAAAATAGATAAAATAAGTATAACCAGAAGGAAGTAATAGTTTATATTGATCTAGGAAATTTTAAAGAAAACTATTTAATGTTAAAAAACATTTTTAAGACCATTAGGTTTACATCCGAGCCTATAAATTTTAAAACAATGTTTTAAAAGTGAGTGAATATTTGAGTTAGAAAAAAGTGACCAAACATATTTGATACATAGAAAAAATATATAACAAAAAATAAAATAATATATATATATATATATATATATATATATATATATATTCAAAAATTCAATTAAAAAATATTAAAACAAATAAATAAGTATAAAACAAGTAATAAAATACTTATAAAAAAATCATCTTTCATGCATTCTAATTTAAGAACAGGGGCGATTCTGGGTTAAAAAAAAAAAAAATCTGAAATTCACAGCAAATTTTCTGAAAAGTTATAACAGAGGGGGGGGGGGGGGGGGAGGGTCCATTCCCGCCACTTATTTTTGCGTTCCTTTGACAAAATTTGCCTTTTTTCGCGATCTTTTGATAAATTTTGCCTTTTTTTGACGAAATTTGCCGTCTTTCACAATGTTTTTGACGAAATTTGCCGTCGTTCGCAATGTTTTTGATGAAATTTGCCGTCGTTCGCAATGTTTTTGACGAAATTTGCCGTCGTTCGCAATGTTTTTGACGAAATTTGCCGTCGTTCGCAATGTTTTTGACGAAATTTGCCGTCGTTCGCAATGTTTTTGACGAAATTTGCCGTCTTTCGCAATGTTTTTGACGAAATTTGCCTTTTTTCGCGATCTTTTGATGAAATCTGCCGTATTTTCGCGATTCTCTGACGAAAGTCACGTTTTTCCCGCGATCATTTGACAAAATTGGCGACTTTTCTTCGAACGAATGACGAGATTGATTTTTTTTCGGCGATCATTTGCCGAAATACCGATACATTTTATGTCCGAATTGTCGGATTTATGACCGATATTTTTTTTAATTTTCGGAAATCATTGCCTTAATTTTTCGGAAAATTCAGACAAGAATCACCCCTGATTTAAGAAGTATGTCATACACTTATAATAATAATAATACTTACTGTGTACATATCTCGGTAAATATAAGAGTATAACCAGTCATAAACAACCATGTTCCATGAACGATAATATTTAGCAAAAGACGTACAGTTCCACCAGTCCTAAAATAGAAAGAAAATTATTGGAGAATTTATATGTATCTCTACAAATATATACATATCTTAAAATAAATGCAACTATATTAAAAATAGTTAACTCAAAGACCTCAGCTAGAAACTAGTTATGAAATAACTCCCTCCTCACAATTCAATAATAATAATAAACCACACTACAACTTATAGAAAATTTAATAATAAATTTTACCATATTACAATGAAATCTCTCAACTGTGCAGTGCAACAACACAATGTTCATAAAAGGGTTGTAACAATTCAATTTTTTTTTGCTTCTCTTTTTGCACATTCGTGTGTTTGCCTTAAAATAACACAGAAAATTATTTTATTTTCAAGGGGGAGATTTTTTTTTCTTCAAATTTTACATTTATTACAAAACAAACATCATATGAGGTTTAAAAGCACTAAAAAATTATTAAATGTTTTTTTTTTTTTTTTTTTTTTTTGGTCTGTTTGATAGTTTAAAATTTGGACATCTTACCACAATGCAAAAAGTAAATAACAAATGGTCATGTTCTTGTTTAAATCCAAGAGCGAAAATTCTTTGAGAAAATCTTCGCTCATGCAGAACAAGAACAAATTGGATAACTGCAGATTTTCCACCTAAATATTCAGAAAAACTAAGGAGTACTTCTTTGTTACAGCAGTCCCCGAGGATGAATCGCCACAGTATGAAACATACAGTTGAACTGATTTAATACGATAACGCTAAAGGAAGGACGATACTGTTAAAAGAAGCAATTTTCACGTTAAGAATGGTTCATCATTTAAACTACATTAAAATTATCACGCTTTTTACGAGCAACAAAAGCAGGATCACATTTAATACGAGCTAAACTTCTGTTCATTCCAATGTGATTTTCGGTGAAAATTAGGGTAGAATTGAAAAAAAAAAAAATCCCTGTCTTATAGAATACTAATTTTTCTCAATGAAATTATTTCTAAATTTTAACTGGCTATCAAAATGTAGTAGTTTTACCAGGCAGAATTTCAACCTTCAAGGAGAACCCCCCCCCCCCCCCCCCCACCACCACCTATTTTCTATAGAAAATGCAAAGGAATGTCCTAAGGTCTTGAAAGAATTAAAGAAGTCAGAGATAAAAACGTTTCAAATACTGCCCCCTTTGTATGAATTACAACTGAGCCATCGAAAGGAAGGAGTATAGAAGAAAACTTTCATATGTTTCTTACTTTAAATTTAGACTCTTTACCATTTTGGCCGGTCTTTTCCTGTCTTATTGCTCTGTTAAAATGAAAAGGATATGCGAAATCAATAGCTCGAAAATTGCAATGACTACTGAAATATTAGCCAACTTTTTCCGGAAAAATGAGAATTGATCAGTTGCATTACTGTAGTACGTTGCTCTTTGATTTTATCTAAAGAAAAGGCCAGTCTAAAAAAACTTAAACCTAGAAAGACAAGACTGGATAGTCTATGTTAACATTATGATATTGCATTAATTTTAGCATTGAGATAATTAAAACAATTAATAGTAGTAATTAGTTTCATTCTATGTGTTTTTAAGAATCTTCACAGGTATTACAAGTAACGGTTAACAGAGGACTTATTCCCTTGCATCTTGTACTATACTTACTAACAGAATTTTACTGTATATGACATTAAAATCATGTATGATGTATGCCATTTCATGACGTATATGTCCCTACCCTGTAATAGTCTTATATGTTGTATATACGTATGTATAAGACGTATATATGACATATAAGATGCAAATATTACGTATATATTAATGTATATGGCACATATATGACCATTTGGAGTAAATATATGTGTATCCATGATGCACATATAAGCTTGGTGATGATTTTGGAGAAATCATAATGGCAACCTTGGCATAATCGTAAATGTGGGGGCCGCAATAACAAGGAAGTACCAAAAAAGGTTCTGCTATCTATTGTTTTATTTCACAAGCATTATTGAATTTCATATGAGATTTATATGTGATAGCGGGGTAAAAATGAAATATGCACGGTTCACTAATGGATGTTAGGTAGATTTCGTAAGAAATACTACCGATTACATTCTCCCGTAAGTTGGAATTTCTGAAAGAATTTTGCAGATCTACGCGATCATGACTCCCAGAACCCAAAACCACCCCCAGTTCAAAACTTTCTATCTATCTATATCACTTTTTTATGGACACGATAACTTCAATAATTCTGCACAAATCTCTTCCAAACAGATACATAAAATCAAGGGGTATAACATCTCGGTCAAGTTCGTTAATGGGCAAAATTGAACCAAGGAGGAGGGGATGAGCGGGGTCTTTTTGTGAAAACAGAAAAAACCCATACCTTCTTAATTATGATATGTATTGAATCCGCTTAAAGTTATTATTACTTCTAGGAAAAGAGCCAAAAATTTATGTATGGCAGATTTTTGATACCATTAAAAATGGTCTCAAGGGGGGGGGGATGGGGGTTTCAGAAGAAAAAAATTCATAACTTCGTCAATTCACAAGCTATCAAATCCATTTAAATTTATTATAAATCATCTTAATATTATCTACAACTTTTATATTGACAAGTATTTTATAGTACCAACCCTTACAGCAAAAAAAAAAAAATATCCCTGCCAGCTCCGCCTACAGATAGAGGTAGATTTCGAAATGGGTGATCCCAACTGCCGCATCATGGCAAAAAGGTAATTTCTTCTGCAATTCTCAATAAACAAGTGCTCCATGGTCTGCATCTTCGAAATCTACCTGTGCCTGTAAGCCGAACCGTCAGGAATTTTTTTACAGTACAATCTCATGTAACATTATCCTCCACGAGAGAGTTGAGAGAAAATTAAAATGTGTTTAGAAAGTTACAAACAATGAAATATTAGTAAATAAAATTCAATACAAACTTACATCATAAAACATCCTGTCTCCAAACTGCAACATTTCAGAAAATGCATTCAGCCAGCAATGAAACATACCATAAAATACGAGGAACATTAGAAGACCACCAGCGAAAAGTGACATGGCAAGTATACCCACGAAGTTAACGAGAGGTATTGGCTCAATACCAGTTTTGTCAAATACATCGACAATGAAGTGAGTCACAGGAATGTAAGCTCCAAGTATGCAAGCGATCACTTGAAGGAAGTTCCAAGCAACGTAACTCCATCGAATGAAGGGTGTCCTGAAATTGAAGGGGAAAATATACATATTTTAGATTTTAAAAAAATTGAAAAAAAAAGGTAAAAAATAGAAAGAAATTAAAATGTATTTAAAAGTTTACAACGGTATGGCAAGCAGATATGAAGTAAGAAAAATTGGAACACAAAATGTTCACACAAAAAGGGGAGACAATACACCCTTTTTTTCAAATGTTGAAACAAATTTGGAATTTAAATTAATAGTTTCCAAAAACATTTTCTTCAAATTAATAGTTTCCAAAAATATTTTTTAATTTCCTGCTTATGGATTCTTAAGATATATCCATAAAGTCAAAGACATTGTCTTTAAATTTTATACATTTATTTATTGGCACATTTTGGTCCTCCCCATCCCTTTCCTCTTAAAAAAAAAAACACAGAGTTAAGTTTGCCAAAAGTTTGTTAGCAGAGATGTAGAATTTAATTTCTTCCTATACAATTCTTATCAAATAAACTTATTCGTTTTTTCAAAAGCTGAATTCGTTAAAACCAGGACAATTTAGGGGTTTTATGGGAAAAAAAAAAAAGAGGAACATTTAAGGAAAGTTTGGATGGAATTCCAAAAGCATCATTATAGAACTCTAGTAACATTCTTGAAAATAACACAGAAAAGTACATTTTATAACTAGAAACTTTGTATTGCAAACATTATGGATGAATTAAATTTGAAATATTGTTCTATGAATGTTAACAAGTGATCATGCTAAAAACATCAGCGAATAATAAATGAGAACACACCTGGGATAATTATCTCTATATACAAGAGTAGGTGCAAAAAGGAAATAGATGAGTTTTCCGACCTCAGGACATGGTTTAGAATCTTCTTTATCTCCATCTGTAAATAGATATGCAAGATTAATAGTTAAATATTTTTTATCGAAATGGAAATGTTATGCTTTTCTTGAAAGAAGTTTTCTTAAGAGTGGATTTTATGTTTTACATTGCAATAGTAATAAAACTAAACACTTTAAAAAATGAAATTTCTAGCAAAGAGTAAAATTAGTTGAAACCTACATTTATTTATTCATTTTGGTGAAATATTTAGAGGACAATACTTGCAGTAAGAAGGATTTGTTTTCTAAAATTAGTTTCAGAATATATATATACGTATATATATTAATTAAATAAGTTTTCAAAAAAAATATGAAACACATGAATTTTTTATCAGAAATCTATTTCTAAAAACTTCCAATACGTAAATCCAAAATTTCTTTCAATTCTGCCAAGTAGTTCTTGAGTTATGCTTAAAAAACTGCCCACATTGCAATCTGTTTTGCAGCGTTTACAGATGAATTTAACATTAGGAGTTCCAAACTTTAAACCTGCAGAATTCCTAAACTGCTTGACCGAATGACTTCTCGTTTGGTATCCTAAGATAAAATTTACTAAAAAAGCCAAATATGTCGAAAATTCGGTATTCATGTTGAAAATTTTCTGATTTTGGTATAATTTCAGTATGAAGACAAATCCTTACGTTTATTTTTTTTCAATATAAGTTGAAATGAGACAATTTCCAGTCAAATAGAAGGATCTATAATCCGCACACCCATAATTTGCTTACCAAATGCAAACAGTTAAACAAATTTACGGATTCTTGATCCAAGAAGGTTTAAAAAAAAAATAATTGTAGAAAAAGTTCGTAATAAAAGTTCGTCGTTTTAAAAAAAATCTACCACATAATAGTTTTTTTATATACTAGTAAAAGTTAAACTGCATTACAGAACACACCTAGGCTAACTGGACATTTAGGGACTAGCTTTGGGTAGATAATATTTTAACTTTTTAGAGCAAGAATTTTATTTCTCAACAAGAGTTAATGACTGTCATAGAATGCAAGAGAAACTTTTTAAAGAAAATTTAAAGTTTTAAAGCAGACAACACTTGGCTCTATTTTTGAAAAACAAAAAACTTTATAAATAGTATTCAATATTCCAAGATGCTATTTTTCATATTTCATCATCGCTCACTGAATATTTCCTTTTTTTATTATTATTCCATTTTTAATTGTTTCATTTTTTAACCCTCTGAGCGTTTAGAAAAAGGGTAAAATTGTAATGTTGTTTTCACTGCATTTTGTTTTAAATGCTAAAAAAATATGATTTTTTCAGCATTATAAATAAAACTTAATTACAAATATGAATGTAACCCTTGAGAGTATTAATCATTCTTCAATGTTTTGAAAATTCATTAAATCTATAGAGTTATATTGTCTTAAACATTGCATATATTGCAGTGAAACCTGGAGCTTAGTGAACGGAATATTACGTTCTCTAGTTATTAGATTTCATATTTATCTTGTTATATTATACTGAATGTGGAATTAAAATGTTGTCCAGAAATAAGAAAATGATGCATAATCCATAATACTCCATAATCGCAATATTCTATAATCTGCACAACCTTTGGTCCCAGCTTGTGCGGATTAAAGAACTTTACCTGTATTTCCGTTTATAAGTATCATTATTTAATTTTTTCCGTGGGATTAATTTGGTGATCAAAATGTATGCAGTTGTCCTCTTTTGTTTTTGGTGACTGGTCTAACTAGGTTCTGAATTTTTACTCAGCTTACAAAAGAGCTGAAGAAACTGAAAATTCCCAAATGCTATTCTGGTCATAGACATTTTTAGAAGCAAACTCTAAAAAATGTCTCTGCATTGTGGGGAGAAAAAACAAGTAGGTAAGTGATCGCATAAAGAGTTTCGTTTAATATTCCTTTCAAAACACTTTATCCTTTCTTTAATAAATCCAAATAAATTTCATTTTCAAAAAAAAAAAAAAAAAAAAAAAAAAAAAAAAAAGTCATGTTCCTTATAAAGTAAAAATTTACCGGTCTATTTTTCTCGTTTTTTCGAATAACTAAGCCTGCTCGATAGCGGGCGATAGCCCGCTATTATACTCTGTCATAATAATATGTCATGTGTACTAAATGCGATATTAAAAAAAAAAAAAATTGCATAACTAAACCTGTTGTATAGAGACCTTCAAAATGTTAAAATGCCAAAATGCCAATATTTCCATAATCTTGTTTTTATCATGATTCAATACGTTCCTCAAACTCATATATTTACTATTCTCTATTACTCATATTGATATTCTGTATTATTCTTAAACATTTGAAAAATCCGTTAAACTTCCAATATGACGTCAGATTAATTTTCTTTTTAATTCTCTAATGACGTCATATTAAGCTGCTTTCTGTATTTACACATACTCATACTCCTTGTGTTATTGAGAAATGTTTGAAAATTTCCGTTTTATTACCAATATGACGTCATATTAATCTTTCTCCCCCCCCCCCCCCCCCCCAATTGGTGAAACTTTTTATTTCATTTTCAATTGTAGAAAGAATTTTATTGTGGATTTTTAATTGTTGGCAACTGCTATAACGAAAAAATTTTAAATTTAATAGGAAAAGGCTGTTATATTTTTGGTTTTTTATCTCTATATATTAAAAAATTTCGATTTTTTAAAATTTTATGATTTTGAGCTTCATAAGTTTCTGAGAACCGGCTTTGTGACAGACAACGAAGCGGGAGTAATAGGGTTTCGTGAGATGAACGAAACCCTAAAAAAGGGATTAATGTTTTTTGATCTGGCAAAAACAAGAGGCTTTAAAAAATTATAAACTCTTCTGAGTTCCCCACGACTTTGAAAAGCATTCTTTTACTTTCAGAAATAGCAAAAGCCAAACAATTTCCGTGCCTTAAAGGAGCATTTCTGAAACAAAACTTTCGTTTGCTATCCGTAATTTTATCAAACGTTAATTGTATTTATTGTATTAAATAAATTTTGTCAATCCTGTATGAATGAAAAGTATATTTTCAGATGCTATCAATTCTCAAGTAAACATATATTCAACAGACAAAGATGCTGAATTAATATCGTAAAATGAATATTACAGTAAATTCTGTCTAAGAAGGCGGAATCGATTAGGACAGAGAAAAGTTTCCGGAGTAGACAGTATTCCACATTAGACCAATTTTACTCTACGGTTATGGATTTGCCGGGACTTTAAAATCTTTCCACGTTATGCACATAGAAGTAAAAAAAAAAAATTCTCTTTTTTCTTATTTTATTGTTTAGCAAGCTTGCACACTGAGGCGACAAGCGACACAACGTGCGATTTAGAGAAAATAATCAGAATTGAATCAGGGGCGTAACGTGAAATTTTTATTGGGGGGGGGGGGACCTGACTTTGGCGCCCTTTATATAATTTTCATTTTCCACTCTCTCCCCCTACCCCCTCTCTTGCCACATTGTCATCAGTCGCGCTAGAGGTCTGCAGGTGCGGAAATTTCCAGGCCCGGCCCGGCATAAAAGGAAACAGTTCGGCCCGACCCGTTCAAAATTATTTTGGTTCGGCCTGGTATAAAAGCAAAAAGTTCAGCCCGGACCGGCCTGCCCCGACTGAATATCTACAAAGCATGCCGATATTTCTGAAGCAACATTAACCTAAACTTAAAATTACACTTACTTATTCAAAAAGCACACTTATGCATAGATTTTATTTTCCGATTATGCTCAAAATGCATGGAATGCAAAATGTCAACAATATTTATGATCACTTAGACAATTAAACACTGATTAAAAAAATTTCTTAGACTATTACATTCAAATGAAGATTCAGTAAGAGAAGAAAAATCCGTTACAGGCAGGTTCCATTCTTAATAGGTATATTCTTTATGCACGGATCAAGACATTTTTTCATGTAAGAAAGGTTTTCGTCATAGATTGTTTCTATTTCACAGGTTTTACTGTATTTTAATTGTTTTGCTTAGAATAGTATGTACTATTCTATAAACGAATTTTAATTGTAGAATAATGGCCATTTAAAATTACTTTCATTTTTCGCAAAAATTGTTGTACCAGGCCTAATTTTCTGATTTTTACGCTGGCCTGCAAATTTTGGTTCATGCAGATCTCTAGGAAGAATGAAATCCACGAACAGCTTTGCCCAGAAAAAAAGAAGTCTGGTACGTCCCGGCCCAAGTCTGCAGAAAAAAGGTTAAGCCCGGACCGTGCAGATCTCTAACTCTAAAGCCTGTTTAAAATATCAGTTTTAATTTTCACAGAAAAATTACAATACTATTTGATTGATTCAAATTGATATCCTGATCCTCTCTCTATTTGATTGCCCTGATTAAAAATATATGAAATTTTATATGCAAACAGGTGATAATGATTTTTACATGTGTTAAACGTACTGTTTTGAAATGGATTTGAACTTTAACTAAAGCAAACATTTGTACATGTTCTTGTATTCTGCTCCATCATCAACAATTTGAAACCACTTGTTCATAAATGAAGTTACATAATCTGCTTTCTTCTTAAATTCATTTATTGTTTTGATTTTTGTAAAAGGTACCTACGTAGTTTATTACTTTTATTTATTTACTCTAGAAGAACTCGTGCCTGGGATATAAGTTTTCAAAAAATATATACAGTGCACTCATTTCAAGAAATACATGCCTCTAATCCTGCAAATGAACGGAATATCAATGTCTGTTGTCTCGTTTTGCACAAGAGCAGATTTCAAAGAGTTCAAATGTCAGGGTGGAGGAAATTTTTCGTTCAGAGGATTCTTTCAGGAAAATTGCCATATGACCACCTTAGACTAGAGGTTTGCACGGGATCGTACCCGGCCCAGCAAAATGAAGGTCAATTTTCAAACGGACCGGTCTGGCAAAATAAAAACAGTTTATTAACGAGCCTGGGCAGGCCGATGAAGAATAATAAACGGGTCGGGTTGGGTCGGGACGATAAAAACATTAAGTGAGCCGACTGGCCTGATATAAGAAATTTAAAAGGATCAAACTAAGCTGATAAAAAATCAACAATTTTTAATGGATTTGTCTGGGACGAGAATAAGTAAATGTACTGCATGAGCCGATCCACAACATCAATACAGAAATATGTCAAGCGTAGAAATCGGCATTGGACAGTTGCATCATACCTGAGCCTGGGCTTAATTTTTTCAGCATACTCGGGAAGGCTGGGATCAGGCTTACATTATTTTCTATGTACTCAGGCCGGCTGGAAACTGGGCTTAATTGTTACTAGGACGTGCCGAGTTGTTTTGTAACAATAGTAATAGCGATAATGAACTTCTGTTAACGGAATCTTTGGAAGTATACTTTAATAAATTGCAGAGAAACATTTTTTTCATTATTTAGCAACAAAAGTTGGGATGTTTTTAACCATTTTTTTTCTTTTATTCTTACATTAATTTTTTTTAATGTAATACTCTAAGAGTCTAAGTGATCATTAATAATACTATTCTGTATTCTATGGCATGTATAAAGCAGTCTAAAATATATTGTAAATTTTTCCCATAAACATGCATGGAGTGTTCATTAAAAGAACCTTAATCGTACGTTAATAAAATTGGAATTTTTTTTGTAGAAATCGAGTTGGTCGGGCCGGGCCTGATTTCATTGTTTTTTCAACGGGTTGGGCCTGCTTTCACTGAATTTTCAACGGGCCGGTCCGAGTCCGTGCCGAACTTTTAGCTTTTAGACCAGACTGGGCTTGCCCAAGATAGCTTTCGTTCGGGCCGGGCCTGTAACTTCTGGCCTGTGCAGACCTCTACTCTAGAGATCACGATCTGGGCCCGATTCCCGCACTCGGCCAAAGGAAGTCAAACGTTCAAATGGGCTGGGCTGATAAAAAAAAAATAAATAAACGGGCTAGGCGGCTGGTTAAAAAAATTAAGAAGGACTACCGGCACCGATATACCAAGTTTAAAAGGATCGAACTAAGCCGATGAAATATGAATATTTTTCAATGGACCTGGCTATGCCAGAATACGTTATAAATGTGTTTCACAATCCGATAATAGTTTGACAACATCAATACACAAATTTAATATGCCTAACATAGATGTTCATCGGACAGTTACATTGTGTCTGAGCCTGTGCCTAATTTTTCCTGTCAACTCTGGCCGTGTTCAGGCATACATTTTTTTCTACTTACGCGGGCCGTGCTGGACCTGAACTTAATTATTCCTAAGACATGTCGGCCAGACTTTTTTTTAAAACTAAAATTGATAATGGATTTTTGGTAACAAAATCTTTCGAAATAAACTTTAAAACAATCTAATTTTTTAATTATAAAGCTTCAAAATTTATGTTTTTAATCATTGTTTTATCTTTACTCTAAAGTACATTATTTTTTTAATGAGTCTTTACTTGAATGTCAAAGTCTAGAAGTCTAAGTATTCATTAATGTTGATATTCTGTATTCTATGGATTGCCCACATATAGTCTGAATTATTCTTTAAAATTTTCGCAAAAAAAAAAAAAAAAAAAAAAAAAAAAAGAGTATTCTTTAAAAGAATCTTAATTATATGTTATGAAAAAACGGATTTTCTTTTGTAGAAATTGAACCGTTCCGGACCGGGCGGAACTTTTGGTATTTAAAACTGACTGGGCAGGACCAAGATAGCTTTCGTTTGTATCCGGGTGGGTCCGATCCAAGAAATTTCAGCCTGTGGAGACCTCTAGACCATCCCCACCCTCTCTGAACCGTTCGGTAACCTCTCTCCAGTCACTTCCATTTCTTTGCACTTTCTTTCGATTACCAAAGGTGACCAAAAACTACGGAGATAAGGAAAGAATTGAATTGCATTACTGCCCTGCAATTGACTGCAATTCCTGTTTTCAGAATTTTCTATTCTGCAGGCATAAATTGTTTTTGTTAGGGAATAGACGTAGTAACAGTTCTAAAATTAAATGTCTTATACAAATGTTGCTGGTTAAAAGTAACTTACATTGTAATTTAACATTTAAAGTAATGTTCTTGTATAATTACTTGCAACTACTATTTAAAATATAAACCCTTTCTATATGAGTTCCTGACGGCGCCCTTAAACCTTGTTTGACCCCTTACATGAACGTATTGCAGAACCGTTCTAACCCCCACAAATCAGTTCCACATCTTCACATTTTCTTTCTACTACAAAGGGTGGCCAACAACTACTCAGATAACAAGGGAATAGTTGTACTTCTAAGGATCGAATTACACTTACCGCCCCGCAATTGATTACAATTCCTACTTTTAGAATTTTCCTTTTTGCATATATATATATATATATATATATATATATATATATTGGCAGGGCGTGAAGGGGGAGGATAGAAGTAGTTACAAATCTAAAATTAAACCCCTTATGCAAATTTTGTATGTTAAAAGTAACTTACTTTCTAATTTAAGATTTAAAATAAAGTGTTTGTATAATCACTTATTATTACTACTATATACTTTCTTTATGGGCGCCTGACGGCGCCCTTAAACTTTCTGTGGCGCCCTAATACTTGAACTTATTGGAGGGGGAGGCTCCCCCCCCCTAAAGCTACGTCCCTGATTTAAATTTCAGAATGTGTCGCCTAAGTCGCTCATTTTGTCTCTTGTCGCCTCTATGTGCAGAATGCTTAGACAGATTTCAATCTTACAGAGTCGACCTTAGACACAGATTACTGTATTTTGTTACTCTTGCATGTATAAATTCTGTTATGCAGCTGAAAATGTTTATTTGAGTATTGATAGCATCCAAAAAATCGATACTTCATGTTGGCATCGGGTTGAGAAAAATTGATAAATATATTGCAAAAACTACATTGAAATGTTTCCGAAAATTACGGTCAGCAAAAGAAACTTGTTTCAGAAATATATATTTTTAATGTGTGAAATGTATTGGTTTCTGAAGATAAAGGAACGCTTTTCAGAATCATGGTAACTTGAAAGGTTTATATTATATTATACTTTCGTAAAACTTCTCACTAGATCAAGAAATATTTCTCCCTTTTTTGTATTGTGTAGTCTATCTTCCCTCCCTTACTAAATTGGAAAGATTAAGCACATGACGGAAAATACTGTTTATCTACACCATATACGTTTTACCTGCAGATAACAGCACTACTTGTATGAAACTTTACTTGTTTGAAAAGTTTTTACTTTAGCTTTAAAAATTGGCACTATAAGTTTTATTTTTCAGAAACTTTACCTTGATGAGGTTTATATCGCAGGGCACGAGCTGCATTTTCTCTTACAAAGGCATGTGTCTTCATGATTAATCTAGCCTAGAAAGAAAAATGAGAAAGAAATTACTGAATATAAATAAAGTTCTGAATTCTAGAATATTAAAAGTTGATTCTCATTAACACATTTTTCGTTTCTTAAGGAGTTGAATTTACATAGTTGGATAAGAGATTTTGGCGAGTATCGGCCAATATTGGCCATATTGCTATGGCAGGGATGCCTTCAGGAAGGACTTTTGAAGGCAAAGAGCCATGAATTATTTTTCTTGTATAAGGAAAACATTAAGGTTTCTGAAAACCTTGCACTGTCACCCCGCCCCGAGCGCTCTGGTATCGAACCGCGAACTTCGGCTCAAGCTTTTCATTTTGTGGCAAACATTCTAACTACTGGGCTACTCTCTGAGAGTATCTACTGAGAATACTCCCTTGATTTATGTCACAAAATCTTTGGGACATCTTAAGTTAGACAATTTATTTACTGTCTGTTTAGGTTTGTTATGCTTCAGAAAATATGAGATTTTTTTTGCAATCATTTTCACAAGAAAATACTCATTTATGTGAAATTCAAAGGAAAAAATTAACATCTGAAATTTTGGTGCCTGTTGCCCACGCCCACCATTATTTATTGTGAATTCATATGACCTACAAAACTTTGAGAACAAACATTCTTCATTACTGATAAAAATGTAATAAAATAAAGATTTAACTCACATTAAACTTAACTATAAAATTCGGTTTGAATTTTCACCAAATAAAGATATAATAGAAAAATTAGTTAAAATATGTGGATGACTTTATTGTATAAATTATTTATTAACCAGCTGCGTAGCAACCCATTATGTTGCATTTGTATTTGAAAAGGTCTTACGAGTGTTTGAAGAAAAATAGTGACTAATTCTGTTTTTTAATTAAAATGTACAAGTCATAAGCTAAAAATGTAATTATTATCATTTCTAAATTTTAATTAAACTTTTCAATCGTCATAAGATTTCTTAATATTGATCAAGTAGTTCGTAGGTTTTCGAATATTGAAAGTTTGATTGACTGGCCTAGTTTTTCCCTGTTTTCTTGTTTTAGTATTTAACTATGGAATTCTATAAACTGCAGGTTGTAGCCGGGAGATTGCCATTTATAAATCTTAATTACACCACACCTTTCGATCGCCATAAGATTCCCTAGTTCTCGAATTTCTGAGTATTGGATGATCGGTTGATTGATTATCCAGGTGTTCTCAGAAACTATTTTAAATATCGGAATGCAAATTGTAGCTATAATTACCATTTGTAAATCTTAATTAGACCTTTCAATCGCCGTAAGATTCCTTCATATTGATCAATTAGCTCCCAAGTTTTTGAGTATTGAAAGATTGAATCTTCAGGTATTCCCCTGTTTTTTCAAAAACTATTTTAGATATTGGAATGTTACAAATTGAAGATTAATCAGAATTACCATTTATAAATCTTGATTAAACCTTTCAATCGCTGTAAGATATTCCTTGATCAATAGTTTTTGAGTATTGAAAGATCGGTTGATTGGTCGATTCTCCCGGGTTTTTCCTGTTTTTCTAAAACTACTTTAGATATTGAAATGCGACAAACTTCAGATTGTAGCCAGAAACATTCTCTGATAAATTTAATCTCATCAAAAACAACTCGTTGTAAATGATCCCGCCAAGCCACAAACCTAAAACGTCAGTCACAAAAAGAAGTGATATCACATAAAAAGAAGCGATATAGAAGTGCATACTCCGAGTCCCGTGTAAAAATCTATCACCACTCATAATGTTTCCAAAGGACTCGGAGTGAGGTACAGTATGTGAAAACTGCTTGGCGACCTACAGGCTTTTATAATATATGCAGTATATCAATTTTGAAAATCGATAAAAATAAATTTTTAATTTTTGTTGCATCATTTTTTAAATATTTTTGTATGCGAAAGAACTGACAGAACGGATTTTTCCCCAGATCTATGCGATTCCGCTTACGCTAGAATTACTGCAATATATCTCAATTTAGTTAACGTTTATTAGCGTTTATAAACGTTATATATATATATATATATATATATATATATATATATATATATATATATATATATATATATATATATATATATATATATTACAAACTCAAAATCTTTACATGTTTACTTAAAAAATCCTCTTCGTAAGAGTGGTGTTTCTAGTTTAAATAATGGTAAATAAAATCAACAAACTGATTTTTCAAGCTCATAAATAAGAAAGGACATGCAAACACAGAAGCTTCAACTTTTTACAATTTTATGGGAGCAAAATAAATAAATAAATAAAATTAAATTAATATAGTCATATGTAATTGCAGGAAACGCAAACATTATAAAAGCCTGCAGGTCGCCAAGCAGTTTTCACATACTGTGCCTCACTCCGAGTCCTTTGGAAACATTATGAGTGGCGATAGATTTTTACACGGGACTCTGAGTATGCACTTCTATATCGCTTCTTTTTATGTGATATCACTTCTTTTTGTGACTGACGTTTTAAGTTTGTGGCTTGGAGGGATCATTTACAACGAGTTGTTTTTGATGAGATATCACTCCTTTTTGTAAGGTATTTAATTTCAATTATACGGATTCCATTTTTATTCAGAAAAGAAAAGATGAAAGGGGCAAAAATAATAATAGTGATGCTATAAACAGAATTATACATCAGAATTATACAATTTATTGAGTGACTTATTCCAATGTACATGTCGTTACCATAACTGGGAAACTTTTATATTAATTTCCTTACATTGTATTCATCAGATTATTTATGACATATTTATTTTTATTTTTATTTTGTTTATATCACTCTTCCGTTTATATACATTCAAAAACAAAAAATTAGACAATTTTACAGTAGTTTACAAACTAATTAAAAAACTAGTTTCAGAAAAATGTGAAAAAATAAGAAGCACTTTTTTTCGGTCAACTACAACGATAAGTTTACGGAGCATACTTTACCGAGAATAATCAACATTTTTTTCCCCCTACGAACCTATTTCTATTAGTATAAAAATTTACAGGGATTTTTATACTAACATATTAAATATATTATTTTTGAAAATTACTGAGCACCTTAGAAGTTTTTTATTTGTTTAAGTTTTTTAACTCAACGTTTCGAGAATTTGAAATATATAAAATTCGCAACGTTTGCAAAAGTATAAAAACTATTAAAGTGATTTCTGTTCATATAGTCTGTTCATTCCAATTCGGTGATCCTAAAATATAGGTCCCCAATCTCCGGCAGTCCATGAATTAATTAGGACATATGTATGCAACTGTTAAAATGTTCTCAAAGTTGACAATAGAGGCAATAAGTATAGCTCGGCAAATATGAAACACGGCATTGCTTCATCATGGCTTTGTTTCGTGAGGTGTTTGTTCTCCGAACATAAAAATCTCACGCGAAAGTGTTCGTTAACCGATTTGTTCGTAAACCGAACAGTTCGTTACCGATCACCTATTGTATACGAAATTTAGCATTTTAAGTTCGTCATAGCCGGAGATTCGATGAACGGCAAATATTTAAACGCAAAACTTGTAATCTTCAACATTTTTACATTCTATTACTCAGCGCATGAACGTAAAGTTGGAATTTTGTAATCGCTATTTCAATCAATTCTTGATACGCTAGAATTATATATTTATAACTAAACACAGTTTTTTTAATCGATGAAAATACTATATTTTAATAGATTTAGAGCTTAACATCGACGAGATTTCAGACGGAGAAAATGAACTTATATTAAATTTTAAAGCAAGATAATGAAACCTTACAGAGATTGAAACAGTGTAAAATCATTAAAATACATCTCACTCAGTAAATATACATCGGTTGTAGTGTAATCAATATCTTCTAAGAGACTCTGTAAACGAAACGTATATGCTTCAATGCCGCTTTACAATAGAGAGGTTGTAGTAACATATTTGAATATCTTGTGTATATAGCCAATTTGACAAAAGTTATGCAATTTACTATTGTTTTTCCTCTGTGTTAAGTACAGGAATCATGTACTTCAACGTAAAAATTTGCTAATTACACAACTTTTTAGTCTTATTAAAAAATCTTTTGAGTTACCCTGTAAACGAACAGTAAATTCTACAATTCTGTTTTACAATAGGAAACTAACTTAGGTAGTTCGTAGTAACATATTTTAACATCATGCGCATACGTTCTTTTTGAAAAGAGTTAGACCATTTAATATTTTGTTTGCTTCACCTTAAGTATAGGAATAAATCACTTTAAAAGCAGTATACATAAAAAACTAATTAATATTTTTACACGAAATAATAAACATTTGAACTACTTATAAAAACAATTCAAATGCTGCAAACCGCGTAAAAATCGGATAATTACATAACTCTTTAGCCCTATATCAAAAGATCTTTTGTGAGATCCTGTAAACGAACCTTAAATGTTAAGATTTTTTATAATAGGAAGCTTACTTGGGTCGAGTGTAATAACATATCTTAATATCATGTGTATACGACCATTCCTAAAAGAGTTGGGTCATTTATTATTTTTTTGCTCTATGTTAAGTATAGGGATCAATAACTTTAAATTGATATAAATCAAAAACTAATTAATATTTTTACATGAAACTTACAAACGTTTGAACTACTCACAAAAACAATTCAAATGACGTAAACCGCGTAAAAAACCGATAGTTACACATTGCTGTAGCCCTGCCAACAGTTTTTTGCTCTATGTTAAGTATAGGAATCAATAACTTTAAACTGATATAAATCAAAAACTAATTAATATTTTTGCATGAAACTTACAAAGGTCCGAACTACTCATAAAAACGATTCAAATAAGAAACTACGTAAAAATCCGATAATTACACATTGCTGTAGCCCTGTCAACAGTTTTTGGTCGGAACAAGATTTAAAAAGTGCAAAAAACAGCACTTTTAAAATCGCATTTACTGAAAACCTACTCGTCGGATTTTGCTTTACTTTTTAATTCTTAGTCCCGTGGCACGCCCCATTCCATAGAATCAAGAATTTTGTTTCTATCATAAATAGAACGCGAGATATAGATGTGTCAAAAACCCGTTTTGTCCCGTCCGCAAAATATAAACTAGACACAGTTAAAAAAAAAAAAAATTGTAAAATAGTTTGGCATCCATTGGCGGAAATTCCTTTCATTTACGGTTCAATGCATTGCTGTTTCTTATGCTTGGCGTGTCGAGTTTCTATGATGTTCCTGATAAATTTTATTTTTGTTATGCAACCGTTTCTGAGCCTATTCTAGACCTACAGACAGACAAACTATTTTTGATTATACGTTTGTCTAAATAGTAGAATGATCTTAAGAAATAGGTGTTTTTTTAAAAGAAAATCACAGACAAGCACACCCCAATTTTATATATTAGTACAGATTCAGGAAGATAAAGTCTTACTTGTTCAGCTAATACTGTGAATGAAGATACTGGAGGCAAATTATACATCACTACCACTTTAGCAGGAAAGAGCAATAATCCCAGCTGATAGACAATAAATAAGGTGCAAAACAAGAGGTCATAGTATTCTAGGTAAAGAAAAGAAAGAAAGGATCTTTACAGATTGTTGACAAGCATCAAGTTTTAGAAGCAATAAGCAAAAATAATTACTTAATCTAGTTTTTTTAATCTCTGACCGCGTTGTAGCCCAAAAGCGGAATGAAGGATAGAGCATGAAGACAATGGAAAAATTCATGGCAAACCAAACTGCAGTGACAATATGAAATTGGCTGAAGGCCCATACTACAACAGAAATGTCCTTTTTTAACCTGCAAAACAGAAATATGTTATTAATAAGTAATGTTGTGCAGCAATGTAAAGAGATTTTAAATAATTTTTACTATGTATAAATTATTGACAGTGAAAATCTGTTGAGAACTTGTTGGGGACCACCGTAATACTTACCCATCATGGATATGCATAGTATAAAATATGAAAATAAAACATGCGTAAACTATTTATAAAATGCATTACAATTCGAATAAAATCGTGGCTTGATGACGTCAAACTTTAAATGCTTTATTACTGAATTGCGTTAAAGAAACATCCTTATAACTTCAAAATTGATAATCATATTAATTAACGGTTTACTGCGTTGGATTAAGCGTCTCATTTCCAATTAAAATATATCTTTGAATTGAAATTTGAATGAAATACAGGGTCATGAAAAATCGAAGAGTGTCGAAAATAGGATTACAAATATATCGGCAACTAATTATCCGATCGACTTCATTCTGTATGTAAAATTTATGTTTGTTTATTGTCTTTTATATGCACTCCTTAAAATAAACAATTTCGAAGATTTTTATATACCTTTTATCAGAACGAATATTTCGAGAGTCCGAAAAAGAAATAGTTTCGGATAATCGAGATTACTGAAATTCAAGCTTCTTCCCATTATTACATACTAAGTACATAACAAATTTTAAGTCTCTATCTCAATTTGTTCGGGAGATAGAGCGTTTACAGACACACACACAAACAGACGGACGGCAAATTTTTTTTTCTAAAAATATGTTTTTCGGAATCTCCAGTGTCTAAAACGTGTAAATCCGTCAAAAAAAAAAAAAAAAAAAAAAAAATCGATTTTCAAAACGATTACAAGACTTACCCTATACTACGTATGATGGGTAAGCAATAGTTTCAAAGTTTAAACCTGTTTGTTCTCAAATCTAAACTGGCTATTTTCTGAAGCATTTTTTAAATTCATTTTTGTTCGTAAACACATGGGATTGGAAGGTGCTCTAGTTCAGAGATTATGGAATCGAACAGTTTTTCCATTTTTCAGTAAAGACAGCAGATCTTTCAGGAAATGCTGTCAAAGTGAGCGTTGGGAATCAAATTTTCGAACGGGACAGCGCGGGAAAGGAAAAAAGCTGCCATCATTGGACAGTAATTGTTAATAACTCAAGATAAAATTCATTTATGGAAAAAATGAAAAACGTTCACCCACAAATCACTTTCATAATCATGCCTGCAGGTATCGTGCCTTTACGTTTAAAAATGAGTCAGAAAGTCGTATTGCTGAACAGGGAAAATATTTTTTCGAGAACTGTTTTAAAGTAGAATGTAAAGTCAACTTTGTCATGATAGTGAAAGGTTTTCTGACAACTTTATATCCGAGAAGTATGCTACTCACCAATTTATTTTATATAAGAAAAAATAAACTTTTTTTTTTCACATTGGATAATTTGACATGGGAGAGAATTAAAAAAAAATTTCAAGGAATTTTTAAAAATTTCATAAAATTTATTAAAAATTTTGAGAATACCAAGACCGAGATGTGTAATGAATTTATATTTATACTGGTGGCCTGGACAAAAAAAAAAGCTTAGAAATCTTGTTTGGGGGAGGGGGTTAGATATTTTATACTCAGAATTTCTTGAAAAAAAAAAAGGCATAATTTGTAAACAAAATTTATTAATATGAATTAGACAGGTCTGAAAACTCGTAACAAAAAATTGGCATTTAAATAAAAGGCTGAAAACATCAAATGAGAAAAAAACTATTACCTTATAATCTACAAACCGCAAATAATGGCTTTAACATTCTGAAGTTATTGATATGCTACATTTTTAAAGCACATTAATCAATCTTTTTAAATGAATTTGGGATATTTACAAACATTGGTAATAGAGATTTTATCACACACAATTAACAAAAGCAATATTGCTTATAAAGCATGTTTACCTCATTTCTGACCTTCATTGAAATGTTCAACCGAATTTTTTAAAAAAGAGAAATTATATCTGAAAATTTAAGAATATTTAAGAAAGTGTCAAAGAGAAAAAAGAAATCAAAACATATTTGCCCTACTAAAATAAAGAGAAGAAGAAAGTGTGAATTTGATAATTACTTACTTTTCAGAATCTATAGAGTAAAATATACTAATATTAAGATACAGTAAGACAAACAAAGCTAGACAGATATTATAAACAGATCTCAAGTGGGTGACTTCCCATAGATTTCTGAAAAGAAAAAAATAACTTTTGTCAAACTTAAAAGGCTTTCTAAAATCATTCATTGAATTAAAACTATTATACAATAAACTATTAATTATTAAAATATACAAAAATAATTAATATATATTTGAAATATCAGTAATCTGCATTAAGCTAATTTAGAAATACAAAATTTATTTACTTACGTCAAAGTTGAATTTCTCAAAACAAATTCCTTGGGTGGTAATTCCTTTAATTTTCCTACTGGTCTGAAAATACATAAAAATTTGAACGTAAATAAACAACAATTTAAGTATGTTTTAAAATTTAACATCGTTATTTGTTTTTAGTGTGCTTTTATATGTATATATTTCGAAATTTTTCCGATACTTTACCTGGTTGGTCTGACAAAAATTAACAAAAAGAGTTAAACACAAAACATAGTTTTTCAAGCTACTACAGTAGAACCTCGGTTTGCCCCAGTTGTCGAACAATTCTGTTCTCGAACTTTAAACAAGATAGTCGAGAGAAATTTTATTTGGCTCTCGAATAGCGATAGTGTCGTGGCCGTCGCCAAATCGACAGAATGAACCAGAATATAGCAGAAACGATCGCCCCACTTCCAATTCTTTTCTTATTTACTTTTTTTTTTCATTTTTTCATGGGCGCGAAATACATACATGCGATATAGTGATCACGATAATGATGAATTTCATACATTTAGATATTCAAAAAATCCCTGATGGCTCGGCCTACAGCCATAGGTAGATTTCGAAGACGCAGATCGTGGGGCGCCTGTTTATTGGGAATTGCAGAAGAAATGACCTTTTTAACATGATGCGGCAGGTGAGACTGCCCACTTCGAAATCTACCTGTGTCTGTAGGCGGAGCCGGCAAGGATTTTTTTTTCTGTAAGGGTTGGTCCTATAAAAAAAAACTTGTCAATATAAAAGTTCTAGATAATATTAAGAGGATTTATAATAAATTTAAGCGGATTTGATATCTTGTGAACTGACGAAGTTATGAATATTTTTTTTCTTAAACCCTTATTCCCCCTGCACCTTGAGGCCATTTTTAATATCATCAAAAATCTGTCATACATAAATTTTCGACCCTTTTCCTAGAAGTAATAATAACTTTAAACGGATTCGATATGTATCATAATTAAAAAGTTAAGGTTTTTTTTCTGTTTTCACAAAAAGCCCCCCTGGTTCGATTTTGCCCATTAAATAACTTGGCCGAGATTTTATGCCCCTTGATTTTATGTATCAGTTTGGAAGAGATTTGTGCAGAATTATTGAATTTGTCCCTAAAAAAGTCATATAGATAGATAAAGTTTTGAACTGGTTTTGGGTTCTGGGAGTCATAATCGGCGTAGATCTACAAAAATTTTTCAGAATTTCCAACATAGGGAAGAATGTAATATGTAGTATTTTTTACGAAATTACCAATTTGTTGATTCTAAGGATTTTTTTTTAAAGAATTGAACTACCCTCTTTCTCCTCAATCGCACATCCTCCGAACCAATGAAGGTTTCATCCATAAAGGTATGGGTGCAATTTTTGTTAAACTTTCATTAAAAATGTTATGAAATTATCACTACCTCGTGTAAAGTATAGTACCGTAATATGTTTTTATATTTTATTATATTGTCCTATACAGAGTATTTTTTGAAACAAATAAATACAGGGAATAATTTGAGGCGGTAAAAATCAATAAACTGTATTTTCACTTTTTTTTTCTTTTTATGGTAAAATTTGTTTTGGCTTTCGAACAATTCTTTGGAGCGCATTATGTTCGAGATCCAAGGTACCACTGTAATCGCCAATTTTAATGACGATAATTGACGATTATTTTCAACCAGCAATATCAGAGATCTTCTAAAATCTATATTTTTAAGCATCAGTAATCAAGGCCTACATAAATTTTGAAAATTTAAGTGTCTTTAATAATTGCTAAAATTTGTTAGAATATATTTTCTTTTCTCTCTTTTATAAAACAGTTTACACAAAATCAGATTTTCGCACAGTTAAAGATATCAATATTAGAAAATGTTTAAGGATTCATTAAATTTTTTTTCAGCTTAGCAGGAGGAAACCTTTTAATTGAATAAGTAATCAAAGCAATCAATGCATTATGCAAGTTTTCTCATACATAGTGAAAATGCATTGCAGCAAAACTGTTTGAAAAAGGTAAAATATATATTATATATCAGTCAATCATATTGATAATTCGGCGCCGCCAGAACAAAATTCAGAGAGAAGAATTTTATTTTATTTTATTTATTTTCTTTGGATATGGTTGTCGGCAGTTTGGTGATAAGCCAATATGCAATTATATATATTTAATTCTCAATTATATTTCACAGTAATTTTAATTATTTTAAATAGCCTGGATTTTTTTAAATTATAAAAGAAACGCAATTTTGATAAAATTTCAAAATCCAACAGGGCTTATTACGATCCATACAAAACTTTTAAAGAAGATTGGTAGAATTTAGTATCGAATTTTTATGAAATTTTTTCTATATTAAATGATGTGCAATTACTTAGTACCACATTTCACTGTTTTAAAATGCGTACATTGTAAGTAGATATAAAAAAAAAATACACTATATTGCCAAAGGTGACCGGTCACTTGCAATTTTAAACGTTTTGTTAACTATCTAGAAAAATACATGAGGAATTAACCTGAAACTGCAGGTGCGTAAACAGTATAGTATAGGTTATATATTTCCGCGAAGATTTTTTCACGAAACTCCATAGGGGACTGTCAACAAATTGAAAAGGAACGAATATCTTTTGGATAACCCTGTAAAAGCTAATGTAGCAAAGGACTTCAAACTCGAGATTATTAATAAAGCCGCTATCAGATTCACCAACTTTTCGAGCAACTTTTGAGCCAACTCTTGATTTGAGCCGATTTTCCGTGAAAAATCGTCCCAACACCCAGTGTGATAGCAAACAAGAATATCCCCAATTTATTTGCCACAGCTCTAAAAAATCGCGGCTAGGAGCGACATTTCATCCAACTTCCAACATTTCAGCCAATCAGAGGGAGGCGTTTGGAACGCCTTTTTGCTATGAAATGAGATTGGCGTGATTTGGCTTGCCTAGTTTGATCGCCAATGTTTGTAAACATTACAGGGGTTGATGCAGGGTTTTTTTCTTGGGGTCCATTTTGTGAAAAGTAAAGGTTATTTTTGTGAAATTTATTATATTTTTGTGAAAAATAACTTTTTGTAACGAAAGTTATTTAGTTGCTCAAATTCGAACAAAGCATTTATTAACAAAAACTTTTTAAAATCCTTTTGCCGAAGTTTTCCTCTCTGGTGAACTTGTTTGTTTACAAATTACACATTTTAAAATGCCACAATGTAATAAATAATTAATAAATAGTAAGTTTTTATGGAATAGAATTTTGTGAAAGTGCCTATTTTATTAAAAGGAATTTTGTAAAGGGGTTGTTTTGTTGTAAAAAATTTTGTGAAGGTGCCCATTTTATCAAATTGATTTTTGTTTAGGGTCCTATTTTATTAAAGTGATTTTTGTGAAGGGGCCTCTTTTGTTAAATAGATTTTTGTGAAGGAGCCCTAAATAGACCCCAAATTTTGCCTGGATCGATCCTTGCATTACAGGAGTAGCAGAAAGTGTTCATTTTACTACTTTTGCCATGTAATGAATTCTGCATAAAAAGTATTGCTCTGTATTGATTTTTAAATCTTCTAGTTATGAATCTCTAGAGTGTAATCAAAGTTTTGTATGCAGTTATTAGTCCTACGATATAATTATTCTGGATGCATACAAAAACATTGTAAAATCAGTTATAGGTATCCTATTACATGTTTTTAATGTTTAATTGCTTGTTTGTATAAGGTTTTCCATATTTTCAGTAAAAAATTACATAGATTAATTTTAACTTGGAATTAAAAATCAGTTAATATATAAATAATCAGCTTAAAAAATTAGTTCAAACATCTGATCCTCAATTTAAGTATAATATTTAAATAAATTTAAAACCCATTTTCAAAATTAAAGTACTTCTTTTATAAGAGAAAAATTTAGAAAAAAATTTTTTGTTCTTGTGTTTGTTGATATTTAAATTTTATCACAATTTTGTCGTTGAATGCATAAATAATTTAAAATATTTTATTAAGAAATGTAGAATAACAGTTTTTATGTTAAGTGAAGTATTTTAATTTTTAATTCTTGCTTGTAAGTTTAATAGGTTGGCTAACCTATTGAAAATATTATTCAATATCAATCAAAATATTGGATTTGTTTGATATTTTTGAAAATAGCTTGGTATTTACGTACTTTTTTACAATGGCTGTATTGCTTCATCAGTGAAAAACTTTTCTAATTTTGGCCAAACAAGCCCAAACTGCACAATTGACTAGAGACTGAAAAAGCCAATAAACTTTTATTTGTGTTTAAATATTGAGAAAAATAATAAGAATAATTTGTGTTTTTAAAATCTTGTTATTTTTTATATATATATATTTAAAATTTAATTCTGTGTTTTATGATTTAAGAAGGAGTACAAAAATCAAAATCCTTTTTTAATATTTATGCCTTGTGTTTTTCTTATTAATTGCTAAAATGGGTTTAAAATGTTTTGTTATGAACAAATATGACCCTGTAGTTTTACATTAAACAAGTAATATAAAAGAAATTTTTTTAAATTCAATTCCTACTTAGGTCATCAAAGAAAAAAATTATTTTAGTTACTTTTTATTAAATAATTACAATTAATATAAATATGTATATACATATGACAGAATCACAATATTAAGTGGCAAAATAGAAATGAAATTTAATTAATGAATTATTATTTGAAAAAACTGTATTAACATAAAGTGTCATCCACTACAAGTTTAAAAAAATGTATTTGAACTTGAGTGGATGAATAAAAAGTATTTTATTAACGATTGAAAATTTGAAAATATAAAACTAAAATTAATTAATTTAATTACAAACCTAAGTTGGAAATTGTACATCAAATGTGACAAATGAGGTGCATTCGTACTATAGCTAGTTATATAAATATTCAGATCTTGATGATTTTTAATTCCGTGAAATGAATTATATCATTTGCAGATTGATTTCTGTAATAAAATAAGTATCTCGGTCGCTTGACGATTAAACCTTGGAAGCTCGTATAACAAGAAAGCACCGATTTTTTTATAAATATAAAACTAAAATTAATTTAATTACTGAATTAATATTTGAAAAAACTGTATGAACATGAAGTGTCATCCACTACAAGTTTAAGAAAATGTATTTGAACTTGAGTGAATGAATAATAAAAAGAAAAGTGTCCAATTAAACTGATGGCATTGAGCTCACAGGCTATTCACACTAATTGTATATTATACTCTTATTTCAAAGAATAATGCCCCTTGAAAAATAAAGAGATCGACAATAAATTAAGGGGGGGGGGATTATCCCCCTATTTCCCCCCTTTATACTTAACCATTGAACCCCCAAAACTAATCAGGGAAACGCCTTACCACAATTAATCTATATACAAAATTTGAAGCAAATTGGATAATTCTGCATGAAAAACCCATTTACAAAAATAAAAGGGGAAGGATTAGTCCCCCATTCCCTCCTTTATACTTAACCAATGAACCCCCAAAACTAATCAGGGAAGCGCCTTATCACTATAAACATGTAACCAAAATTTGAAGCAAAACTGATATTTCTATCAAGAGTTATCGCGTTACGTGCATACATACGTACATACAGAAACGGCGGGCACATTAGCTCTCAGGCTTTGTTAGCCTGTGAGCTAAAAAGTATTTTATTAACGATTGAAAATTGGAACAAGATATATAAATATATAGAGTGTGTGAACTAATATTAGGAATTGAATAAAAGATATTAGGTATTTGCAAATTCCGAGTGCATTACTTATTGTAAAAATGAATAAATATGAAAACTGCTAAAAGCATTTTAGCTATTGTATGATAGTTTTTCAAATTAATAATAGGGGAGAGGGGGGGGGGGGGGGGGGGCACATGAGAATAATTTTTCCATTTTTTCCATTTTACAATTTACATACAACTTCTAATCCAAATTTCTCCTCTCTGCTTCTTCTTTCTGCAATCTGAATCTAATAATAAAATTGCTAAAGACAACTTTTTTTTATCCTTCAACGATAAGAATTTGCTGTTTACCATATTGTCGATACAAAGATTGGAACAAAAGAGAGCAAAAACAATTTGAAGAAAACAAAACGTGTTTTGCAGCAAGTCCGATAGTACGGAGCGATTTATTTACGCCAACAAAAGAGTGATAAATAGTAACAACTGGTACTCGTAGTAACCGGTTTTTCCTCCAACTTTATCAACGACAATTGCAACCCTTCTTTCACTTTGAGAGCGAAAAAGTTGGGGTTAAATTTGGCTGAAAAATTGGTTGCTCGAAAATTTGGTGAATCTGATAGCGGCTAGTGGCTTATTGTAATATACTGTGTTCATTTTTATGAGGATAGTATGTATACTCGTAGATAAATTAAGTTTTTTATAAAAAAAACAGTCCCAAATTTCGCCTAGTTTTTTGCTTATAATTTGCAGAGTTCTTAATATAAAACAAAGTTATTTTTAGAAAATATGACAAATAACATTGTACATAATACTCTGCAATCAAAATTAAAAAATAATAAAAATTGGATGAAAAATGAGCAGGTTTACTAAAAAATGTTTCACTGCGCATGCGCGAACGCAATCAAAATATAATATGCATAATGTATTAGCTAAGTATATAGAGCAACTTTTGTTAAAGTCTCAAAATCATAGCTTGAAAATTCTGAAAATTATCGTCTATAGAATAAGCTCGAAATCCGTTGTTCCCAAAAAGAAGCAAAAAGGTGAGGGGTTGTATCAAATATCTGTTGATTAGTGCCAAGATAGCGTACACAATATTGCACGTACTTGGATACAACCCCTCATATTTTGCTTCCTTTTGGGAACAACGGATTTCGAGCTTATTCTATCGACGATAATTTTCAGAATTTTCAAGCTATGATTTTGAGACTTTCACAAAAGTTGCTCTATATACTTAGCTAATATATTATGTATATTATATATTGATTGCATTCGCGCATGCGCAGTGAAACATTTTTTAGTAAACCTGCTCGTTTTTCATCCAATTTTTATTATTTTTTAATTCTGATTGCAGAGTATTATGTACAATGTTATTTGTCATATTTTCTGAAAAGAACTTTGTTTTATATTAAGAACTCTGCAAATTATAAGCAACAAACTAGGCGAAATTTGGGACTGTTTTTATAAAAACCTTAATTTCTCTACGAGTATACATGCTATCCTCATAAAAATGAACACAGTATATTACAATCAGCCACTTATTAATAATCTCGAGTTTGAACGCCTTTGCTACATTAGTTTTTACAGGGTTATCTAAAAGATATTCGTTCTTTTTCAATTTGTTGACAGTCCCCTATGGGGTTTCGGGAAAAAATCTTCGCGGAAATATATAACCTATATTATATATTGTTTACACACCTGCAGTTTCAGGTTAATTCCTCATGTATTTTTCTAGATAGTTAACAAAACGTCTAAAATCGCAAGTGACCGGTCACCTTTGGCAATATAGTGTATAATGAAGTGTATATGAAATTTAGTTTATTAAACTGTTATCATGTTTGACTGTTTGTTACATTGCCAGTACCAGTGTAATATCTTAACCCCACATTGCATCCAGTGCCACATGTGGAAGAATCTTATTGTCTACAATACTAAATACGCGAAAAGCAGAGAGTCAAATAATGTGGAAATAATGCACAAACGAAAATTGCTAGATATCAGCCTCTGGATCCACCAGGTTAATTCGTTCAAAAAAAACTTTCTTTCGTTGATTTTCAGTGCTTGTTTATGAAAATTCAATTTTCAATAATTAAAAAAAAAATCCAGAAGTTTAATTTTGCAATCACAGTGATGCATTAGTCAGTAATTTTCGTGTTTGAAAGGCATTAAACCCTAGAAAGCTAAAGTTCCGCCTACCGTAACGTTACTTCAATGAGAAATGTACGTCAAAATAATGTAGGTTAGTTTTCTTGTGTTAACGTCTTTCAAACACAAAAAATCCTTACTAATGCATCACCGTGATGCAGGTCGGTCTTGCAGAGTTAAATGTTTAAAAAAATTGTTAGACGTTCACAAAACTGTGTGCTAAAGAAATGAAAGCATCTTTTTGGTATTGTTAATACCAAATATAGCAAAATCTCTATGACACCTTTTTAACGAAAACTTTTTCAATCTCCATTACCGAAATATTTGTATGTTAAGAGAGCACGCATTCCGTTGTTCAGAGGTTTGACAGTTTTTTGTAGTAGTGAAACGCAATAAAAATACATATGGAACGATGAAAAAAAAAATTCCATTAAAATATTTAATTTAAACTATGGAAACTTTTTTCCTTCGCCTGAAAATAAAAAAATCGTGCATTGAAAGTTTAAAAGGAATACTAATAAATACTATTCAAGTTTTATCTGTGAATAATGGGTAACACTGTTCCGTATTCCACAGGCTAACTACGCTCAACTAAATTCACGTTTTGTATCTTGGTATTGTTCATCCACATAAATTTAATTTGGTGCAAGAGATTTGTTATAATTCTATGTTCCAAGTGAGATATCTCACTTATTTTATCCCCCCCCTCCCTCCCCGCAGCTTGAAACCTTAGCCGTACGCAGGGGGATGTAGGCAAAGACCGCGGTCCTCCCTAAATCTGTGAAAATAGTAAGACATAACTTAAAATGCAAAGAGACATGGGCACCGGTAGAAAGAAATTTAGGTAGGGGCAAGAGTTTGGAACATATGATTGTGGTCCACCACAGTCTAGTCTGTCTTTTTTTAAATGCAGAAGATAAACATGAAATAAGGTAAACTAACTTTTTTTCTCTTTTTTTTTGGTGGGGGGGGGGGGGAGCAGAACTCCCCGCGTAAGACACTTTTTAACATATCAACATAAAAAGCAATACAAAAATTTAACAACAAATATTAAATATTCAAAAATAAGTTTCGAACAACATTTTACAAAAATAGAAAATTGATACAGTTAACCATTTTCGTTTAACGATAAGTTATTAGTTTTTCTTTCTGTTACTGTTTAATATTTCTATAGGAATTTGGGAAGAATTTTTAAAAAACTTTTTTAAAACTTTTTTTAAAAACAATCATAGAAATATAGAAAATTTAGTTAATAAAATTTCAAAATCAAGGAAGAGGCGATGGCCATCCCCTACCGCCCCCTACATTGCTGGCGCCTATGCTAAGTGAATGTATCTAAAAGGTACCCCCCCCCCCTCACCTAAAGAAAATCTTGCGAACGCCCATGATTTGGGAAACTGGAACTAGTAACTACATACATCACAGAATTAGCAGAAAACCAAGGATTAAATCATTTTATTTTAAATGCATAGGTTTATATATATAATAAACAAAAGCTATTTTCTGCAATATTTTTATAACAAACAATGATACATACTTTGGACTTGGAGGCTTAGCAATCGTGCCGTTTTGACCTTTTCTTTGTTTTACTTCAAGTTCCATGACAAGGCTATCAATGGCTTTGAAAAGTTTAGAATCGACGTCTTTTAAAATATCACACCGTAAAGCCTAAAGAGTATGAATTGCTATAAATTAATCAACATAATTCTAGAACAAAACACAAAATTTGAATACATATATTAATACTTTGACGCAAAGTTATCATTTACATAAATTTTACTTACGATTTCGGATAGCGTGGCGCAAAAAATAAATAATTTACTGAAATACATACATGTCAATGAAGTGAAGATCCATTCTAAGTAAAAGTGATATATTTAACAGTGTATTGGAAAATTAAAAGTATTGTTTACATGTGTAAATATTACGTTAGACGACAAACCAAAAATAACTTAAAACGAATTATATATATATATATATATATATATATTAAAGTCACGCCAAGGCGTCACTCGAATTTTTATATCATTTTTTTTAAACCCATATTTTGAATTTCTGAGACATGTAAATGAAAAAGGCATCAGCGAATAAATTTTATATATCTTTTCATATTGAAAATATTTGCAACTGTGAATATAAATAGAACAAAAAAGAAAATGATGAAATATATATATATATATATATATATATATATATTATATATAGCATAGCGTCACTCAAATTTGTATATCATTATTTTTAAGACCAATATTTAAAATTCTTAAAGTCATAAGCTGAATCACAAACTTTTAACGGCTAAAGGTTTTTGTACTGATATTAATTACATGGCCATCAGAGCATATTTACGTGTTTTAGAGTACGGCCAAATAGACAGACAAACCGATTTCATAAACACTTTTCAACTGTGTTGGAAAGTGTAAAAAAACACGAGAAAACGGATAACAGACAAACATACTATTTTTGGAACCCGGTGAAATTTATAATGTGACCACCATCATCATGTGACCACTTCTCCCAAAAAGAAAAAAAAAATAATAATAATCCGTTCAAAAGTTATGCGTGAGCATACAATATACATATACATTATATCCATAATAAAGACGACATATAATTAATTACACAAAAATTAGGAAAACAATGAAAGATTAAACCCTTACCTGCTGTGATTCGAGATGTAAAATTTCCGGGGGACCCCCTCTCCCCCTTTTTTTAAAAATTATTTTATGGAAAAATTGGAATTTAGAAAAAACGTTTTTTTGCCACCAAATAAAAACTTTTTTTTTCAATTATTTTTCTGAGAAAACATAAAATTAACATTTTAAAAACACAAATTGCACAAATTGTGCTTATTAGTTGCTAAAATCAGTGTAAAAATTGTTTTAAACTCATAAAAGAGCTAAATTCCTACATGTTTCGGCTTTAAACTTAAAGCCATCATCGGGGAAGAGGAACAACACAAACGACTACTGATCTTTTAATTTTCGACACGAGAAAATTGAAATCAACAGTATGGAAAAATTTAAATAAAATAAGCGGGCGCTCTCTGTTGCCAAAGAGCGAAAAACAAAACAAGGAATTAACAAGGGGTTACAAATGTATCCCATAGACTAGGTATGTTGAAAGAAAAGTTATCATTACAAATACAATCTTTTCTAATTTTAATTTCCAATGATTCCCTAATGGCGGCTTTAAATGGGTTATTGAACCTATGGATAATTCTTGCTTTATCGAAATTAATTACAGTATCATTATTCTTAGCGTAAAACCGGGAGAGTGCAGTGGATAACTTTCCAAATTTTATGTCGTTTTTATGCTCTTTTAACCTTTCGAAAAACTTTCTTTTAGTCATACCAATGTAAAAAATTATACTATTATTATTTAAGCTAATGGGGATTTCATAAACACCTGCGAATTGATCAGGGGGGATAGGATCTAATTTACATGAAACTAAGTCAACCAATTTTCTGGGAGGGACAGCAATAAGATGGATATTGTATTTACGGAGGGCCCTTTTAATCCTTTCAAATATAATAGGTATATATTGGAATTTACGATAGGTTGGTTTATTATTGCTAGGGACAGGATGCTGAATTAAATGGCCATTGAATTTTTCTATAATTTTCTGTACGTGATGAGCGGGGAAACCATGGTCAATGGCGATATCTCTGATAAAATTAAGTTCATCTTGGATGAATTCAGGAGTTACCCCTCGTTTGATTGGTAGACTCAAAGACCATAAACCAAATCTCCCTATGAGACCTATTGTTTCTAGGTGTTCTGGCCCAACATATTTTATTGAAAAAGCTTTCGTTATATTCCTAAAATTAATTTTACCAAGTTCAAGCAAAACTGTACAGTCAACAGAAGATTTTATCCATAAAATAGAAAATATTCAGATTTCTAAAGGAACTATTCTAGCTAGTTTAGATATTGTGTCTCTTTACCCATCTATTGATACAAATGAAGTTGTACAAAATATTAATTTGGAAATTGATAAACAAAATAATTTAAGTGATAGCGTAAAAACATCTCTAAAGTCAGGGCTTAACCTTATCATTAATAACAACGTTTTCATGTTTAATAAGAAATTTTACAGACAAAATAAAGGAGCACCTATGGGATCTCCTATTTCCGGTCTGTTGGCTGAATTTAAACTTAGACCGATGGAGGAATTTATTTTTAAAAGTTTGAATTTAACACCAGAAGTTTGGCTAAGATACGTGGACGATATCTTTATCACATGGAATCATGGAAAGCAAGAACTCCTATCTTTCCTCTCAAAAATAAACGAAATAGATGAAAATATTAAATTTACTTTGGAAATAGAAGAAAATTCATCACTGCCGTTCCTGGATATTCAATTAATTAAAGATGACAACAACCTAAAACGTAAAGTCTATCGTAAACCGATGAGAAGTAACACAATAATCCCATTTAATGCCTCTACAACTTTCACTTATAAGATTGCTGCCTTCAATTCATTCATCAAGCGTGCTTTTCTGGTTTGTTCAAGTGAATTCATCCAAGATGAACTTAATTTTATCAGAGACATCGCCATTGACCATGGTTTCCCCGCTCATCACGTACAGAAAATTATAGAAAAATTCAATGGCCATTTAATTCAGCATCCTGTCCCTAGCAATAATAAACCAACCTATCGTAAATTCCAATATATACCTATTATATTTGAAAGGATTAAAAGGGCCCTCCGTAAATACAATATCCATCTTATTGCTGTCCCTCCCAGAAAATTGGTTGACTTAGTTTCATGTAAATTAGATCCTATCCCCCCTGATCAATTCGCAGGTGTTTATGAAATCCCCATTAGCTTAAATAATAATAGTATAATTTTTTACATTGGTATGACTAAAAGAAAGTTTTTCGAAAGGTTAAAAGAGCATAAAAACGACATAAAATTTGGAAAGTTATCCACTGCACTCTCCCGGTTTTACGCTAAAAATAATGATACTGTAATTAATTTCGATAAAGCAAGAATTATCCATAGGTTCAATAACCCATTTAAAGCCGCCATTAGGGAATCATTGGAAATTAAAATTAGAAAAGATTGTATTTGTAATGATAACTTTTCTTTCAACATACCTAGTCTGTGGGATACATTTGTAACCCCTTGTTAATTCCTTGTTTTGTTTTTCGCTCTTTGGCAACAGAGAGCGCCCGCTTATTTTATTTAAATTTTTCCATACTGTTGATTTCAATTTTCTCGTGTCGAAAATTAAAAGATCAGTAGTCGTTTGTGTTGTTCCTCTTCCCCGATGATGGCTTTAAGTTTAAAGCCGAAACATGTAGGAATTTAGCTCTTTTATGAGTTTAAAACAATTTTTACACTGATTTTAGCAACTAATAAGCACAATTTGTGCAATTTGTGTTTTTAAAATACTAGTTAACAGTGTAGTGTCCAAATGGATTCAATTATAAAATTAACATTTTTCAGGCTTATGCACGCTAAAATAACTGCTTTCACTTTACATGAACATGATACAAAATAAATGATTTTCACTATGATAATTTTAGTCTTTCAGTCTCAGAGTTTCCACAGAATTTTTTCTTGCTTAACTTTTTTTTTTTTTTGGTACTATGTGATTCAATTATTAAAATAATATTTTCAGATGGATTTACTAAGTTTAAATTGAGATTAAAACTAATTTTTAAATTTAAAAGGAGAGAGAAAAAAAAACCCTTATAATTTTCATCATCACTATCAATACAGTTTGAAAGAAAACTTAACTACTGTACATCCCCATCAACACGGTACAGTAAAATCTCCATAATACACACTCCTGAATAGCAGACATCTCTATTCAGCGAACACTTCCGAACACCTACATATTTGTATGTTTTTACCTTTGAATACAACTCCAAATGGAAGACAAATTTTATGATTCTGAGGTATCTAATATTAAGAGGCTTTACTGTGTTTTCTTTTATTTAGTATATACTCTTGATACTGGTTTATTTCTGTGCATTGATATTAAAAAACGATCTATAGATGAAACACCACCGAAAAACGAGCGATAAATCCCAATTAAATGATAAAACTTTGTATGAATAGCCATAAAAACAACAGAACACACAGAACGCATTTCGAGTTGGAAATTTTTAACAGTCCGTCATCAGCCAAAGTAGCTTTACGGACACGTGTTTACTTTGGCTGATGATGGGCTACTAAAAATTTCCACCCCGAAACGCGCCCTGTGTGCTCTTTTGTTTTTATAGCGATTCATATAAAGATTTATCATTTTATTCTAACGATTTATACTTAAGGTAAAGGCAGGCGAATATCATAAATAATTCCAGCTGTTTTTTTTTTTGTTTTTGTTTTTTTTTTTGGAAAGAATATTTCATTTTCTCCAATAATTCTGGGTTATAATTTTTAAATATTTCTCGTGATTACTATATGGTTATCTCTTTAAGACAGAAGAAAGTTTTTGATTAATCGATATGTAAACACAACAAAAGTTTTAAGAACCTAGAAATATGCACAGAGGTGGTATTATCCATCAACAAAATTTTAAACTTGAGGCGAGAAGGTACTGTCACAATCATTACTGATAGCTATTAAAACAGTTCAAATGTATTAAGCGATAAAATATTAAAGCTCTAATAGAACAGTCTCCCAAACTATGGTGCGCATAACGATGTTTCGGTGCGTAAACTTTCAGATACACAAAATGTATACAAACAATTATTATACAACTGAAAACTGATTTCAGATTTAGAGATCCCCAACCACCAGGCAAGTACGTTAATATATGCTAATAAAGTCATGAATACTATGGGAATACGCTTCTTAATAAATCTTCAAACTATTTTACACAAGTTTTCACACAGGTTCTTGTTATTTAATTTAAAAAAAATATAAAATTTAAATATAAAATTTCAAAAATTAAATTTGCTACTTTTTTTCAAGTGAAAAAAAAAAAACTCCTTCGAAGAATTTTTTTTTTTTTTTTTTATCCTAGCACTCTCATCTCTTTATGATAAATTATCTAAAAATGGATTTATTGGAAAATTTTGAAATCTATAATAGAATTATCAAGCATAAATCTTATGGATTGTCTTTTATAGATAGATGTCAAGAATGAAGAATTTTTAAATCTATAATAGAATTATCAAGCATAAATCTTATGGATTGTCTTTTATAGATAGATGTCAAAAATGAAGAATTTTGAAATCTATAATAGAATTAATTATCAAGCATAAATCTTATGGATTGTCTTTAATATATTCCACAAAATATATAAGATTCCACCTTTGCACAAGCTATAATAAGCTAAAAAGGTGCAAAATTTAGACTATCGTATAGTCCAGATTCCACAAAACTGAATGAATGAAACAAATAGGAACATACAAAATGAGGCATATTTAAGTATATTTGCGAATATAAATAAAGGAATTGTATTTCCCCTTTGTTGGAAAGTCTGTTAAAAAATAAACAGCAATTTTACTATTATTGAAGTTGATTATAAGTTAAAATACCCATAGTATCAAATTCTAAGTTCACTTACCTTTACAAAAAATATATCCGAAACGAGATTTTAAGTGGCTTTTCGGGTGGCACGAAAACAACAAAAGAATGCAGTTACAACTGACTGATGTAAAAGCGATAATTAAACTGATATGATTATCTTTTAAAATCGAACGGTACTCTAACTAAAAAAACTTTTTTTTTGTGTGTAGGGAAAAAGATCGTAGACAAAAGAATTTAATGACGTATTAAAATACTACAATGATCAATCAGCGAGATGGGTGTGTTTCGTAATTCCTAAATATAGCCATTAAAAAAAGTGACGTCAGATTGAGAATAAAAAAGCGGCTCAATCAAATTATTATTATTATTATTTTCAGCAGCCCTCTCTCCTTTATTAAATAAGGAAATTAAGTAAAAAAGCGTGCAGATGGCAGAAATGCTGCAAAAGAATTTTCTTTTCGAGAGATTACTTTTGATTAATGAAATATTACCATACATGCTGTTGTTGCACGTTTCTCCCTTCCCCCGGCTGATCGTACGGTTAAAACATACTACGTTTTTCTAAGCGGTCCCTTTATTGCGGTAAGGCGGTCTGTGTCATGTGTTCAGCCTTCCTAGTTTGTCTAAAGGTCAGGGGTCATTAGGGAACATCTCTGACAGGCTTATTACCGCCTCTTTCTTCTGCTCATACTTCCCTTTTTTGTTGATGAGCACAGAACCTTTGGAAAAGAAAGGCCAGTCGAATGATTTACGACTTCCTTAGCAAAAAGCATATAAACGGACCTTAACATCAGACCAAGTACTGAAGGCACTGGGCAAAAAGGACACACATTCAGTTTGACGAAGTACCACTGGGACGAAAAATCGGGCGCTTTCAACGCTTTTCCATCACATTGTTTATTCTAACTGGAACGGGGAAGGGTAATCCCCCGGCTCCTGACCTCGCTCACATTTGCTGACCTCCCAGTGAGAGAATTCTCCACGTTGCTGATAGTAGAAATTTAATAGAGTAGAAATTTAATTTTAAAAATCATGTTTATGTAGGATCGTTCATATTCATTTAGTCGCTGTTTACTTCCATGTGAAACATTTGGCGAACTTAATACAAGTAAATCAGACCCGTACCCGAATAGTATAACAAAAAAATTTAGAAATAAACCTAACCCGATACAAATGTAGATCATTAATTAAAATTTTGCGGATAAAATCCACATATTTAATTAAAAAGCAATTTTTTTAAATCTTTATTATTTTTTAATGAAACAAAAATTGAACGAAGTAAAATCAATTCAGCAAACTTGAACATTTTCTAAAAATGACAAAGAAAGAATACACTACAATGTATATATATAAAAATCTTTAAAATAGACAAATTACTCAATGATTTATTTATGTTCAACATCTGAAGTCAAGTATGAAGCATTGTTTCAGGCGAGCTGATAATTATTAGATAAGAGGAAAAATGTTGCTCTGTCAATATCATAATCAAACAATCCAGTTAGTGCAACTTAAAATCAATTATCTCATCTATCTTAATGACATAACGAGCGTTACAGAAGGGATTATTCAAGCAAATTTACGAGTTTGATGCATCAACTATATGTCAGTTTATAAAGTTTGATATGGGATGTATTCATTCGCTAAAGATATCTTTTACTTCCTATAAGAAGAAAGTATTGGATTCATAATTTCTTTTTTAATAGATTGACACGTTTTGAGTTGCCCTGAATATTTTTGGAAAAGGTCTGGCTCTGTCTATCACGCTGATATTGTGGTTGCTCTAACTTAAAAACTAATACACGAAATTTCATCATATTTAGTTAGATATTGACATAAACTGGTGATGATTAGATTTTGGATTATATCGTCCATCAGGTGCAATGGCTATGTTGTGTTTTTTAGATTTTAGTTTAATTTTTTGAACTGAATTATGCTGCACAATGGCGTATTTTCCCTAAATCTTGGCCAAAACTCTAATCGTTTTTGTTTTCTCCGAGAACAAGCTGTTAGTCGAAATAGTGAATTGAGTTACTAAATAAATGGGGGAGTCTGTATTTTAAAATTCCTGAATCTTTAAGACCAAAACCTACTAATACATTTTTTCTGAAATACATTCCATCCTAAAACACTAAAAATTATTGCCAGAAAAGAATAATTTTCAGTGTATTCTTTTGAATAATGAAGATAGTTAATTTTCAAAATATTCATCATCACGAAACCCCACGAAAATAAAAGTTTCGAAAATAATTTTTTTGAAAGGGTTGTCTTTCTTTTTTTTTTTTAACGGATTGCGCCGTTAGAAAGCTTAAAGTACGTAGATGTGGTTTGGTATTTTTTGTTTTTTTTTCGTATTTCGAATAGTTAATCCGATGGTGTCTTCTAAAGGCGTAAAACAAAAAACCGTTAAGGGTCCTCTTCACGAACTTGAAAACACCCACTCGCTTATGTTAATTCTATGGGACATTATTTTTCTAATGTCTTCGTTTGCATTTGAATATTTTTAAATGATTTTATTTGCATTGGATAGCAGAGATCAATCTCTATTTCCGCTGTTGATTACTTTTTCGATCTTCTCTACGGATTTTCTTTACGAAGATACTTTCACTTTCGGAACCAGTTTCGAAAGTAAAAGTATATTCCTAAAAAAAAAAAATCCGCAAAGAAAATCGAAAAAGTAATCAACGACGGAAATAAAGATTGATCTCTGCTATCCAATGCAAAAAATTAAAAATATTCAAATGCAAACGATATATTAGAAAAATAATGCCCCATAGAATTAACATTAGAAAGTGGGTGTTTTCAAGTGCGTGAAGAAGACCCTTAACGACCATTGGATCTTCACTGCTTAGGCAGCTCCAGAACGGCTGTCGTACGCCATTTGAGAGGGAAAAAAGTGGATGTTTGATGAGTTTTAATTAATTAAAAATATATAAACCAAAAACTGGCTTCGAGGTGCAAACTACAGAGATAGAGGTACCTTCGTGTTAAATTTTGTAGCTCTACGCGCAGAGGTCGCTCCAGAACACAGCCCACCCACAGACAGACAGACAGACAGACAAGCTTCTTTCCTTATTATTACAGGTAAATACACAATAACACAATAATAGCACACAAATATGCAAATTGGCAAAAACACAGTTTAATGGAAATGTGTTTTATTTGATTGTTCATGTGAAATATGGTTAAAGGAATAAATGGAAAAATAATTCTAAAATCAAATATTTAACCCTTTCAGGAACAAATTATTAATTCTAATCGTAAAATGCTGAACTGATTGAGACAATGATATAGATATTTAGAATACTACAAGCAAATGTGTATTTATCAATCTATATGTATACAGAATGCTTCAAAATTCTGCTAGTAGACTTTAAGGAATGGCAGAACCTATTCAAACAAAAGATCTTTATTTAATAATGTATAGTCCAAACTGAAGTATTAAGGCGCTAGAAGAACGGCGGTTGGCGTGCATTTGAACGTAGAAAGAACGCGTACTTTTTCTTCAACAACATCGAATAAATTAAACATAGAACAAATAAACATCTCGAATTCACGGAGCGCAGCGTTTCGCGCGACCGTCCAACGTCCCTATGCCCTTTCCCCGACACACTTGACCAGCGTCCAGACGCGAAATAAAGACACCACCCGTAAAATTTAAGATACAAATTCAATAAAGTTTAATGCACCGAAAAGTGGTAAGGGATGGGCTTGGGGGCACTGAAAACTTCAGACGACCGCAGCGCCTTCGAGTTTAATGACACCAGAGACCAGAATTTAGAAACAAATTTATTTGAAAATAAGTAAAAACCCTTCTTTATGTACTTAAAATAAGAAAAAAATTCATTCCAAAATTCTGGTGCCCATGTGGCATTTGGGGATTCAAATTAAGTGGTCCAAAAATGATCCAATGCCCTTCAAGAGGTTAAATAACACATAATCACAGTCCCCTGTTTTTAATGGATTCAAATTTTAAATTTTCTGTTTGTATTTTATAGTAACGATTGCGCGCTTTTATTACATTGCAATAAATTTAAAAGGAACGAAAACCCATATTATTCCAGCTATTTAAATAACATCCATTCACATCTGACTGTCTTTTAATTCTTTTTACTTATAAATTACATATCGGTATCCTATAGAAAACACTATACATTTTTATTACATTACAATAAATGGAACTGAAAAATAAACTTTTTTATCTTAATCTGTTTGAATAGCATCTAATCGCGGTATACATTGTTGTTAATCCATTTCTTTGAATTACTTATTCATATTCTGTAGAAAATAGTATACAGTCGTTTGGCGGTTTTATCGCTTTTTTGACGTATTTTGTAAATTCTAGAGTTAATAAACAATTGGGTTGTTAATTAAGGATATAATTTAATTTTTTGAAACTGAAATTTATAAAAGCATTTAGCTCAAGTAATTACCCGTCTAAAAATTCGATCCTTACTTTTCTGTCCACTTTTTAAGTCTGTAATGTTGTTTGAAAAGTTTTTAATGTTGTTTGAAGTGCGAAGAAAACAAAATAGTTGATTTTCAATATCTTCACGGATTTTTAAAAAAAATCTATAGATTTTTTTAAAAATCCGTTTATAGTTTACTTACAGCGTTATGTTTGGTCTCATATTAAAGAACTACTTCATTAGATTCTTCTACGTATCGTTTTACTTTTTTGCGATCTTTGCTTCCTTTGATATCTCTATTTTACGCTGCTATATTTGACCGAATTAGTCTAGAGAAGTTGTCTACTGTAAGTAAGCAGTAAGTAGTAGAGGTATGGATGGACCCGGGCCGACTAAAAAAATTAAACGGGTCAGCCGTACCAGTAAAAAATTAAGCACGCCGACCGGCCTGATATAACAAATTTAAAAGGATCAAACTAAGCTGATAAAATATGAACAAATTTCAATGAACGTGACTTGGACGAGAATAAGTACAAATTTACTGCTCGAGCCGATGCTAGCTTGACAATATCAATAGAAAAATATAACATGCCAAGCGTACAGATCGGCATCGGACAGTTGCATCGTGTCTGAAGCCCGGGATTCATTTTTTCAGCATACTTGGGCCAGGCCGGGATCAGGCTTACATTTTATTATACATACTCGGGCCGGGGGCGGAACTGGACTTAATTGTATACAAGACGTATCGAGAATGCAATTTGTTTTGGAAAAAATAGTAATAAGCGATAATGAACTTCTGTTAACGGAAACTTTGGAAATATACTTTAATAACTTAAAGAAAATTTTCAAAATCTTTTTTTTTTCTCTTTACGATACAGCAACTAAAGTTACGTTTTTAACCATCTTTTTTATTTTATTCTAAACTATATATATTTTAAATGTCTTTATTTGAATGTAATAGTATAAAAGTCTAAGTGATCATTATTGTTGCTACTCTGTATTCTATGGCTTGTGAACATATAGTAATCTAAAATATACTGTAAAAATTTCGCATATATACCTATGCAGTATTCATTAAAAGAATCATAATTGAATGTTAAGAAAAATCGGAATTTTTTGTAGAAATTGAGTCAGGTCGGGCCGAGCCTGGTTTCATTGATTTTTGCACGAGACGGGTCCGTTTTCACTAATTTTTTAACGGACTGGGCTGTAAAATGCAAAATCATATATTTGTATATTTCTTAGTTTTATGCCATTCAAAGCCACCCTGTCTCGTATCGCGTGTGGGTTCTCCCCAGGCAGAGGGCAGGTGTTTGAACATTGTACGTTTTTTTTTAAATGTATCTTAATAAAGGAATCCGGGAGGGACATTATGTTCTACGCACTTGGTTTCCTCGTCTGAGCTTTCTGTCTTGGGCTATGAGATCAAATCAAATAAAAAAAGCCGGGGCCGAGCCGAACTTTTACCTTTTACACTGCGCTGGGCCAAGATAGCTTTCGTTCGAGTCGGACCTGGGAATTTCGGTCCGTGCAGACTTCTAGTAAGTAGTTTGATGTTTGCTTCTAGTCGTTTGTTCGGCGTGCTTAGTTTTTTTTTTTTTTTTAATAGCTTGGTTTGGCGAAACGGCCGTTCTGTTTACAGTCCCTGGCCAAATTATTAGACGCAGTTGTTTTTATTATAATTTGTTAAATATCTGGAAAGATACATCAGGAATTATCCTGAAACTTCAGGAGTGTAAACAACATGATAGATGTCATATTTTCCCGTGAAGATTTTTTCAAGAAACCCCATAAGGGACTGTCAACAAATTGAAAAAAACGAATATCTTTTGGATTACCCTGTAAAAACTAATGTAGCAAAAGCGTTCAAACTCAAGATTATTAATAAGTGGCTTATTGTAATATACTGTGTTCATTTTTATGAGGATAGCATGTATACTCGTAGAGAAATTAAGGTTTTTATAAAAACAGTCTCAAATTTCGCCAAGTTTTTTGCTTATAATTTGCAGAGTTCTTAATATAAAAAAAAGTTCTTTTCACAAAATATGACAAACAACAATGTACATAATACTCTGCAATCAGAATTAAAAAATACTAAAAATTGGATGAAAAATGAGCAGGTTTACTAAAAAATGTTTCACTGCGCATGCGCGAATGCAATCAAAATATAATATGCATAATGTATTAGCTAAGTATATAGAGCAACTTTTGTGAAAGTCTCAAAATCATAGCTTGAAAATTCTGAAAATTATCGTCGATAGAATAAGCTTGAAATCCGTTGTTCCCAAAAATAAGCAAAAAGATAAGGGGGTTGTATCAAATATCTGTTGATCAGTGCCAAGATAGCGTACACAATATTGCACGTACTACTATATTTGGATACAATTGTGTACGCTATCTTGGCACTAATCAACAGATATTTGATACAACCCCTCATCTTTTTGCTTCCTTTTGGGAACAGCGAATTTCGAGCTTATTCTGTAGACGATTACTATCAGAATTTTCAAGCTATGTTTTTGAGACTTTCATAAAAGTTGGTCTATATATTTAGCTAATATATTATGCACAGTATATTTTGATTGAATTCGCGCATGCGCAGTGAAACAATATTTAGCGAACCTGCTCATTTTTCATACAATTTTTATTATTTTTTAATTCTGATTGCAGGACGTTGTGTGCAATTTTGTTTGTCATATTTTCTGAAAATAACTTGTTTTTATATAAAAAACTCTGCAAATTATAAGCAAAAAACTTAATAAAATTTAGGACTGTTTTTATAAAAACCTGAATTTCTCTTCGAGTATACATGGTATCTTCATTAAAATGAACCCAAATTATTACAATAATCCACTTAATCATAATCTACAGTTTGAAAGCTTTTGCAATATTAGTTTTTACAGGGTTATCCAAAATATATTCGTTTTTCTTCAATTTGTTGACAGCCCCTTATAGGGTTTCAGGAAACAATCTTCACGGAAATATATGACGTCTATCATGTTGTTTACACTCCTAAAGTTTCAGGATAATTCCTTATGTATCTTTCCAGATATTTAACAAATTATAATAAAAACAACTGCGTCTAATAATTTGGCCAGGTACTGTAATGGTTTATTTTGAATAAATCGCCTTCAATTAATTTCAGTAAATATTATATATTTTAAATATTCATTTCAAATTAAAACCCACTTATTAAAAATGACTATTTTAAAATTGTATTTTTCTCTTTTTTGAAAACCTGGTGCAATTTTTTTTTTTTGTGTGATACTTAAAAAAAGAAAAGATGTGGACAGAGCAATTCGTTGTACAGATACCAAAAATCAAATAAGTTTGAAATTTCTAACACCATAGATCTCAAATTCAAGCAACACTTACTTTCAAAAAGTCCTTCGTCGAAAATCTGACTTCAAAATAAATTTATATTAACTGAAATTAGAGTTCTGCATGGGTCGGTTACTCCGATTTCTCCCGAAGTCGGACCAATGAGCGGGGGCTAGGTTGACTTTAAGGTTTGTACTGGTGTTTAGGGTTTGGATAGACCGAATTTTCCAAAAGAAAAGCCAGGAATTTCCTTTCAGATGAAAAAGGTTACATTTGAATGTAATTTGCTTCATATTTTCATATAGCAATGAGACAATTTTTCCTAACTGCATTCATTTTCTTCGGGTTGTGAATTAGGTATGAGTATTTAAGATTTAGGGTAATCGTCAACGGGAACTTTCGGGTTCTTGACAGGTACAACCAGACTCGTACGGAAATTAAATTTAGAAGATAAATTTTATCCCGATATATTCAATATGTCATGTTGAATTATAATTTTATTACCTGTAGGAAAGTCCGCAGTTCTCCAGGCAGGACAGTGAGGGGCTGCTTGCCATCTGCCATCCCGTCCGCCATACCTTCACTCATTTATTCCGACAACACCTGAAAAAAAGCCATGCAATTTAGATAAAAGTTTGAATCCTTAACAGTTAATATATAAATAAATAAAATTTTATATACGTTTTAGGACAAAAGATATAGCCTTAAAAAAACAAGATATGCTCAACATGTATAAAATATTTCCAAATATCTGGAAATTTTCCAATAAATCAAACATGACCAACTTTTCTTCGATGAATTACTCAGGTTCACACTTTAATAGTCATTTTTGCATCCAACGGAAAAACTAAAATTAGCACTAATTTTATTTTATTTTATTAAATGAAAATGTTTCAATAATATATCACGTAAAGGAAAAAAAATCTTGAATTCCTAATTCAGTGGCAAATATGACCTATTATTATAGTGGGCAGGCAAAGTGCTTCACCGATTCAGATATTTCCCCTCGCAGATAGCGAAATACCACGTTAACTTTTGGGAAAATACTACTTAATGATTATTCGTTACCTAATATAATTACCGAAACACGGTTTTCAGAATTTAGAACGTCACCAGAAGAATTTAGAAAGTAGACGTCAGAGGTCGACGTAGTGAGTTTTTCAAAAATATCTCAATAAATTTTAAGATTTTAAAAATGCCCTGTAAACTTTCAAATTTCTACTTGTGGAATTTTTTTTTAATTTAATCACCTTAAAAAATATATACTTAAAATTTAAGGAAACAATTTTTAAAAACTCAGTGCTTCGGCATCTGACATCTACTTTCTGAAGGTGAAAACCGCACTTCCATATTTATATTAGGCGTCATTTAATTAAATTTCCCCATAGATTAACATGAATTTTGTGTTCTTGGAGGAACGGCTGCTAAGCGCCCCTTTAAGGCGCATGGATTAAGCTATTTTGGATTAAATTAAAAACTCAAAGTACAAAAATTTTCCTAGTTTAAAAATTTCGCTTGCATTTAATAATTTATTTCTTTTCTTAACATTTGTGAGCACAACTACTACTTTTGTCGATTTTTGTACAAAAAGTCTTGATACAAAATATGCTTTAGCAAACATCGCATTATTAACATCATTTCTTAAAGTAATAAATGTGTTGTTACGAATATAAAAAATTTATATCATATTCAGGAATTTGGTTATGTGGCAGCAAAATATGCGAAAAAAAAAATAATAAACGTGATTTTTTTTTAATGCAGGAAATAAACAAGTGGCTGATTTTCATAATTCATCAATAAAACAATTGTAATTTTTGCATCGTTTTACAACATTACAAAATACCAATAGCGTTCAATTTGATTGTACACTAGGTTAAATTAAATCAGCAAAAATAAAGAAAAGTGAAGAAAATCTTTCAAATGCTACACAGAAAAATGTTATATTGTGAATTCTAGCATTCTTCTCTGTTACAGTGACGTGTCACACTAAGTAATTGCCACCAATCGCTATTTTCTGTAGCACTGTGGTAATTTGACCCAAATTAACTCTTAAATGTTGCGTTAAATAATGTCTCATAGATACTTCGAGTGGTCTCCGACACTGCTTGATCGAAGAGTGAATAAAAGGCTCTATTAAACTTCTAGGATACAGTTTATTTACTAAACTTTACGTACAGGACTACTATAATTAAAATTCACCTACTCAAAAGTCTCTTAGCGATAGTACTAGGGCTTCAAACGAAACAAAATTTCACTAGTATCTATAGTTAAACTAAAAATTACAAGTTGAACTGTGAAAGTTGAAAAAAAAAAAAAGATGTCTGCGAGACCGCTAACAGCAGTTAAGGGTTGAATATGTTTTGAATCGGAAATTTTACTTAATTAATAGAAATTTAATAAGTACCACAAACAGTTTATTTTCGACAGGTTATAAATAGATGTATGATCTTTTGCATCAGTAAAAGATATTTTATATAGTCACAAGGACCCAGTTAAATCAAACATCGTGAATAAAAGAGACCATATTTAAGAATAAACAATGTAAAACAAACTTATTGCTATTCACATCAATAATGTCTCTACAGAAGGCGTTCTGTCCTAATTCATTCTCATTTTAAAATGGCGTAAACAGAAACTACAAATGAGTGGGAAAGTCAATTAAAATCCATCTTATTCACCAAAAAGCACTTTTCTATAAATAATCGTAATTTTTCCCCACTTCGAAAATCGAATAGAATCAAGACAATAACTGTACAGTAGAAACGAATCTCCCAAAATAACTGCGTCCTTAATTATGTGTCTCTCAAACTGTTCGATTTTGATTTGTGAAGTTTTCTATTCAAATGATCAGTCTCGCAACAATAGCTTCATAACTGACGTGCTTCAACAATGCAAGTTCTACATGCTGACAACTCAACGTTTAAGCCAAGAAATACTCTCGTTTTATATAATAAAAGAAACCAGTTACATCAAGCATAGAGAATAAATTATTAGAATACACCATGTTTAAAGAATAAACAGAATATAAAAAAAACTCATTGACATTCAAATCAACAGTCTTTACATATCAATCGTCTTTACAGATTCGTTAAGACCCACGGTATTTACAAAACCGATTAGAATATCAATCAATTTATGCTTATTGTAAACTAACGTAAGCAGAAAATATCAGTGAATGGGTAAAGTAATTAAAAATCCTTATCAATACAAAAACATCTGAATAAAAAACAGCAGTCAACAAAAATTCACATTTCAATAGCGAGCAGAAATCAGAACAATTATAACCATATTATGTAGTAAAAAAAGGTATGTCCCAAAACAACAACTGTGATCTTAATTACCTGTCGTGAATGTGATGGATGCAGATTAAACTAATATGCTTTCGGAAAATACCTGAATAACAAATAAAAACTAATTTACGAAATGCAGAGAAGCTGATCCAGACGGCTTAAAATCTGTGATCTAAAAACAATGTAGCGAATGGAAAACGTGACTGTTATTGAAACAGATGACCCATTAAGCTGAAATATGGATAATGGAATATATCAAAAGAAGTTATAAAATCTAATTTAAGACACTCAAATTGAGATGGGGGAGGAATAATAAGTGTCAATTTTAGATGATGATTTAGATATAAACACCCTCTCCGATTAAACTTCGATTAAAAGCATATAGGGCGGGGTTTTTATGTTAAAAAATTTACCACTATTTCCGAACAGCAATATTGTCTTATTTAATCTGTAATTAAGTCTAATATTACTATTCGGAAATAGAGGTATACTTCTGAATAAAATAACCCGCCCAACTGGCAACACTGAGCACACGACATCTTTAGAATATACGAGTAGATGAAGCAGATTTAGCAAACACAATATATATGATCATGTAATTTGCCTATAAAAAAATTATACACATTAATTTTTTTCCTAATTTAAGAGATATATTTTAGTTACATTACACAAAAAATACTTTGCTACATACATAATTTTGTTTACTCCGAGCGTTTAATTTTTATTTGTCTGTTCAAAATGTTAGTGACAGCCATAGGCCATTTAGGGTACGCTTTTCTGAAAATAAAAGTATTGCCAATAACTGCAAATTTTGCATGGATGTTAAAAATACATCATTTAAACCTTTGCTTACTAACGAGGCATATAAATCTGACAGACAGCAATTATGAAGTACAAAAACGGGTGAATTTACTCCCGAATTAAATAACAGTGACACTTAGATTATGCGAATAATTCAAAGTACAAATACCAAAAGAATAGACATGGTCTGCCAATTGCGTGAGTTTCTGATAAAAAAAAAAAAAAATTAGTAGCCAAAGGGTTATAAATAAGATTCATTTTTCTCAAAAAGAAATTAATTTTTGGCTCAATCACCGTAAAATCAACAATTGTTTTTTGCAGTGTAGTCACTATACTTCGCTACTTTCAGATTTTGTCAAAGGATTCAATTTACAATCGAAACTGAAGACGCAGATTAAATAACACAGTGACCCCTTTATATATTGGGTCTGACAGAATACAATTAAATAAGTGCTATATATAACCAAGGGCATTAAAAAATTAAGAAAGATAACATACAAGAAAATATTTTGTGTTTGTATCAAAAATACCAGTTATACACATATTACGAATTTCTTAGCGAAATTACGAGAGATATTTCTCAAAATTATTAATCCAATCAATACAGTAGTATATAATCAATACAGTACAGATTGATTGTATACAGTAATAGACAAATCAATATTTAAATACAGTTACTTAAAAAAATCTGGAGTGACTCCAGTCGAGTTTCCGAATATTTTACAAAATAAGGTGGATTGAAATAAATAGTAATATATAAATAAACAAAAACTTAGATCCTAATTTTTAAAAAGGTGAGCTCTGGTATAACCTGAAAACGTGAGGAAATTTTAATATACACGAATACATTCCCATATACATATGGAATCATTGTAAAAATTGCTAAAAGGGATTCGGGACTCCTCAAAATGTAAAAATGTACCAATATTCCCATAAGAGTTTTATCATGATTGCAACACTTTTCTTACACTGTATGTGTACAGAAAGTAAAAATGCGATTAAACTACAACTTTTTTTTTTTTTCGAGAACCACACGGAAACATAGCCATATATTATATATATGAACGAACGGTAATCTTGTATACAACATATTTATACACAATCATACCACTGCATAAATTTTATTTACTATTCTTAATATAGTTATATTTGCATTGGGATATGAAATTACCATTGGCATCATGTATTTACCAATATATATGTTTATTTAACTCTCCAATACATTCTTACAATGTTAACTGTATTGAGTTCTTTTCAGAGTTAATCGAGTTGTCTTAATTTTATAATCTAGAAAAATACAGAAAAACAACTGTAAATGCAAAAAAATTATAAATCTATAAATAAAGCAATTCCAAATAATAAGAAACTTGACATTAAAACATGAAGATCTAACAACGAGTAAATAGATAAATGTTGCCAGCAAGAAAATTAATTCTTATGGTGGGTTAGTATATGATTTTAGCAACAAGTGTCGATGGAAAAAAATCTATCATTTCATGCGATGCGTCCTTATACACTGCAACTAAGATTTGCAAATTATTGAACAGAACAAATTTTTCAAAAAAGAAGCAAGTTGCAGCCACGTGATTTATACAATGGCACATTTTTATTCCTCCTGGGGTAGCATCGGTTCTCGCTACAAACTACGGATTTTTTGTATCGCGCTATTTCGCTACATTACATTTTTCAAAATGTAGTGCGCTACACTACAAACTAGCGACTACTGCGATTTCGCTACTTCTGACTCCTGTATATACATATATAAACGAAGTGATTTCAATAGGTCGATTTCTAAAGAAATCACCCTAATACTTATTGAAACATTCAGAATATCAAAGAAAACAAATTAATATACGCTAGTAAATATTTTGTAACATAACATTCATAGATTAATATTATATAAATAATCACTTTCTTTAAAACTAACAAACAAAATCAGTATCGTAGCTATAACAGATTTTATATAAAGTGCACCTAAATATGTATAAAATCATTCTAACAAAAACTAAAGAAGATTTACATATATAGGCATGGCACCGTTCGTATTAATAAATCCTCAAAGATTGTTTACACGAATTATTTATTTCGTTGTTCTACTGAAAAGAAAAAAAAAATTGATTTGCCTTACAAACATAAGCCCGTAAAAGCGTACTTATGTATAAAAATACCGTCACCGCAATAGCTTGAAAGACAATACAGTCATTATAAAAAATAAAATAAGAACTTAAAAGTATAGCGATCTCTTATTTGATAATACACATAAAATATTTATTTAGCTCTTTCTTTTCTTTTCTTTTACCATTAATGATATTTTCTAATGATCAGTATTAATAAGATTATTATTAAATCCGAACCTCTTTTTTGAAAGTAAATTCAACCTGAAGATAAAAGGAAAAGTACTCGTACATAAGCATCCCCTACCCCCTCAATTTACTTCTTTTCATGCGCCATTCTCTCTCCAAATATAAAAAGTTAATTTATTTCTCGGCGTTGCTACACTTGTTGTGGTAAAACTTGTTTTACAGGCGTAGTAGTTAAGCACTGCAGCATTCTAGTATACATCGGGGCTGCATCGAGATCGGGCCAATTTTCTTTCATTACACCCGAGTCGTGCCGCGGCGAGCTTTTTTCTACCTACTCGGGCTGGGCCGGGTCTGAACTTATATTTTCCCGGGGCCAGGCAATTTTTGTTTTGTTAAAATGAGTGATATTATGTATTTGTTAGCGAAATGTTTGGAAATTTACTTTGGTTTAATAAATTACAGAAAAATGTTTTTAATAATTTTTTTTTTTTTTTTTTTTTTTTTTTTAATTACAGAGCTTTAAAATTATGACTTTGTTATAATATTTTTCTTTTCTTTTAAACTACATTAATTTTTGAGTCTTTATTTAAATGTAATAGTCTAAGTGTTCACTGAAGTTGATATTCTTTATTCCATGTTTTAGGGATATGTACTCTGATATTTATGCGAAACTTTTACAAAAACAAGTTGGAAATTGTACGTCAAACGTGACAAATGAGGTGCGTTCGTACTGTAGCTAGTTATATAAATATTCAGATCTTGATGATTTTTAATTCTGTGAAATGAATTATATCGTCTGCAGATTAATTTCTGTAATAAAATAAGTATCTCGGTCGCTTGACGATTTAACATCCATCGGAAGCTCCTACAACAAAAAAGAACCGTATTTTTTTTTTTTAATTCCAATTTCTTAACCCTTTCAGGGGCAAGCAATTGTGTTCCTTTAACGTCGAATTCACACCAGTATTTACGAAAGAATTTAGTTCAAAATAAGGAAAACCGTTTTTTCATCCTTTTACCGTCAAAGTTACAAAAGTAAAATTTAATTAAAAGTTTCTGGTTCGAATCGGATTAAAATTAGGTGGTATATAATATATACCACCGCCCTTCAAAGGGTTAATAAATATTTTTATTAATATCTCCTAAAGTTTTAATTCGATTTTCAAAAAACTTGAAATGACTCGACAAAATTATGCAAAGATAATATATCTTAAATTGCAAACCATTCGGTTGGGTAGTTTTCGCGTTGTTATATGCGGATGGACGGACAGACGGACGCACCAGACGACGACAATAAGTGCTACGTATTTATATAATTACGAACGCACCTAAAAAGGCTAGCCATTGGCGCCTCTAATCGCACCACTATATTAAAAAAAATTAATTTTGTTGTATATTTTTCTCTTGCTTTTGTTGTGAAAGTGCGTGTGAAAGATTTGTTTTGAGAAAGTGGTGCGAGATAGAATTTAAAAATAGTCGCCGCCGGTGGCAGCCTTGACTAATATATGTATGCAGTATTCTAAATGAAAAGGAAAAGTAGTTTACGAAATATCGTGTTTTTTTTTTTTTTTTAACTGTGTCTGGCAGGGATGGCTTGATTTGATCATTTGTTTTCACTAGTCGGGCCGTGAATTGGGAAAATATAAACGGACCGTATCAAGAACTAAATATTTAGGCGCGGGACTAAATAGATTCTAAATATTCTGCACTGAATGGCTTGGCCTAACACTGGCATCAGTGAGCCAATTATTCCTGTAAAAAGTTTTGGTCAAACAATTTTAGACATGCGGTAAGTACAACTTTCATTTAAATTGTTGATGTACTATCGTGTTTAACAAGGTGCAAGTAATCGAAAACAAAACACTCCATACGTCTATACTATGTAAACAAAAGATAGCAAGACTCAAAAGGACCATTAGATTAATAATTTTGTCTTCGACGATTCTTTCTGAATAAAATAAATTTATAGAACTGCCTCTATATTGAAAAAAAAAAAAAAGTTTTTAATTTTCAATGGAGACACTCAAATGTGACAGAAAATTTTCATCAATGGGAAACTTTTTCTTCAGATACCAAATTTTGAGTTATTCTGTGAAATACTTTAGCGATTATGTCGATGTAAAGTGTCAAATTCCTAATGCGAAATTAATTTTTACTATTTTTATTCATTATTTTTTATGCTGATTTTTTTCTCTCGTGTTAATAAATATACCAAACATACACTGCAAAAAACCTTTATTTTACAGTATAATACTGGCAGCTGGGATGCCAGTATTATACTGTAAAATCAACACTTATACTGTAAAATCAACACTTTTTTTTGCAGTGAATCATGTGATTTTCAGGCATTTTTTTTCTAATTTATATGCGTGAACTATATACAGTGTGGTTCAAAATTATTGAGCGCATTTCATGTTTGAAATGAAAAAAGAACGAAATGAGGTATACGTGCATGTTTATTGTTTTCTTGGAAAGACAATTTAAAACAGTTTTACACAACATTATTTTAAATATTATAACCATGAACAAAAATGTACAATAACTCCTTTCTATTTACACATTATTCCAAAAAGCATTCTTTATCTTTTGAAGTCTGAGAAACCAATATCTTATCGAGATTTAATGAAACATTTATAAAATCAAAGTTTCTTTTGCTGCCACTGATTTTCAGAAATCGTTTTGAATAGTTTTTATAGTGCTATAATAATAATCGCCATCTACCGGCTTATGTGAAACGTATTTAATGTTTAAAATGTTGTTGTGTAAAACTTTTAAATTGTCTTTCCAAGAAAACAAACATGTAGTACCCGTCTCTCTCTCTCTTTTTTTTTTATTTTTCAAATATGAAATACGCCCAATTTTGGACCACCCTGTATCATGGTTATATTTGTACAGAAATCGCTTTCTAGAAACTTTTAACATGTGTATTTCAAAATTTCAGCTCACTTTTTCAGTTTTTTGAGTGATGCTTAAAAAACAAACAGCATGGCCCGGGGGACCATATAATCATTGCAAAAATGATTAATTTCATAAAAAATACATTAATTAACGTAACACCTACATCAATTATTTAAAGGAGTATTTAATTTTTTTTTTTTTTTTTTTTTTAAATTGATTAATAAATGAGTAATATAGTCAAATAAGTGCCACATAAATAGAAGATATATTTTAGTAAATAATTTTTCTAGTTCTAAAAAAATTTATTTGTAGCGAAAAAAAACCCCCCTAAAAGTTGACAGCTTTGGATTTATTCTAATGAAGGTTGCTTTGGAAATAATTTGAAGTCGCGAAAACTTTTCGTTTTTAATACTCGAAATAATACGGCGGGTCGGTCGTGGATCCCCCACTATAAATTATGCAAAAATACTGAATTCCGCATAATTTTAAAACATTTTTATTCCCACTTTTGTTTTTGCTTGTTCCCTTCGTCTTTAATTTTTAACGTTACTTTAACACTTCGCAAGTTATATTTAGGAAAATATTATCCATACTGTAACATGTAAAACAATAAAAATTCCCTTTCTTTAAGGTCAAAATTTACCGAGTTATGGATACTTTGAATTTATGAATTATCAATATTTTCTGACACTGAACCGCCAGAGTTTTTTTTAATCAACACATAAGAAATTATGCAAAAAAACCCACGAAAAACATGCAAATTTTAGAAAGTCATCGATAACGTTTTCGCTTCACTGGTTTTCCCGCTCTTTTTACCTTTCTGTAATATACGATTACACAACCGGAAGATTTGTTGTTTTGGAGACGTAAACAAATATTTGCTAAGATTATTTTCAAATAATCAAGGAAAAAGATTAAAACTGATTATACATAACTTTCGAAAACAACATTTTCACTTCAAAATTTCAAATGTGATTTGGAGTCATTCGAAATATAGTCGCATGACACTCTAACATGAATCAAATAGAAACTGCTAGGAAACAAGTTCTAAATATGATATTTATCCGAATTCAAACTGTCTAAAATGCAATTACGGGAAAAACCAACTCACTACACCCTTATTTGAGCACGATTTATCATGAAGGAAATGTAAAAATGACATTCGATCGGATATTTGCTTCCACAAATTGCTACGCATGAAGTTGTTTAAGAAACCGTATCCACATTAAATGACGTCGCTGGAACCTGAAATCACTTTTTGAACGCACTTTTTGCAATGTTAGAGAGAGCAACATTCGATTTCGAATACTCGATTTTAAATTCCCTTTGTGTAAGGCATCAACCGATTCTATAGTATAAAATATTGTACTTGTAACATCCAAAAGTGGGATCTAATTATGTCAAGTTCATCGGCATGGGAATATGTCGTACTTTTATTTAAAATAAAGTCATTGTAGCTGAAAATCTAAAATCTTCGCCCGTTATATATTTTTTTATATGTATACTAGTATTTCAAAAAACTAAAAGACAGTAGAAAATTGAAATGAAAAAACCTTCACTAGTTATGGTAAGCAGTGTTAGTGAATGAAAAAGACAAAGTAAAGCTAAAATAAATTTACGGTTTACAATTGTGTCGTCTAGTTCCAAAACCGGCCAACTCCTTAACAGTCCCTGGCCAAAGTATTAGACGGAGTTGTTTTTATTTTAATTTATTAAATATCTGGAAAGATACATGAGGAATTATCCTGAAACTTCAGGAGTGTAAACAACATGATAAGCATCATATATTTCCGCGAAGATTTTTTCTCGAAACTCCATAAGGGGCCGTCAACAAATTGAAGAAAAACGAATATCTTTTGGATAACCCTTAAAAACTAATATTGCAAAAAGCATTCAAACTGTAGATTATGATTAAGTGGCTTATTGTAATAATTTGGGTTCATTTTTATGAAGATAGCATGTATACTCGAAGAGAAATTCACGTTTTTATAAAAACAGTCCCAAATTTTACCAAGTTTTTTGCTTATAATTTGCAGAGTTTTTAATATAAAAACAAGTTATTTTCAGAAAATATGACAAACAAAATTATACACAATACCCTGCAATCAGAATTAAAAACTAATAAAAATTGTAGAAAAACTGAGCAGGTTTACTAAATATTGTTTCACTGCGCATGCGCGAATTCAATCAAAATATACTGTGCATAATATATTAGCTAAATGTATAAACCAACTTTTATGAAAGTCTCAAAAACATAGCTTGAAAATTCTGACAGTAATCGTCGATAGAATAAGCTCGAATTTCGCTGTTCCCAAAAGGAAGCAAAAAGATGAGGGGTTGTATCAAATATAGAATGAGAGACACTTCATTCTTATTATGTCAACTTTCATAAGCTAGTATATTTGGATACAACCCCTCATCTTTTTGCTTCCTTTTGAGAACAGCGAAATTCGAGCTTATTCTATCGACGATTACTATCAGAATTTTCAAGCTATGTTTTTGAGACTTTCATAAAAGTTGGTCTATACATTTAGCTAATATATTATGCACAGTATATTTTGATTGAATTCGCGCATGCGCAGTGAAACAATATTTAGTAAACCTGCTCCTTTTTCATACAATTTTTATTATTTTTTAATTCTGATTGCAGAGTATTGTGTATAATTTTGTTTGTCATATTTTCTGAAAATAACTTGTTTTTATATTAAAAACTCTGCAAATTATAAGCAAAAAACTTGGTAAAATTTGGGACTGTTTTTATAAAAACGTGAATTTCTCTTCGAATATACATGCTATCTTCATAAAAATGAACCCAAATTATTACAATAAGCCACTTAATCATAATCTACAGTTTGAATGCTTTTTGCAATATTAGTTTTTACAGGGTTATCCAAAAGATATTCATTTTTCTTCAATTTGTTGACGGCCCCTTATGGGGTTTCGGGAAAAAATCTTCGCGGAAATATATGATGTTTATCATGTTGTTTACACTCTTGAAGTTTCAGGATAATTCCTCATGTATCTTTCCAGATATTTAATAAATTATAATAAAAACAACTGCGTCTAATAATTTGACCAGGGACTGTAAAATTTGAAAATGTGTTTTTTCAGCTTTTTAAGTTCTAAGTAAACATTTCTACCATCTGGAAACAAAAAACAACCCTAAACTGGTCAAATCCCTGTGTTATATGCTTTTGAAAATCATGATGTGCAACAAAACCGGCCAAATCCATAAACTAGTGAGGTTCAAAAGCGGCCATCTTCATATCGGCTAGATGGCACTTCTGCTTCTCCCCACAGTAACCCCTCACTTGTTGATTAGATTAATGTTATAGTGTTTTCTCTCGCTTGTGACTGTTCCTTCTTGGTGCATACAAAGTTTCTAATAATTTAGTTTCGTGTTTTCTCTGACTATGGAAAAGTTTGTGGAAGAAATATTTCCTAATCAATCAAGGAAGAAGAAAAGTGACCCTACGACTCTGAAAAGGAAAAAATCCAAAGTTCACCTTGTGATAACCAGGGGCGGATTAACATGTTTTTATGCTCTAAGCAAAATACTTTTCTGTGCCCTCTCCCTTTGCTTTCATAAAACTGTAAGTGAATTTTCTCTGATAAATTTAAGAATTTTTTAATCTATTTAATTTTCTAATAAAATATTCTTCCAATTTTTTTTATATAAATTTTATTATTTTGAGGATTGTAGATAAGGAATAAACGGGCTTTTGCTACAGTTAAAATCTGAGAGAATACATTTCTGATTACATTTTCATAATATCTGGCATTTTTTTCAGGTACTGCCCTACTGGTATTCCAAGAAATTGAAGCTGTGGGCACTCTTCAAAAGCTTACCAATGCTCCTCAACGCTTTCTCGAACATTTTTGTGTATTCGCTACCCCTAAAAACCCAATGTCACATTAAATTTATCAAAAATTAATTTCTGGTTTGTTGCCAAAATCGGCCAACTCCAAAGTAAGTTGTAAAGGTAGCCAACCAAATCCAAAACAAAGACTTAAATAACGTCCTCATTTCATGTGCCCCTGCCACCTTATTTTGTGTTTTCTAATATACTGCCTTAATGACTATAAAACTAAAGAGTTTTGGTTCTAATCTTATTTTGGCAAAGTGTGGCAAAAAATCAGCTTTTTCTCAAGATTTTACTTTTTGGAGATGGACGGTTTTGCAACTAGACGACATAATTGTAATGTAATTAATGAAAAAAAAAACCTTAAACAAAACTATCATATAATGAAATTGCAATAATTTAATAATCAGTACAATCACAAGCTAAATAGCTTCATATATTTTATATTCTCTCAGTGCTTTCTTTAAATTCTTACTTTTTTCAAAGCTTTGGTGTGTGTGTGTGGGAGGGGGGTGGTATTCCCCTTCCCCCTGCTTAGTAAATATTTTTAGTTTATCTCAAAAAATGTGTAAATAAAGACAGAGTATATTAAAAATATGAACATCCGTAACTGTTCTGAAGAAGTTATTTTTGTCTCCCTAAATTAGCAGTTTTTCTGTGAGCGAGTAAGCGTGCGTGTGCGGTATCTTCTTTCAAGAAACTTGGCATAACAATCGGGCATTTTATGATTTTATATGGTCTTCATTTGTTTGCATCATCAGTAGTAGTATGATAGCACCGACAGCAAAGTGTAGGCTCGAAGCTGCTTCTGTCCGATCATATGCATTAAAAGCCACATTTCCCCTGTCCGCTGTTTGATGTATTTTACTTGCGAATATTTACTTTAAATTTTTCAGGGGTCGTTCTTAATAGCGGATGCTTTTCCGGCAATCGTCTGTAGTTGGTATTACGCGACGGGGAATGTGGACGTCTTTTAATATATGCTCAATGTAATTTCAATTAGCTTCTCAAGGACATCCGTCCTCCCCACTTCATCCCTTCGTTGTCATCATAAGAAAAAGTAGAGCAGTCAGTCAGCCAAATGAACGCAAAGGCATACAACTGGCCAACCTGAGTAATGAAATGATTTGATATCAAAATGAGTTTTCCATTTTTTTTTATAAATAAATTACTTATCGAGTTATAGAGATTCTTGTCACGTGACAAGCTTTTCCCCTTTCTCGCGCTGCCGTGTCGGTAATTCGGTTCAAAACACCTAAACCGGGAGGCGACAGCACAGATAATCACCTCATCGACTTCACGGCTGAAATTCCAGAATTAGTTCAAACTTGATTCGCATATTAAAACGCAATCGGTCTTCCAAGTCATATCTTGGTGGAAAACACCCGAAAACCCGATTTTAGCGGTTGACTCGTAGGTTTACCATTGTGTGTTCCTGCTCCCAGTCCTCGATGTTTTCATACTTTTGGGTGCAGGAAAACACAATGGTAAACCTACGAGTCAATCGCTAAATCGGGCTTTGAGGTGTTTTCCACCAAGATATGACTTGGCAGACCGATTGCGTTTTAATATGCGAATCGAGTTTTAACTAATTCTGGAATTTCAATCGTGAACTCGATGAGGTGATTGTCTATGCTGCCGCCTCCCGGTCTAACCACTTTGACAGTATTTTCTGAAAGATGTTCTGCCTTTACCAAGAAATGAAAAAAGGTATTCGATTACAAAGTTTTTGAATACCTACCAATTTTATATGTTTCCGAACAAAAATGAATCCATTAATTAATTAAAAAAGTAGCTTCATTGGTTTTGAGTATACAGCTTGAAGGAGTTTTTCAATAATAGTTAAAGATCGAGAAAATTTCGGACCCTTGAAATCTATGGCCGCTGATCACATGCCCCATGTACCATATCAGTAATAAAGCACTAAAGAAGGTTATTTTATCTAGTTTATAAATAATCGAATTTATAATACTAGTGATAAAATGATTTCTTTTGACATTACTGTCCGTTAATGTACAGATATTAATGCCCATACCATAACTACCCTAGACAGTATTTTCTGAAAGATGTTCTGTCTTTAACAAAAAATAAAAAAGGCCATTCGATTACAAAGTTTTTGAATAAGAACTGCCAATTTTATGTGTTTCCGAACAAAAATGAATCCAAAAATGCGTCAAAAAGTAGCTCCATTGGATTTGAGAACAGCTTTAAAAAGTTTTTCAATAATAGTTGAAGATGAAGAAAATTTCGGACCCTAAATCTGTGGGCGCTGATCACATGCCCCACGTACCATATCAGTAATAAGGCACTAAAGGAGGTTATTTCATCCAGCTTATATAAATAATCGAATTTATATATGCTACTGATAAAATGATTTCTTTTGATATTACTGTCCATTATACCATCCAGATATTAATGCCCATACCATAACTACCATTTTTTCCCTTCCTCGTCCAGATTTCTTCAGTAAAATCACATTGAAACCTAAATCACCGTAAAAAAACATTTGATTTTTGCAATAATTTCCTATCAAGCGATGCCAGATTTAGTAGATTTAAAACTTGCATGCATATTCATAACTTGAGATCACGAATTAGCAGCGCCATCAATCGTAAAGAACTCTTCAAGCGGAAACGTTTTCAATGTTGTTATGAATCATAATATTATGATGTTCTTGAAGGATTCTACATACAAGAAAAACAAATATAGCACGCTTGATCAAACAAACATTTTTCGCAATTAGTTAAACTTGCCGACGCATACCAAGGTGATTTTTCGCCCTTCTTTCGAGACTTCAAAATTAACAAGTTATAGAAGATTTAAAAAAATACAGAAATTTACAGATTCGGGACTGGCCTGGCCCGTTTCGTTTATTTTATTTATTTTTTGCAGTTTATAGCCCTCCTCAGTCTGAGAAAAAAAAAGGTCAGTGGAAAAAGGCCAGGCCCGGTCCGATTCAATTTCTACCAAAGAAAAAAAATGCCGATATTCCTCAACCAATATTATCCTGCAATTAAAATTCTTAAATATATATATATATGTATATATATATATATATATTGAAAATATATATATATAAGGATGATTCGGCAAAAAAATAAATAAGTAAAATAAAGCAGTTTAGAAGAAAAGAAAAATACGGTTTAAAAAACTAATTTTGAAGATCTATCAAGAAAAAAAAAATACTTTTTAAAATATTTCTTTTCAGTTTTACTAAACCAAAGTAAATTTATACATATTACTTAATAAAAATGTACAATATTATTAATGTTAAAAAAAAAATCCTCCGACATGGCCAGGAAAGAATGAAGTCCAGGCCAGAAAATGAAAGAATATAAGCCGGAGCTCCGCTATGTCAACCGCTATGTTTATGTAGGTCGCGATGTCTACGTCGCCGGTTAAAAACAATATGAATATTACAATCGTGAACAAACTACTGATTGTCCGACTATGCATATTTTTAGATTATTCTGTTTGTACTTAGTTAAGCATGACAGCCACTTCCTACGCTTTTTTAAAAGTTAAACAAACATGTATGTGCCAGAAAATATTTTTAGTAAATAAAATTAAATATGCACCACATTTTATTTAATAAACACAGCACAAATTTTAATAAATGTTTTTGGGGTTCAAAACATGTTTACATGATTTAAAAAAACGCTTAAGTTAGCAGCTACGGTTATGTAAAACTTCTTCAGAAGATAGTAACTTTTATTTGTACTTATATTTCTGCAAAAAAAGTATTTGCTAAAAATAAATCTTGAAATATTTTTCTAATTGCACATTGCTTTGGTAAAAAATATTCCGGAAAAATGTAAGCAAATCCAAACTGTATATAAAAAAAGTGTTTTGTGCGATTTCCTTTAGAAAATTAATACCAAACTACGAGAGTTTAAGCACTAAACAGAATTAAGGTGGTTCGAGACACAAAAATCTCAGAAATATCACATTAACGTTTTTCAGCTTACAAAATACTCTAACGTTTATAGAATAAAATAACGCAAACTGCATATAAAAATCATAATTAGATCAAAAGATAGGATATAATCCTTTTTATGTTGTATTGTTTGTGGTTTTCTTAGGAGTACTTAAATCTCTCTCTCTCTCAGAATTAATTCAAGAACTGTCCTATTTAAATTGCTATATCTAAATTTCTATAAAATATAGAGTTTCAAAACTTTCGTACAATTATTTTAAATTACATATTGGTTAAAATATCTTCAGTGTTTTAAGGAGGAGGAGAGGCTTTGCTTTGATAGAAATGTTTCAAAATGTGATTTTATGATTCGCGTAGTAAAAACTGCCCATAATTATAATGTATTTTAATATAAAGTTTAAAATTTTAATATAAAATTTTTTAAATATAAAGTTTCAAAACTTTCGTGCAATTATTTTAAATTACATATTGGTTAAAATATCTTCTGTGTTTTTTGCTTGAGGAGGAGAGACTTTGCTTTGGTAGAAACGTTTCAAACTCTGATTCGCATAGTAAAAACTGCTCATAACTATACTCTAATTTATTTTAATATAATCACCAGTCTCAATTTAGAGCAAGGCGTTATACACATAAATGAATAACTCATTTGTGAATACAAAAATACAAAATGAATGCAACTTTAAGGAAATTTATTTTTTATTGTGAATCTCCCAACTCAATTTGATACTTAAAGAATTGGATAATTTATTTAATCTTACTTAAGAAATTTTAACGATGGGATATAATCTACAAGACACAAAGGAATAATGTTACGTTAATGATACAAAATTAGTGGTAATTGTAATTCAATTTATAACAATGCGAGTTCGAAAACAACTCATTTCATAACAAAGATAATTATGACAAACTAGGTTAACTGACATTTTAAAATAAGGTTTTATTTTACAGGTTTCTTTTCTATTGTAATTATTCAATGATATAACTTTTTTCCAGAAAAAAAAATTTAGGATACATCAATAAATATATGATGTGAATATCGATTGTTGCGTTATTCTGTAACAAAATAAATCACTAATGTTGTAAAAGTTTTACTTACAGCATAATTCAGAAGTCTTGAATCATCCATTAACAGGGTATATAAATTTTATATTGCGAGATATTCCAATAATTTGGTAGTTTTTTTAAAGCATGTTAAACGTATTATATACGTTTAAATTTCCAATTAAATTTTCAGTAGGACTGAAACTACGCCTTAAATCTTTAAATGGCTACAAAGGACTAAGTATTTCACTCAAGTTGGTTGTATACGCTGTTAAGCAAAGTGAAAAGAAAATTCACTTCCTTTGCAGCCATTTAAATATTTAAGGCGTAGTTTCAGTCCTACTGAAAATTTAATCGGAAATTTAAATATATATTATCCGACAGAGTTTCCCCCAGGTTTAAAAAAGGGCAGGGTGCTACTGATGAGAAAAGAGCACTTTTTTATTCTTAAGGGCACTTTTGGATTCTTGAGGGCACTTTTCAGCTTCTTAAGGGCACTTTTTTTTAATTGTTAAAGGTATTATTTTGTTTTTTTAAAGACACTTTTGATATTTAAAAGTCAGGACACTATTTTCAGGACAACTTTGAGTCAATTTTTACTATGAAAGCAAATTTTGTAATGCAAAAAGGAGAAAGGGCACTTTTTTTATTGAGGGGCAAGAAGGGTGCTAATTATTTTACTGGAGGGGGGGGGGGCATGAAGGTTACTAATTCTTTTTATGAGGGGCAAGAAGGGTGCAATTTTGTAGACCAAAGGGCAGGCAGGGTGCAGCACCCTACTGAAACTGTCTGGGGGAAACTCTGTATCCTATGCTGGGAACTTATTCGTCTCATGTACGCCACTGTATAGTGTGCTCATGTTGACATTCAATCTTGCGCTGCGGAATTGTAGCCTTGGCAACGTATATTAGTGAAAGAAGTGCAAGACTGGATGTCGTCCGGATGGCTTAATTGGTAAAGCACCTGGTGCGCTATACCAAGGTATCTGGGTTCGATCTCCGGTTTGGACACATTTTTCACTCAAGTTGGTTGTACGCTGTTAAGCAAAGTTAAAAAGAAAATTCACATCCTTTGTGGACATATTGTATACGGATCTGGCAGAACACAGCCTAAATTTCGTACCTTCAACCCCCCCCCCCTTTTTTTTTTAAACTATTTAATTGAAAAACCACTCTGTTCCCTTTTAGAATAAAAAATCATCTCACTTCAATATTTTCATTTATATAAAATGCAAGTTAATTTGTTTTAAAAAAAAAATCTGAATTATTAGTGATTCAAGCTGCGCTATATTTAATAGCGTTTTACCACGATCGTAAGCATCAACCAAGCCTCAAATTAGTGATCGGTCTTGATATCACAGCAATGATGGTAAGAACGATTAAGGCGATAAATCTTATAGACGCTAAATAGGTGCCGTCGGTAATTACTATCGACAAACAGGTGATTGGTAGACAAAAGAACAAACTCTTTCGCATAGTATCAGGAACTTGCCGTGTTTCTGAGAAAATAACACGGGGTCTTAGATTGTTTCCTTCTAAAGATCCATTAGGGGCTTATTTTCCCATTTTAACCAAGCAAACCACTTTACATTTAATCAAAATGACGGAAAGGGAATTTATGCTGTTTCGTGTAATAATTTTAAATGTAATATTTAAATTATTACTTTAAATTAAATATATAATGTTTAAAAGCCTCATTATGATTTATTGCAATTTTAAATTAAGACTATATCGTAAAAAAAAGTCTATTTAACGCTCTCGCTTACGAATTACTTTTAACTATTCATTCTTTAAATTGGTATACTTAAAATGCTATTCTAGATTGTGTGTTTATATATGTGATATATATATATATATATATATATATATATATATATATATATATATATATATATAATGTCTAAATTAAATATAAGGCCTTCATATATAATAGGTGGCAGTTATAATAAAATATAGCCAAAATCTGATTTTAAAACACTTTTTTATTAATGACTTAGGAACCTCATATGAGAGATCAAAGTGGGCGACTGGATTAAAGAAAATGAGGGGGGTCTATTTTCACAGCGGGGTTTATTTTGGGGGTAGGGCTTATATTAGAAGAGTCCTAAAAAATCATGCTAGGGCTTATTTTAGGTCTTATTTATCGGATAAAACATGCTATAGAGTTATTGAACACTGTAGGGGATATACAAGAAAAAGGTCCATTATTAAAATTCCTGTGCTGTGCATAGGCGTAGAGTTGTTTGGGCTCGTGGGACTCGAGACCCATCAATAATTTATAAGATGATTTTTTTCTTTTTCCATCTATAAGAAAAAATTTTTAGATTTTTCACTGTCTAATATTTCATGAACTTTTTAATATTCCTTTTTTCGTCAAATATATGTATTTTTTTTTTCTCCTGTCAAATTAAAACATTATATAAAAATGTTTTCCTTTTGATTTTTTTTTTTTTTTTTTTTTTTTTTTTTTTTAATAAAATGGTTAAAGCTTTGACTTATTGTAGCCAAAAGGTCATATAAAAATTTAAAATATGCGGAACAATCCATATTCTAAAAATTATATTTTATTCAAAGTCAAATTTCATGCGATTTTATTAAAACAGATTTGCGAATAACAGCGGGTGCATTATTTTTTATACACAGGACTGTGCGTGAATACGGATTTTTATATTACCTTAATGTTTTATATAACACTTTCAATTGTGATTTATTTAATTATATACGATTATGTTCAATTTAAGTAAATTAACATAGCGAATTAAATTAACATAGCGAATATTTAAAAGCATTGCATATCAACAATTCACTGTTCACAAATAAAACTTAAGGGCGCTAGAAAGGTTTGACATGACGAAAATTGATAGTGGAATAATAAGCCTGTAATTCGTTTATAATGCTACTTCTTTCTGCATTTATTTATGTTTCATAGAATAACAAATATTTGTTAAATTATTAAAAACAGTAACAAAAATTTTAATATTGTTACGACAAAATTAATATTGCAAAATTAGTTTTGTCACGATTTTGTAGTCTAGGTTTCATATTTTCGAATAATTATTAAATTTCTTATACTGCTTATTACGTTGTCACTCGATTATACCCGAAAGAAAAAAAAATTAAACATTTAAAAACAAATTTAAAATTATAAAAACTACCATGTTTTTTTGTTATAACTTTAAAAAAAAAAGTTTTCCAGTATAGTTTGTAGAGAATTAAATTTTTTTTTAAATAAAAAAAACATGTAAATCCGTTAACTTGTGTAAATCCGTTAACTTGTTCAAAAGTTGTCTTGTCAAAACCGTTGAAAAACAGTGTTTCACGATATAACACAGTTAGTTTTGCCATCGCATAGATAATGCTGGTCTGTATAAGCTCATGTACGATTGTAATTTTAGAAATGTTCATATCGGACCAACTGTACATTCGTACAAGTTCAAACATCATTAAATAATAATAATAAATGGATTTTTTAGACATTTTAAACCTTTCTGATCACTTTAAATCAATATTATATTTAAAGACATATCAAATTTTGTGGCTATAAAAACTAAAGCATTGGAAAGTTTTTCTACTACTAAACAACATTTTAATAAACGAAATTCGACTTTGCTATCGTATGAATTTTGAATAATAAAGTCTAATTTGGGTAACTACAGTTTTACTCTTAAGGTTGTTCATCTGCCCCCCCCCCTCCGCCCCTGTTTTTCTGTAAAAGTAAAGCATCCTTCAGAACATACTGTCAAAATTGCTGTTTTAAAGCTGATTTGTAAAACCTCACAATCACGAAAGTGAAATCTAAGGTAGCAATCAAGCATTAATTATGTATTTATCATATTTCTAAGGGGAGGGGGGAAGAGGGGGAGAAAACGTCCGTGTGAGGATTGCGCATGCCTCTTCTTGCTCTAGTAGCGCCCCCTTCTGGAGAAACGAAAGCGCGCGGCAGTAGAACTCAGGATGTCAGCGAAAAAGAACGTCGCTTGTCATAGTAGAAACCAGAATAGTATGAAAATGGCCGTAAATGTTACCGGTCATGTATATTGAAAAATATGAATAATCTTTTATGTTTATTTAATGTCGTGTGATGTACCTGTCTTCGTCATTCTTATGTCAACTTTATGTCAAGAATTAAACTTGTGTTCGTCGTCTAGAACGGCCTGTTTCCTTTAGAACGCCCACACATACGGAATAGACATCACACTGGTGTCAGAATTAATGGATGAAAAACAGGCTGTATTACTGGATTACGGAGTGAAATATTATAGTGAAACATTATAGTGAAATATTATAGTGAAACATTATAGTGAAACATTATAGTGAAACATTATAGTGAAATATTTAGGATAACCTTTATAGAGGTAAGGCATATTTTTTTATTATTTAAGCATGGCTGATCAACTGACTAAACTTAAAAAAACTAGAGGGGTAATAAAAGCATCTATTACATCTATTATTAAAAAGATCGATGATGCATAGGTTTTAGAATCGCCGAATTTGGTGGAATTAGAAGAAAATTTAGCTCAGCTAGAACAGAAAGGTATCGACCTTAAACGAGAAGATGAACAAATTTTAGCGTTAATTAATGATGAAAATGAAATCGAAAGAGACGCGAAGACCTCTATTGAATATCATGAAAAAATAACTTTATGGAGATTTAGAATTAATAAGAAATTGAAAAATAATAGCAAAAGCCAAGTTTCCCCCGTAACTCATGTCGATAATAAGCACGCAGAAGTAGTTGCACAATCTGTTAAACTCCCTACATTAAAAATTGAGAAATTTTACGGCGATATAAGTAAGTTTCAAAACTTTTGGAACTCATTCAAAATAGCAGTCCATGATAATGATTCACTGTCAAATATTGAAAAAATGAGCTATTTACAAAGTTATTTAGGTGGTAGTGCATATAATTCTATTTCCGGGTTTGCGTTATCAGATAAAAATTATTTGGAAGCTGTCCAAATTCTGAAACAACAATTTGGCCGAAAGGATCTCATTGTGACGACACACATAAATACATTATTATCTTTGAAACCCGTATTGAAAACAAATGATGTAATCGCTCTGCGAAAATTATTTGATACCATTCAATGCCAAATAAGAAGTCTCAGATCTTTAGACATTGAATCAAATGGATTTGATAACCTGTTGACACCTATAATTCTTAAATCCCTGCCAAATAATCTTTCGTTAGAATATAATAAGCAATGTATAAAAAATTCCAGTGACACGCAATCAAGTATTGATGATTTGTTATTATTTATTCGTACCAAAATAGAGTCGAGAGAAAAACAAAATTATTTAATTGGAAATTTAGACAACCCAAGGTTAAAGCAGTCGTATAATAATGATTCCCCTGCATTTCGTAGACAAATGTTCGCTAGTGATAGAATTAATTCTGAAGTATCTCATATCTTAGCCTCTGAAACCTTTTGTGTATTTTGTTTTTGTAATAGTCATTCGACTAAGGAATGTAATAAATTATCTGTTGAGCAGAAAATGGCTAAATTAAGGGCTCAAGGACGCTGTTTTTTATGCTTGAAGAGAGGTAAACACGTCGCTAAAGATTGTACCATAGAAAATAAAGAATGCACGAATTGCGGCAGATACCATAATGTTACAATATGTAGTTATTCATTTGGCAATGCCAATAAATTTGATAGGGAAGATAATTCGAATTCAAATGAAAAAGCACTCACTGCTAGAGTCAAATCGGAGGAGATTTTTAATTTGAGAACACCGCAAAAAGAAACGAAATTAATTGAAACATTACCGACAGTAGATATCGAATGTGGTAATAAAATATTACATGGCGTAGTAGATAGTGGAACTCAAATTTCTATAATAAAGGCTAATTGTGTACCCGAATACTTTAAAAATCCTTGTGGTACTATAATATTGCAATCTGCATTCGGTCACCAGTTGAAAGCTCCTTTAATAAATATTCCATTGAGTATTGCAGTTGTTAAATTAAACCCCAAGATATATCCTAATATTATGATAACATGCGCCGTAGTAGATAATTTAATTAATGATTTATTACTTTCTCTTGATACATATAATGAATTAAATGATTTGGATAAATATAATGAAAATGATAAAGCATTAAATTGTAATGTTGACGCGATAAGTGACAATACGAAAGAAACCAACACTGTAAATCTGTCTGCTTCAATTTTAGACCATGTGTCAGTTAAAAATGTGAATGCAAACGAGAACATTGACCACGCACCTGGCGACGACCCTGATACTTTTATAAATGATTCAGAGAAATTTAAATGGCAACGGAAAAACGACCCTTCGTTAAATCAGTGTTCGACAGCTAACAAAAATGATTGTAATATGCTTTTTCGTTCATGAGAATTTCTTATATCACTTGGATAAATTATTTGATGAGACAAAAAATAATCCTCATCCGCGTACTAGTATTACACAATCGATCACGAAAGAAACAAATAATAATGAAAATGACATATGTACTGTTGCCAATTTAATCGTAATAGAGAGTGGAGATCAAATCGAAACGGAAATTCATTATAAGAAAGAAGATCCCCAAATTAGGCAAGCAGAAGAAATTTTACATAATTCAAAAGATTTAAAAGTCCAAAATTATTTACAGAATGAACACAATATTATAAAGGATATTTCCATAGTTAACAATGTAACTTCAGTTTTCGAATTCTCAAACTATGCAGTCACGCCTGATGAAGAAACCGAATACGAAACCGCAAATTATGCTAAAAAGAATGCAAGTGCTTCGGATAAATATTTGATTGCATCATCAAACATGAAGGAAGAAAATATAAGACGAAACATAATTTCTGAAAATAAAGATTCAAAAGTTGATGTCACGACAACAGAAGAATCTTACTCTGTTTTCAATAATACAATGCCAGAAACACTTGATGGAAGTTCCGAATCCAACACGATTGAATTCAGCGAGAAACGACCTTTTATTTACGATGAAAATTCTGACTACATTATAGTCAATGGTTGTGTGAAATCACATGAAATAGCAAACAAAGAACCCGATGTATTCCTTAAGTTAAATCATCTTGATAACATGATGTTAGAAAAACGCCAGAAGAGATATGAGAAGATTGATGAGTTTACAGAGACTAAGGAAATGACGATTGACGAAAATAAAATTGAAACTGCACTTTCTAAAAATTATGTTAAAGTGAAAATAAAGGAAACTGGGAGGAAGAAACAGTATGCACGTGATGGCTTTCGCCGAATGAACAATACATTTAGTACGGGAAGACGGCGAAAACGAAAAAAAATAAAATTTCTAGATCATGTGGTAGGATCCGGTATACATGCACCCGATCCCGACAAAGTATCAGCGATACAAAACTTAGAAGTTCCCAAGTCAAAGAAAGATGTCAGAAGCATATTAGGTCTTTTATCTTACTACCGATCCTATGTTCCTTCATTCTCCGACATAGCTCGTCCATTGATTGAACTTACGAAGAAACGTGCCCCTAATGAAGTTACTTGGTCTGAGGATTGTGACAAAGCCTTTTTTGAGTTGAAACAGGCGATCAGTAAATCACCCATCTGTTATTCCCCGAACTTTCAGAAACCATTTATTATACATGCAGATGCTTCTTCATATGCGATAGGCGCTTGTCTATCTCAAAAAGATGAAAATGAACAAGAGCACCCCATTGCTTTTACAAGTAAAAAGCTCTCCAAATGCCAAGAGGGTTATGCTACCATCGAAAAGGAAGCTTATGCTGTTATCTTCGCCCTAAAAAAGTTCGAACACTATATTTATGGTTCGCACGTAACTGTGGTGAGCGACCATAATCCTTTGAAATTTCTCACGGACTGTGCACCTCAAAGTGCGTGCCTTCAAAGATGGGCCCTTGCACTTCAGCGCTTTCAAGCCCAAATAACGTGACGTGGGAAACTCCACGCGAATGCTGACTCTCTAAGTAGGCTACATGCCTCACATTGGACTTAAAAACTTTGAACATTCTTTTGTTTCTGTGTTACAAGTCTGAACTTTAACTTTAAAAACTTTAACTTTATCCTCGAACTTTAAAATATTAGTATTAGTGTTATAGTGTATTCTGTTTGTTTATTTTCTTTGATATTC
>OZ007590.1:304961346-305346346 GCA_963931845.1 Maratus michaelseni | reverse complement strand
AAAGCCCGTGCAATTATGGAATATTCTCATTTGTTTTTGTAAATGACTCTGAGTGAGTCGAAACATGTAAAACAACCTAATAAAAGTTATTTTAATTTGTATTATGTTGTTAATTTACACCTTTTAGCATTTAAAAGAACTATATTAACATTTACTGTGAAAAAAGGCATGATCTGCGTATATCGTATATTCCGGTGTATAACGCGTGGTTTTGAAACAAGAAAATAGATAAAAATTTACAGTCGCGCATTATACGCCGTGTATAACAAATTAAGAAAAGATAAGCATAAGGAAATATTACTGAACAATAAATCGGCCAAGTACGAGTATAACTCGCTCTCAAAGGAGTTCCATACATTAAATTTATTAATTAATAAATTCCTAATTTTAGTTTCAGTAGATTCGGAAATAGTAGGGGGGGGGGGTATATTTTTCAAGTATACTTTCGACGATATCTCTGAAAATATAATATATAAAATTAAAACAAATATATTTTTTGAGTTCGATGTTACGAGATCTTTCGAACTATACCCTACAAGATATAAAAGAATTTTTTTTTCAAGTAACTTAATATCTCGGCTAATTACTGACAAGTGTTTTCAAATTAAATTTGAATATGTTATCCTAAATGGTGAATAATACGTGGAATTATTATAGTTGTAATTCATCTAAATTTATATTGTAACGCCTCCTCTATGCCGACCCGATAATGTTGGTAAGTGGTAGCGAATTGAATCAATTGCAAAGAGAATTCTCATATAATTAGAAAATGGAACTTTTATTGTAAACAATATCGATTCCAATGTTAATATATACAAGGGGAAATTACATCATTTTAATATTTTTAGAAGGTCATCAGCTTTTAATTAATAATCTCTTGACTCGGAGTCTAACTCACACAACAATGGTTTCTGCAAAGCACAGTCTGCCGTAGTTACAATGTTCAGTTCGTTCGGGCCTAGATGTACCCGTTCCGTTCCTCGGAATATCTTCGATTCTACGATAAATCAGAGTTAAGAACTCCTTCCCTTGCACTTGTCGTGCCTTCTCTTCGTTGGGGCTTTCTCTGATACGTGACGTATCAATACGTTAGAGGTATGACCTCTCTAGCGTCTTAACTACGCTAAGTCCGAAACAGATGTTTCTTACTCTCTCTCCTGAGAGTAACCTCACTTGTTGTGATCTTTTCCCAAACTGATTTTTCTAACTCTCAATCTCTCACAAGGGATTTTACACTAGGGGCGGGGGTTTGGTCGAGACCGAGCATCTTGAAACTCCTCAGCCTCTCAGCAACTTTGGGATACGTCCTTCCCATTTATAACAAGTCTGTTATTAGATATTCTATGACAAAGGACATAGAATCGTGTGCAGAGTTCGTCTCCCCCTACACCGGCATAGATCAAAGCACAAGGCCTCCACTGGGGTGATTCTTTTCGATGCATCAATGTCCAAGCGTTTCACTCGCAGCACAAAAGACATTCGGCGTTTTACCTTTCTTCAAAGCTACACTAGCGTGGGAAGGTATGCAGGAAAAAGTTCCTTCTAAGCGTTCTCACGGGAAAGTCTAGGATGACACACACTACACCTGGGTGAAGAGACTCAATTCTTTACAATATAGTATCATTCCGGGGCATTGAGGGTTCCGGATTTATTTCCGGTTAATGCATCGATTAAAAAATACATATTTGATTATTTAAAAACTTACTTTTTTTGTTTAAAACTACAAGCATCGTATAGAACATACACTGATGATATGTATATAATGCGCAAGCTGAGATTTCGTTTTACTGAAAATGACAAACTAATTATTTTTTTCTAAAAATTCATAAATAAATATTCTGAAAGACAGTAAAATCATTCTTTGTTGAAAAATGTCATTAAAATAGAAATTTGAACTACAGCCGTACTGAATTTTAAGAATAAAAATGTAAGATCACTCCTTTCGAAATTTGTGAAGTACTTTATCAAAGATCAATAGCTCCATAGACAAAAGTAAAGGGGCAAAAAAAGAAGAACTAAGACTAAAGTATCTCGTTTAAAAATTAGTTTTGAAATGTTAAAGAGAGAAAAAAAAACAGTTAACCCTTTAACGGGCGGTGGTCACAAAAAAAGACACCTAATTTTAATTCCAAAACTGACAACCGGCACCAAGAATATTTAATTAAAATTTTCCTTTTCTTGAGTACCGGAAACTAAGCAAGTTTTTATTTTCAAATGTAATTTCTGGTGTCAGTCCATTATTTCATCATTTTACAAACAAACTTACTCCGCGCCGGAAAGGGTTAACGAGTAACAATTGTTTTCAAACAGGGACTTACAGACAAAAAAAAAATGACCTATTTTAAGCAAATGGCAAAACATCAATTAGGATCGTATGAATGACTAAATATCGTTTATTTAGCGAGCTATTGGCGTCAAAACGTCAACTGATTGTTAACTGACACCAGTCAATAGGTAACTGATAAAAAATGTCAGAATTGTAGAATCGAATGAGATAACACGAACAGAAGTTATTACACGCTTTCATTTAACTTTTATGTAAAGATTGTATTTTGTAATCGATTTTTTACTCACTTCCTCATGTGCTAAAGTTCGAGAAATTATATGCACATGCGTATAATCCCGATGACAATATTTTCGAAGTTTGATATTAATTACCCTTTGTTAGAATAATTAATTAAATTTTGATTATACAATGAGAAAACAATTTAGAAATTCTATATAATTTAAATAATTCAGGCGTGAATTTTTCCTTAAATATGTTACCACGTGACTCTAAAATAAATATTTGTTTGTTATAATATAGTGTAAAGTAACATTTTCGGTAATATAAAAATGCTTCAGCTCTTTCCTAATGTCATATCTTAGGGTGGTTCACTCACAAATGACCCGCTCAACAACGGGAAATTTTCTGACACAATTTCAGATTCATTTTTAAAACGTAAAACCATAAAATTGGCAGGCCTGGTTATTGAACCGATTTGGAAACTAAATAATTTTTCCATTTTTTATTATAAATTAGTTGTCGATATAAGCGATTCGTGTCACCTGACAACACGTTTTTCGCCTTAATCGCGCTGAAGAATCTGGAATTCGGTTCAAAATGCCGATTTTGACAGTGATTTTTGAAAGATCTTCTGCCTTTACCAAAAAATGGAAAACGTCTTTCGATTGCAAAGTTTCTGAATAATATAACATCTGCAAATTTCACGCGTTTCCGAACAAAAATGAATTAAAAAATATGTCAAAGTAGACAGTTTGGATTTGAGAGAACAGCATTAAAAAGAATCGATGAAAAAAAAAATTGATAGTAGCCCGTTAATTTTGAAACTTATAATTTTTACATGGGAATGCGACATCACAAAAAACGTGAATTGCCATTTATGAAGCATTAATTTTTAATTCAGCGTAAGTAGACTAATAAAAGCGTGTTTTTTACTATTTTTACTTTTATTATTTTGATAATCAAAACTTTGATGATCTTTTAAAAATTACGTTTTTGAACTTCATGTAATTTTTTTATTTGTAAGAGAAACATCTCTTTATAGGTGTTATATGAAGTCAGAATCTACAGTAAACAGTCATTATTGTGTACAATCCTGTTTATTCAGCGAGAGATTGATGTCAAAACGTTAACCGATCGTTACTGTGCTGTTGTACTTTCAGAGAATGGAGATTTTTTTTTTTTTTAATATAACCAATAGGACTTTTAGAGACCGTATAAAAATTTAAAAAGTAACTTTTTAAAAATTAATGGCAGGACTATTTTCTGATCATCATCTTAATTCCTACCATGTTTTGAACACTTTTGCAATTTCGATTGACAAACGTTTCTCCAACAGGTAAAAAGATTAAGCGCACTGTGATTTTTTTTTTAGGCACCCTGTATAGGGTCAAAATCGAAACAATTTAAAACAGGGTAACATATAAAGATAAGTAAAAAAAAAATACCCTTTTATAAACACTCAAGGTTTATCTTGAAAATTACGCCTAATTTCATGACTGCAATTCATGATTTTTCCCCAAAAAAAATTCGTAGCAATACGTTAACTTTGAGTGAGTAGCGATCCAAATTATGGAAAATTCACCACTTTTTTTTTACGCTTGGTAGAAAGCACGAACTATTGAATTTATTTAAAAAAATATATATATAATTTTTGCTCTGTTTCTTTTTAAGAATAGGGCAACAGGAAAAAAAAAGCATCATTTAAACTATCTTTTTAGGATTTCTAAATTGATTTCTCAAGGTGTAATTATGATACTACTAATTGATTTAAGCATACTTAAACAAAATATTACATTTATTACATTATTTTTTATTCATATTTTCTCCCTTTTTAGTGTTTAAAATATTTCGTTGTTCCAGCTTCGCAGCTAGTTGGGCTTTTTTAAATCGCATAATTAAATACATTGTTCTTGTAACTAGTAGTATACAATTGTAACCATAAAGAATATTTGTCGATTTATCCCCTGTGGCGGGCTAACGGAAAAATGCCATAAAATTAAGTTATTAAGTTCTAAAAGTATTAAAATGTTGTATTGCCATCGGAAACACACCTTTTTGTAAATTTTTTTTTTAAATTCTAAGATATTAGGAAGAGAGTTAAAAATAGATTACAAAATTCTATCTTTATAAACAAAAAAAAAAGTTGAGTTGAATAAAAGAGTTTAATAACAATATAAACAGATTATCTTCTTCTTGTATATTGAATATAATAGAATATCAATGTATATAATGATAGCAACACGCAATTAGATGAACAAATACTATCTAAACACCAGAAGTTTTCATAATAGATAGCGTGATTTGATTTCAAATTTTGTACAGTTAATGACAGAACGTAGATTTTTCCTAAGCTTCAGTAAATATACCCTTGGCCATTGTCACGTAACAAAAACAAAAATGAAACATGTATTGCATAAGATAGAAATGTAGCAATCTTTTTGGCGTAAGTCTTGTTTAGTAGTTCTTAAAAAAAAAAAAAAAAAAATGAACACAGAAAAAGAAAGTCGAGGTTGAATTTAAAACAACTAACCTTAAAATACTTGCTTTGCTAAATGGAAGAGCAGAGTTATGTATCAAGTGGAGTAACACGACTTTACACGAACTGACCTTGTTGGGTCAGCTGTAAATTTCGTTTTCTGGACGGGTTTGACTAATTTTTTCGGTATCTGGCTGGATTTCGGTTCTTGCGAATCAGGCTCGGCTATACTCGATTTTCCAATGTAAACACAGAAAATGGTTTTAGATGAAGGAAAAAAAAAATCATGCGCATAATGAAACTTTCCATCACTACCAAAATATTGTTATAGAACTTCATCTTTTGATATAGGTGAAAGGCAATAACTGAATAAGCAATTGAGAAAACCCATTAAGGTATTTGAAACGTTTTGTGCGGACCTCTATAAGATATACCAAATTTCATATAGACTTGTTGCTACACTACAGTTAATTCAGCTACAAAATATATTACGCAACCAGTCCAAGTCTCGGAGATCGGGCGACCGTCCGGGGCGCTAAAAACTAATGGGCGAAACATACGCAGAATACTTGATTTAAAACTTAATATTTTCTTTTAAAAGGCATTCATAGGGGCGCTGAAAACTAATCTCGCCCTGGGTGCTGTGACTACTAAAACCTCCGCTGAACACATGACTGGGTGGGGTGGGGGGTTACACAATAGCTAAACAGATCCATTTAATAAAGGGCATGTTACTTACATACAATCTGAAGTTTTATTGTGTATAAGAGTTCTTTCGTTAGCAAGTAAAATGCTAAAAAACAAAACACACAAAATCTACGTATGCTTAAAAACTTTTTTTCTCTCAATTAGCATGAAAGCGGAACTGATTGAAAAACACATGCCGATAAAATAAGGCACATCAATTAAGTGGCACAAAACGTGGCAGGTACACGGACGCTAGGGAAAGAAAAAAAAATTATGTCTGAAAACAAAAGACAGCTTACTTGTTTACCACCCGTCGACTAATTCCCTCACTAGGAAGTAAAAGGAATAAAATTAGGGTTAAGTGACTTGAATGGGCCTATTTATTTATAAGCTGGAAAATATGAGAAGACAGCTAGAGACAGCATAAGCGAAATGTTCTTTCATATTTTGCTATTCACTAACATGATTAATATTCAGAGGACGACAAGGAAGTTTGTTACACTGAAGTGTCATAATCCCGTAATATTTTTTTCGATTATTTGATATGGTAATATATTCAGATATGATACCCATATCATTAGAAAGAACATGAAAAATTACGGGTACGACTCAAAATCCTCATGTTGTTTACATGAGGATTACCTTTAATACAGAATTTGTTTATTAACTCTTAACACACGTTTATCTTATAACAAGAACAGGAATACGTGGAGTATTAATTTAAAGTAGATAAGTTTTTGATGCTAAATATATATGATATATTGGACTGAAGAGTACTAAAATACATCTACATCAAAACAACATATATTATATGGGATGTTTGGAAAATCTGTCTACTGATTTATGCACATGACACGATCACACAAATTCTTGAAAGTTTTTTTGTGATGTAAATCAATTTTGAAAATCTGAAGTGAGTTGAAATTTTCTGAACATCATATATATAAAACATAGATATAGTTAAACTGCTGTTTTTTTTTTTTTTTTTTTTTTTTTTTTTTTTTTTTTTTTTTAAACACTATCATGTGAAACTCACTTGGTAGAAAACACGAACAAGGTTTCAGAATTGCAAAACCTAGCTTACATTTACCATCCACAATTTTAGGCTATAAAAACTAGGCTATAAAACAAAGTACATAAAGAGATATGCCTTAAGCCCAAAACCTCCAGAATGCATTTCAAAGAAAAAAATCCCTGACGGCTCGGACTACAGGCACAGGTAGATTTCGAAGACGCAGAACGTGGGGTGCCTGTTTGTCGGGAATTGTTGAAGAAATGACCTTTTTGCGATGATGCTGCAGTTGGAACCGCCTATTTCGAAACGAAACTTGTTTGCAGGCGGAGCCAGCAAGGATTTTTTTTTTTTTTTTTTTTTTTTTTGGCTATAAGAGTTGGTCCTATAAAAAACATGTCAATATAAAAGTTTTAGATAATATTAAGAGGATTTATAATATATTTAAGCGGATTTGAAATATTGGGAATTGACGAAGTTAATTATTTTTTTTTTCTTCTAAAACCCCCCTTCCCTCCCCCCCCCTTAAGGCAATTTTTAATTATATCAAAAATCTGTCATACATAAGTTTTCGGCCCTTTTCCTAGAAGTAATAATAACTTTAAACGGATTCGATACTTATAATAATAAAGAAATTATGAGGATTTTTCTGTTTTCACAAAAAGCCTCCCATTCCCCCCCCCCCCCCCCCTTGGTTCGGTTTTGCCCATTAACGAACTTGACCGAGATTTTATGACCCTTGATTTTATGTATCAGTTTCGAAAAGATGCGGGAGTTGGAACCGCCGCCTACTTCGAACAATAACTTGTTTGCAGGCGGAGCCGGCAGGGATTTGTTTTGTTTTAAATTTTTTTTGCTATAACGGTTGGTCCTATAAAAAACTTGTCAATATAAAAGTTTTAGATAATACTAAGAGGATTAATAATAAATTTACGCGGATTTGATATCTTGTGAATTGACGAAGCTATGATTTTTTTTCTCCTAAAACCCCCTCCTTCCCCTCCCTTTGGGGCCATTTTTAATTATATCAAAAATCTGTCATACATACATTTTCGGCCCTTTTCCTAGAAGTAATAATAACTTTAAACGGATTCGATACGTATAATAATAAAGAAATTATGAGGATTTTTCTGTTTTCACAAAAAGCCCCCCCATTTCCCCCCCCCTTGGTTCGATTTTGCCCATTAACAAACTTGACCGAGATTTTATGACCCTTGATTTTATGTATCAGTTTCGAAAAGATGCGGGAGTTGGAACCGCCTACTTCGAAAAATAACTTGTTTGCAGGCGGAGCCGGCAGAGATTTGTTTTGTTTTTAATTTTTTTTTGCTATAACGGTTGGTCCTATAAAAAACTTGTCAATGTAAAAGTTTTAGATAATACTAAGAGGATTAATAATAAATTTACGCGGATTTGATATCTTGTGAATTGACGAAGCTATGATTTTTTTCTCCTAACCCCCCCCCCCTTTTTCACCCCCTTGAGGCCATTTTTAATTATATCAAAAATCTGTCATACATACATTTTCGGCCCTTTTCCTAGAAGTAATAATAACTTTAAACGGATTCGATACGTATAATAATAAAGAAATTATGAGGATTTTTCTGTTTTCACAAAAAGCCCCCCCCATTCCCCCCCCCTTGGTTGGATTTTGCCCATTAACGAACTTGACCGAGATTTTATGACCCTTGAATTTATGTATCAGTTTCGAAAAGATGCGGGAGTTGGAACCGCCTACTTCGAAAAATAACTTGTTTGCAGGCGGAGCCGGCAGGGATTTGTTTTGTTTTTAATTTTTTTTTGCTATAACGGTTGGTCCTATAAAAAACTTGTCAATATAAAAGTTTTAGATAATACTAAGAGGATTAATAATAAATTTACGCGGATTTGATATCTTCTGAATTGACGAAGCTATGATTTTATTTCTTCTAAAACCCCCCCTTTTGGCCATTTTTAATTATATCAAAAATCTGTGATACATACATTTTCGGCCCTTTTCCTAGAAGTAATAATAACTTTAAACGGATTCGATACGTATAATAATAAAGAAATTATGAGGATTTTTCTGTTTTCACAAAAAGCCCCCCCATTTCCCCCCCCCTTGGTTCGATTTTGCCCATTAACGAACTTGACCGAGATTTTATGAATCAGTTTGGAAGAGATTTATGCAGAATTTTTCCAGTTATCGTGGTCAGAAGAAAGATAGATAGATAGATAGATAGATAGATAGATAGATAGATAGATAGATAGATAGATAGATAGATAGATAGATAGATAGATAGATAGATAGATAGATAGATAGATAGATAGATAGATAGATAGATAGATAGATAGATAGATAGATAGATAGATAGATAGATAGATAGATAGATAGATAGATAGATAGATAGATAGATAGATAGATAGATAGATAGATAGATAGATAGATAGATAGATAGATAGATAGATAGATAGATAGATAGATAGATAGATAGATAGATAGATAGATAGATAGATAGATAGATAGATAGATAGATAGATAGATAGATAGATAGATAGATAGATAGATAGATAGATAGATAGATAGATAGATAGATAGATAGATAGATAGATAGATAGATAGATAGATAGATAGATAGATAGATAGATAGATAGATAGATAGATAGATAGATAGATAGATAGATAGATAGATAGATAGATAGATAGATAGATAGATAGATAGATAGATAGATAGATAGATAGATAGATAGATAGATAGATAGATAGATAGATAGATAGATAGATAGATAGATAGATAGATAGATAGATAGATAGATAGATAGATAGATAGATAGATAGATAGATAGATAGATAGATAGATAGATAGATAGATAGATAGATAGATAGATAGATAGATAGATAGATAGATAGATAGATAGATAGATAGATAGATAGATAGATAGATAGATAGATAGATAGATAGATAGATAGATAGATAGATAGATAGATAGATAGATAGATAGATAGATAGATAGATAGATAGATAGATAGATAGATAGATAGATAGATAGATAGATAGATAGATAGATAGATAGATAGATAGATAGATAGATAGATAGATAGATAGATAGATAGATAGATAGATAGATAGATAGATAGATAGATAGATAGATAGATAGATAGATAGATAGATAGATAGATAGATAGATAGATAGATAGATAGATAGATAGATAGATAGATAGATAGATAGATAGATAGATAGATAGATAGATAGATAGATAGATAGATAGATAGATAGATAGATAGATAGATAGATAGATAGATAGATAGATAGATAGATAGATAGATAGATAGATAGATAGATAGATAGATAGATAGATAGATAGATAGATAGATAGATAGATAGATAGATAGATAGATAGATAGATAGATAGATAGATAGATAGATAGATAGATAGATAGATTGATTTTGGGTTCTGGGAGTCATGATCGGCGTAGATCTTCAAAAATTTTTCAATATTTCCAACTTAGGTGAGAATGTAATAGGTAGTATTTCTTACGAAATCTACCTAAAAGCACTCTAATTCTCGTTGTGAAAGCAAGCGTGTTGGCGAGTGAATCACAGTAAGTCCAGAGGATAAGGAGAAAAATCGGATATATTATGTCTATCTAATATTTGTATATATAAATGTTTTTAAATTAAAAGCAATATTTTTCATAATTTTATACTACTTTCTTTTAGATATTGCTTAGGTTCGTTCGCATTAGACATCTGCACAGGTTGATATCGGCTCGAAACCTCATTTCCAGGGGGTCATATATCGGTGTGGCTTATAACGTTATAGTTGAAAATAACTAATATTGTGCATTTCTTTAATGGATTCCATAAAAAGTTATATAATGATAGTTTAATAAATTGGAGAAATATTTTTTAAAGTCTACCTTTTTCTTTATAATGTTCTAAAATTATGGTTTTCTTTATCCATTCTTTAAGTACATTATGCATGTTAACGAATGTTCATCTGTTTCTTTTCTTTTTTTCTTTTTTTTTGTCCATATTAGTAGTGTCATTCGATATTTTACCGCTTGCAGACATAAATGTCTGAAAAATGCTATACTTTAAAAATTTTCCATAATGCATTGCAATATTACTTCAAAAGAATTTTAATTTTAAAATTATGTTGAATTAAAAAATATTGTACTTTATGTAGAAATTTGAGTTGGGATGGGTTTATTTATTTATTTTTACACACAGGCCGGGCAATGAACTGAAAAAAAAAATAAACGGGCCGGGACCGGTCGAATTGTTTGTTTCCATGATGGTCTGGATAGGTCCTGAAATTTTCGGCCTGCACGGACCGCTTAGTTCCCTTTAACCCTTTCCGGCACAGACAAATTCTGTTCGTAAAATGCAAAATTACTGACTGTCACTGGAATTTACAAACGAATTTTTTAGAAAATAATAATTCCTTATGTTAAGCTTTCATTATAAAAACAAAATTTTATTAAAATATTTTTGGTGCCGAATGAAAGTTTGGAATTAAAATTAGGTGTGCCCGGAGTGGGACCACTGTGCCGGAAAGGGTTAATCCATTACTGACTAAGGGTTTTTAAGACATTTTTCCAGAAATTTTTAAGCACATTTTAATTTTTGTGAAAATTACAAAAATTTAACATATTTAGAAGGAGTAAAACTAATAATGGTTAAAATCAGAAAACAATACTTCGTTTTTTGGGGTCAATTCAATTTAAACCCATTTTTATTACTAGAAAGTAACATACTACAGCAATGCAGTCATTTAAAAATTAAAAAAATAATAACATGAATAAATATAAAACTATTTAATTTTATCATATAAGCTACAATAGCTCTTCCCTCACATACAGTAAAACATGTAAAAACGGAACCTGTCCAGTGGCGCAGCCAGAATTCGGTTCTAGGGGGGGGGGGGTTGAGTTTCTGATAAAGGTGGTTGCCGGTTTCTGAATCACCGGTTAATTGAATCAGTCTTTTAAATGACTGAAATCATAATGTTTTTCTCCGCAATTACGTTGGTTATGATTCATTTAAACAGTGTTTACAATATTACAGTTACAAACTATAAAATGCACCAATGAAATAACACAAAACTAGGTTAGATTTATAAAGTATTTAAAAATGATGAGAGGCAAACTTTAAGATAAAAGAGCACAGTACAGCAAATAATTTTTACATAGAAAATAACAGAGTTGCAATCCATTTGTTCAATCAAAAATACACAAGGTTTCATCACAAGAGAGTCGCGAATTCTTATTCCCAACTTTAATAATAACGAAGCAATTTTAACAAAATTTTATATAGACTTACTTACCTTGCTTTTTGCCAAATGTAACAACTCAATTAGGTAATCGATGTTTTGGAATGTAGTTGATATTAAACACGGTATTGTAGACTAAATTACTGTGCCCTTCCAGTAGTTTACACGACATCGAATTTTGCATTAGTAATGTAAATCTGATGAAAATTTCGTTAAAATATATTCATAATTGTTAAAGTTCTCTAAAAATATCAGAGTTTGAATTGAAGTCGTATCTATACTAATATTATAAAGCAGCAACGTTTGTTCTTTTTGCAGGGGTTAATTCAGGAACTACAGAACTGATTTTAAAAAGTGATTGGTCATATGCGAGTTTTATTCGCGTACAAAGGGTTCCACACAAAATATCAAAACTGTTCAAAGACAATATTACTCACATACCTAAAACAATACCACATGCCATAATTAAATTTTACTGGTATTGGAATGAAAAACAGTGAAAATACCTCCCTCTAAAACAAAGACCTTGTATACAAAGTTTAAACTTGGCAGAGAACCAATCACTCTTCGGAAGAAGTCGCTGAGTTTCACACGAAAAGTTACTTGTCTATCATATTTAACGTAATAGTAGGCAATTTTAAAGCATTTAAAAAAGTATGCTGAACAACGCGAAACTTTCCGATTTATTTTCAAAACAAGCATGTGCAGGCATGATAAAACAAGTGATTTGTTATCGAAAAGTTTTTTTTATTATAAATGAATTATATATTGAATTATAAGCGATTGTTGTCTCAAAATTACTGACTTTTAATGTCTTGGAATTATTCTATGAATTATTTTTCAATATTTGTCTTCAATAATTGAATTCAGTTGGAATGAAAAATGTTGACGTTGACTATTACTACGATTCGTCTTACCTAAAGCAAAGATCTTGTTCAAAGTTTAATCTTAACATTGTGACAAGTCAGCTTCAAAAGGAGGTCGCAAAGTAGCAACACCGTTTTGATCCATGCGCCCAGAACAGTTTGCAAAAGCAAAAAAAAAAAAAACGTTCTAAAATTGCGATTTGTGTGATACAGTTGGTATAGAAGCTTGGAATTTGTTATGGTGGTAACTTTTGGGATGTAAATGCTCTCTAAGAACGATCTAAGAAATTGTAAATTGAAAAGTATGAATGAGCTGAAAACGGTCTGAAAGTTATCTAAAAACAATTAATTAGGAATTGTTTGTGCTAGATATGTGAAATTTGGCACGGCTGTTACTCTAAAAATGTAAATGATCATCCACAACAGATTTCTAAAAATTCGAAGCATAAAAGGATGCAAGAACAAAAAATTTCTAAAATTGAGATTTGAGTGATACAGTTGGTATAAGTGCTTGGTTTTTGACATAGTGGTTACTTTTAAGATATAAATACACGTTCAAAACAGTTTTTAAAAAATTCGAAATTTTAAAAAGTGAAATGAGCAAAAAACGTTCTAAAAATGTTCTAAATCATAATACATTTAGAACTTTTAGGACTAGAGTCTTGAAATTTTATATGGATGTTACTTAAAAGACGTAAATGCTCGCCCAGAATTTATTTTACTTTTATGCAGTAAATGTTTCCTTAGAACATTTTTAAATAAAATTCAAAATGCAAAAGGATGAAATGAGCGGAAATTTTTCTAAAAGCGTCCTAAATTATGATTTAGTTGAAACTGTTAGTGTTAGAAACTTGAAATTTAGTATAGAGATTACTTTTAAGATGCAAATGCTCGGCATAAAGAGTTTATTATAAATGTGAAATTTAAAGGTGTGAAACAGCTGAAAGCATTCTAAATTACGATTTGTTTAGAACCTCACGTCATATCGCGCGATCGCGCCTTTCGAAGACGATCTTTTTTCTATGCTGAAAGTAACTGAACGTCTGTATTTCGACGCAATCTTTTAAAAGCATCTCGGAAGATCAAATTCACAGCGCTTACAAAAATTTTGAAGCGCTCTGATAAATAAAAGTATTAAAAAAAATCTGAGAATTTTTCGATAAAAATGCTTAAATAAAGGTCGGCGTGGATTCACTCGGCTTCGGCTCATGTTTCCACTATTAAATGTAACTAACTCTGTGACTTGGTCTTTTTTTATGTGACTGTTTCTGTGCCTGTTCTCTTCGACCTTAGTCAAATACTTAGACTTTTTTAACGGAATTTTAAAGAGGGGTTGGATACAGTTATATTTAGAATCGAATAAAATTTCAGAGAGTTCGGACAATAACTTTTTATTGTTGTTGTTATTTTAAAGGACCCGTTGCAAAACAAAGAACAAGTTGGAAATTCTACGTTAAACGTGACATATGAGGTGCGTTATTTTATACTAGTTTCACAATTTAAAAAAAAATTCCTCATCATTTCAGTGAAATGAATTATGTCGTCTGCTAGGAGCGAAATGAGCATGCTGCTATATATTTTTTCTTATTCCGTATGCGCCATATTCGATTATTACGTATGCGATCGCTAGATAGATACATGCTCCAAAGTGTGTGACACGCTACGTCACATAATGTAAGCTCTTTGGTAGGAAAGGACGCAAAATATTATTGATGGCAGAAAAAGGAAAACATAATTTAAGCTTCGACTTTTCAGAAATGCTCTTCCGCTGAGCACCGGAGCGCAATGTTTATGAACTCCAGTGAAGTTTGACCAATATTTAAACATTGACCAAAAACAAATAAGTATCGGAGCTGAGCTCCGGTAAGCTCCGGTGCAAATTAAGCACTGCTCACAGGCATGTATCTATAAGTCAATGAAATTACAAACAGTGATTCTTTCCTCCGAGGGACAGGATGCAGTGCCTCACCGAGAGCAAGACGTCGTTGCTACATTACCAACAAATTAAATATAGTCTTTAAATTTGTGTACAGATCCCCTACGAAACAAATGATTCGAAAGAAACACTGATTGCGAAAATCTGTTCAACCACAATAAAAAAAAATAGCTTTTTATAACTTTAAAGTACTGTTTTTTTAATTTTTACTTTTGCAAAGATTTTTTCCTGGGTACGCACTTAGCTTGGTCTTAGATATAACTAAGAGCAAATAACGAAAAAAAAAGCCGTTTGAAACTGAGAGAGATTTACAAAGTGTATGTTTTATTTTTTCCAGGAATTCGATGGTCTGTTATTGTTTCGAAGATGGAACAAGGACAGAAATACAATTAAGAAACGGCCCACTGTATACTATATAACTCAAAGCGTCTGTGAGGCAGTATATGACCCTTCTTTTATTATAAGATGTCTCGACAAAGTGACGCAATCCAAATAACCAGTTTTCACTTAACCAATGCGTGTAATATGCGCTTTCAGTTTTAAGTAGAATTTTCGCCGTTTAATTGAATCACATTGTTGAATAGAATTTGATTTCACAAAGCGGCGGAAAGGCCAAAGAAAATAATTTTTAACTTTAGTTTTGATTCATATAAGCGGCAATTATAGTAATTTTATTTAGCTCTGGGGGGGTTTTTAACCCCCAACCCCCCCCCCTTGGCTGCGCCACTGAACCGGTCTACAACGAAATTCTGTCTTAAACAGAAAATTTTCCTGGTCCCCACGAAAACTACCATACATTGTTACCTTCTAAAACGAAATTTTATCTAAAATGGAATTTTCTTGTCCCTACGTTTTAGCAAGTTTTACTGCATAATAAAACAGAATATGTGTGTGTGTAATTCTGTAGACGAACAAGCTGCAGCTACTGCTACCGAATTTGGGCAGAAAAGGCTAAACAGCACTCCGATACGACAACTTTGAAATTAAGAATTTTTAAAGTTGTAACATATTTTTGACGCATTCGGTATATGACATAATTGCTTTTATATTTAAAGTCAAACAAGTTACTTTTCTTTTCGGGGAGAGTTGTGTGAGGGAGGGAGGGATCGGCCGTTTACTTTTACTCATGATGCAGTGATTTTTTTCTTCTTTTAACACGTTTATAAGTCCGAAAAATATTTAACCATATAAATGCACCATATTTTTTTCATTACTTCCGCCATCGTCAGAAGAATGATAATTCACTTGTTTAATCCTAAATAATAGATCCTGAACTTACTGTGAACAGGAAAACAACAACGATGATTTTACAGCAGCCACCCACCCACGATTCGACACAGTTGCTGTTGTTTTGATGCCGGCCATTCATAAAAAAAAAGGAAGTTTTTTTTATCAGGTGTTATGCTAAACATATGTTATATACATAACACAGGCAACATTTCCAAAATTTCGATTTTTATTTCTAAAATTTAAGTATTCTCGCAAGTTATGAAAATGTATTTAATTTTTCTACATTTATATTGTACCAGAATTTACATGTCCCCCCCCCTTCCCTTCCTCACGACTTTATTTCTTTGGTCTCTTTTTAAAAAAAAAACGAGGTTATACTTTACCTTTTCGGGGACTAAATAAAAAGGCATCTAAATGCAAATTCTGGTGAAAAAGTTAAATAAAATAGATAAATTCGAAAAAATTGATTTGAAACCTTTGATGCAAACCTAATGCAAGAAATTAGTTTTTCATATAAAAACAGAACAGCAGAATATCGGTGTTGTAAATGAATAAAATATACTCTTTGCATACAGCAATGCACCGATTATCCGAATAACATGTCGCGACCGAGCCCAGTTCCATCGCTAAAGCTGTGGCACTGGATAAATGATTCTGACGTTAAAGAAAAATTGCACAGATCTCAAATTCCTCTCTCTAATGTTTAACCTGTGGCCGTGGAATGCATTTATTCTTTTTTAAATATAAAATCAGGAAATTAATATTTTTAGCTTTTTTTACTTACCCATCAAACGTAGTATAGAGTAAGTCTTGAAATCGATTTATAAATCGAAAAAAAAAAAAAAAATGACGGATTTACACGTTTCAGACACTGGAAATTCCAAAAACATTTTTAGAAAAAAAAAAAATTCCGTCCGTCTGTCTGTGTGTCTGTAAATGCTCTATCTCCCGAACAAATTGAGATAGAGACTTGAAATTTGGTATGTACTTAGTAGGTAGTAATGGGAAGAAGCTTATTGTATCTAAGTAATCTTGATTATCCGGAATTACTTTTTTCGGACTCTCGAAATATTCGTTCTGATAAAAGGTATATAAAAATTTTCGAAATTGTTTATTTTAAGGAGTGAATTTAAAAATAAAAAAACGTAAATTTTGCATAAAGAATAAAGTCGATCGGATAATGAGTTGCCGAGATATTTGTAATTATATTTTCAACACTCTTCGATTTTTCATAATCCTGTATTTCATCCAAATATCAATTCAAAGATATATTTCAATTGGAAATGAGACGCTTAATCCAACGCAATAACCAACGCATAAAAAATAATATGATTAACATTTTTGGAGTCATAAGGATGTTTCTTTTACGCAATTCAGTAATTGAACATTTAAAGTTTATGACGTCATCTAGCCACGATTTTATTCGAATTGCAATGCATTTTATAAGTAGTTTACACATGTTTTATTTTCATATTTTATATTATGCATATCCATGACGGGTAAGTAGTACGGTGGCCCCCAACGACTAGTTTTTCTCTGTACTCTTTCTTAAAGGATGTCTATTTCCTTGTTATATGACAAAAAATTTCTAAAATACGTATATGCTTAATTTAATATTTTATGTTTTAAAATCTTAGCGAAGCTGTCGATCTGCGAGTACGATTTTAACACTTCAAAATAAAGTTACGTATATATTTTTAAACTATTTTGTCAACTTTAAAAAAAGATACTTCTTTTAAAAAGGAGCACAGAGGGGGAAAAAAGTGTTACACATATTAATTTTTTGGGAAGATATTTTAAAAATACTAATGCGTTCAACGGCCATATAAGGTTTAAAATTAGCGACATCTGACGGACCAACATCCTTAAGAGAGTATTCATTCATTGAATTGATTCAGTTTTTACTGTACTACATTCTGTTTCCTCTCAACCACTTACCGCCAAATTTATTTTTGACGGCGTCACTGAAATTTCCGCTCACTTGAGCAAACACTTTTTATCAGTTTTCTTTACTATTATTCGCCAAGAATTTGGGGTTACTAGCGCAAAAGATGATTGATTCAATTATTGATAAAATCCTACAAGTAGAAAATAGAGTTTATTGAAAGTAGATGATGCCTTGCTATTTCTTAAAAGTGCAGTAACTGCTAAACAATAAGAAAATGGATTTACAAAAAGTTTTATATGAAAAGAGGAAAAGGAAAAAACAATAAATCACGATATGGTAACTTCCAGATGCTTGCCCCCTTTTTAAAATGAAAATCGGGGTTAAAAGGAGGTAGGGCCTGCCCCTTGATCTTCCAGAAAAAAGATTGAGGAAACATCTCTATGATGAAAAGTGTTACGAAAAACAAACAAGTTCAAATGTCACAATCTCAGTTTGAAAATAATTTATAAACTACGAGAAACACTTTCGCGGGAATCTTCTGACACAATTTAAGACAATAACAATTAAGAAAATAACTGTTGTTGAGCCAAGTGTAAAATAATTTGTTTTTCTTCTTTTCTCTTCTTCCTAAATACGTGTGCATGTAATTCAGTTCCTTTATAAACATTTATTATTAATGGTACTATAATCGGCGCAGTGAAAGATGAGAAAGGAGAAATTAATCCTAAATTCGGGTTCGGTAACCCGATTTAACCAGAACCAGACCCGAACTTACTGTTTTGTTGGCGATAATGTTTTTCGTTGCGGGTCTGGGTTTCAAACTGGACTTTGATTCTTGCGAATTAGTTTCGGGTTAACCCGATTTTTCAAAAGAAAATATAGAATATTGTTTGATATTAAAAAAGATATTTGAATATGAATGAACATACATATAGTTAATTTTGAACATAAAGTATAAAATTGATATTAGAGGTAAGATTGTAGAGTTTTTTTTTTTTTCATAATTGTAATAGTAACAAAACTATTAACTCTTATTCTCCACACTTCCGTGCGCTCCACGTCCACACTAGTGGCTATTCCGTAACTTCAACTACGTATAACTTTGTTGGCGTATAGTGATAATAAAATATAAAACACGATTCCTATGCGAAATTTAATGAGGAATCGAATTGTGAGATATATTTTTATCAAAAATTTCATTTTGTTAATGAAAAATTTAAATTAATGAATGCACGTTTTCAAAAAAATGCTGACATTTAAAATTTTGGTCGGAGCGAATTCGCTCTAGTGGGGTGTTGTTCACGGGTTAATTTACTGTTTCAGATCTGTTTGGAGTTGAAGTGCGTTGGGTTCGAGTCGATGAGAAATTTGTGATCGGGTTCATGTTCATGTTTGATTTCGGATTGGCTCCAGAGAGAATTTTCGTGTTCAGATCAGATGCAAGATTCCAAAGGAGGATTACAGAAATAAAAAAAAAAAAAAACTCGATAAGATAAATAGAAAAAAAACTTTTTGTTATGGCGAATACATGATGTTTAAAAAACAAAAGCATTAGGCAAAAACGCATCAATGAATAGGTGTATACCTGCTGCTGTTTCACCGCCTTTTTCCCATTTTACACTGAGGGATCTCCTTTTCTGAAGCCTTGAAAAAAAAAAGTTATAAATAAGTGTAACATACAGTTTGATATAGTTGTACGATGCATTTATTTTGGCTCATAGTGCTTTTTTTTTTTGCATTTTGTTTTTACACGTCACGTATTCAATAAGAATACTTTTATGGGCTTATAAAATAATAAATTCGTTTATTTTTAACACTTTCCAACATAAAGTTTTTATGACTTCGATTCGTATGTCTGCCTGCGCCCTAATTTTCCTAAGTATGCTATTTGAACTGTCTCGAAATTGATACACTATATTTAAGTTCACTTTAACATATTCTTTATTAAAAAGAGTGGGTGTAGCTTTTGTACACAAAATAATTCAGATACATTACGTTATATGGGGATAATTGTTTGGAGAATATTTGTATGATGTTGCACTACTCCAAACAATACGAGATTTATATACTTTGTTAATAATGCACTACAATATGTTTCCAATAAAAATGGATTGCGTACCATTTATTATTCATATTTACAAGCACACACAAAAAATTTGATGGCATTGTAGTAAATGTTTAAAATATGCTTTCATGATGCTATATACCATTTCTAACATAATGAGATTGATATACATTATTGAGGTGCGTGAAAACATATTCTCTATAAAAAATGGTGCATGTAACATTTATGATATTTTACAAGACCGTACAAAATAATTCAAATATATTATCATCTAAGAGGAATAATTGCGGAATGCGCGTTTTAAGTTGTGTTACATGCATGTTCAAGCTTAACTAAATTAAAGTATATTATAATATGGGACATATAAATTCTCGAAATCGCATGTACCGATAATCCAAAATAATTAGAATTAATTAGCGTATATGGAAGTAAATTATCGAAATTTATTTTATTTGTGTTATTACGCGATTTTCAGCTGAACTAAATATATTACTATATACATTATGGGATAAAATGCAAATTCATATTATAGGGCTGCAGAAAAGGATAGACATATTGCAATCTATGAAGTGTTATTACCGGGAAAGAGCCACACCATTTGTGTTCAACAAGATGTCCCTTCTTATCGTTGACCAATAGCTATTTCTAAACCGTTAGCTTTAGATTTAAAAAATATTTCAAACATTGATCTTCATTATATCAAAAGCCATTAAAAAAAAAAAATTATGTTAGGAAATTTAAATTTTTATATAGTCCCTGGATCCTATAAGTTATGGATAGAAAAACTTTCTCCACGCTCCAACAAGTAAAAATTACATTCTTCTACGATCAAAATTTACCGAATTATGATTATGAACATTTTAATTTTACTGCCAGAAAATACTGAAGCTCATTTTCAGCGCCAGAAAATGTTGAAAGCACATAAAATTTAAAGTATCATAACTCGGTTTGGCCGTAAAAGATGGAATTTTTACTGTTTACCTGTTACAGCACAGAGAAAGTTTTTCTAAATACAACTTATAAAACCCAGACTGTATAAAAATTTAAATTTCATAACTTTTTTTTTTTTTTCAAAAAGTAACTATTGATGTAAATTGCTTTTGTATGAAGAAGAATAATTATCAATCAGAATAAAATTTTATAATATGTGGTATGTATTAAATAAAATCTATAGATCGTACACAAAGCTGCACAAAAGAATTTGAATACATGAGTGGGTCTTTGACTGTGTTATGAGTTTTCTAAATTGTTTATTCATAGACATTTCCTTTCATCACATGTAAAAGTTTTGTTGCAATATTAAAGTAGTGTTGGAAAGTGTTTGATAATAAAGGCGTGGAGCATTAATATATGGTGAAACATCTGAAGAAGGAATCTCAATTTACCGGCGAAAAATTTCATTTTATACAGTTTACCCGTCTTAGTATATACAATGTCTATTGTAATTTTATTATTCTTTTCGCAGAGACTTTGACATTTTTATGTTTAAGGCAGAACTCCGTTGTTGGCCGATTCCTTTTTGGCAAGTTTTGCTGCATAAATTTTGCGTGAAAACCAGACATATACTGCCTGACACCTGATGTACACGTCACGTTATTTGTTGTAGAATAAAGTTTTCTGTTTTAAATTGCTGAGCCATATTTAGATGAAGTTGCGTAGTTTTAATTGCTTCGCAAGCTCAATATCTACTCATCCAGAGTACTATTTAAAATCTCATTTAATTTACTGAGGCAATACACGAATATTATATTTCATACAAATATGCATAAATCAAAAATAAAATAGAGTTGTTTTTGACGGCAATTGTTTAACCTTATGGTTACACTACAGTAATACTACGCTCTGATTAATAATGGTTTATAGAAAGCTCAAGTTAGTTGTACAATAAAAATATTTGATCATATTTTTAATAATGAAGAATTCAAATGCATACTAATATAATTATAATAACTAATTTGTTATTTAAAGAGATTTCATTTAAATTGAATCAAAAAAGTAAAATTTTCAGTTTTTACATGAAATGGAAGATTATTTAAACCCAATGAAGTGTCATATTTAAATGCCTACAGAGTTGACTGGGAAATCAGACTTAAATCCTATTAACAGTATGCACAAGACCGGGATTGATACAGGAAAAAATTAGTTCTTCTTTGATGCCTCTTACAAAACAGACTTATAACAAAAACAGACTCTTACAAAACAGACTCTTAATAACAGACCTTTTTCACACAATTTCAGTTAATAAAAAAGGTCCATTTACAAAATTAATTTTCATAAAAGATTATTTTTATGGAATGGAAGTTTGTAAAGGGGGTAAACTCATTTTTTAATCTCCTCCAAGCATTAACATAAAGCAGCGGTTCTTAAACATTGGGATCTCGCGACCCCCTTTGATGATGCATTTCTAACTAATACTCGCACTACATTCTTCAAAAGTTTCTGCTAAACAAAATTCACAATCTATATCAGTATGTTTTAGTCATTTTATTTGACAGTGTTAACATTCTGCATTTACAAAGTAACATTCCTAAAAATACGTATGAATTTCAAAGATTTCGTTGAAATTACATTCATTTTTGCAACATATTGACAGAAACAAAGATATACTAGCACAGAATTTTGATTTTTGAAACTTATCTTGACTGATAATGGAACATTTTTTAAGTCATTCTGACAGAAATTTCGGAGGGGGATCAACCTTCGCCGGCTACGGCCTTGCTGCTAATTCTGCACACGTATTTCTCATGCACAACCACATGAATTAGGGATGGCTATTCTCTTAAAGCAGTTTTCATGTAATCATGGCGAGCTAATTTCGCAAGTTGTTCCTGCTCTATAAGAATGTCAAGGTTTTTCATTTCACTAATTTCTTTGAAATGAAATGGATCTCTCATTCACTCATTTTCAGACTTTGAAGGAGGAAAATAAAGTCTGAAAGTTTCGTTTAAGGGTGTTATAGTCTGTCAGCTCCCCAATTCATCTCGCTAATGGTAAACCTACATTACAAATTTTTATACACTTTTCAGAACACTTTTTAGAACACTTATTTTGTCACCTTTTTTAGAGCATTTTGAAGCGCATTTTTTGGAACAGTTTTTAGAATACTTCTGCGAACACTTCTTTATTCAGCACATTTTCTAACGTACCTTTTGAAAGCGATGATTTCGCACGTGTGCCCCAAATGTGCTCCCAATCCGTTCTCAAGTGTGTTCCCAAATTTAGATTTAACAGATATTCTGAGCAGAATACTTTCGGTACACTTTCAGAACACATTTTTTACAGCGGAGCATATTCGGAACAAATTAAGGGAACACATTCAGTACACATTACGGTAACTGGAACACTTCTTTTGAATCAACGTGTTCCAAATGTGTGTTGAGAATTTGCAGTGTATGGCCGTAAAAGGCATTCGTATATTTTTAATATCTCCACAAGAAATTAATATTTATTTTTTCTTTGTACATTTTCTTAAAGGATGCCTCTCTTTTTTTTTTCTTAGGCATGGAAATATTTTTAAAAAACATGGGCTTAATTTAATATTTTTATGTTAAAAGCTGAAGAGCTGCGAGTATGATTTTAAGACTTCAAATAAAATTCAGTATATATTTTAGAAATATTTTGAAAATTAAGAAAAAAACAAAAACATCCCCAGAAAAAAAAAAGTTTTCAACAAGAACATTACACGGAAAAAAGTTTAAAATATTAATTTTTTGAGGAGATATTTTAAATAGACGAATGCATTCAACGGCCATAGGTTTAACATTAACGAGGGAACTTGGGGAGTTGACTAATAGCCTTAAATGCTTCAGGTGCTCAACTAAATTTTTAATAATATCAGAGGGAACTGTATAGTCAGTGGTTTGTAAGAAATCTAATAATGTTTAGAAATTACTCATAAATATTATTTTATAGTCATTTGCTCACAAATCAATTTTTTTTTTTTAAATTGTCGTTCCTATTTTGTCCTGGAGTTTCAAAATGTGCATTGATGTTCCTTGTAAGGCAGTGTAACTCACTGCTTAAATTCAGCTCATTCAGAAAATTTAAAATATCTGTCAAATACACCACATTGACAAGCCAGGGGAAATCATTGAAACGATCTTTCAAATGGAATTTGAAGTTCATTAACACTAGAACCGCGATGACGGGTCATTTTGACCCGTACCAAATGAATAACTGTCGATTCGAACCAGAAATTTCATTTTTAAGATAAGTTAAATATATGACGAACAAAAAACAGTTAAATAAATGAATTAAATAGTTTTCATTTAAAAGTTCTGGTGTAAAATATTTTTTATAAAATTTGAGTGAAATTTCTCGCGGTTCTAGTGTTTAAAAACCGTCTTACTTCACCACGCAGTGCAAAAAATGCGATGTAAAACTTTTTCTCGTCACAGACACCTAGTTAGTTCTGTATGCCCCAATTTCTTCGCACAAAATTTTAAAAATTCTAGAATTCACAACTGCAACTACTTCATTGAATGTGGAATTTAAATATTCAGAGATTTTTTTGCAACTAGTGAATATAACAGTGTGTCCAAACTACATGTGATGCTTTGCCTTTATAACCAAGCTATGATCATACCATTAACAGTTCCACTGAGAATCTAACTCGAGCCGCATTTGTACTTATTCAGACATATCTTGACCAGCTTATTTTCTTGTATGAAAGTCTAAATATGAGTATTACAGTAGACTCCCCTCATTATCCGACACCCGCTTAACCATTATCCTTCTTCCCATATTTCATTGAAAGGATGTTTGTAGCTATGTTCCGAAATTCCGGTCAAAACTTTATTATATTTTAACTTATAATGAATTGTACAAAGCTTTAAAACATGGTAAAAATGCTAGTGAATGATTAAAATAATGTACATTATTTTAATATATTGTAAATTTTATTAAATAATAAAGCATTTTGTATAGTAATAATTTTATAAAATAGATCGAAAAACTTCAGAAATCTGGAGGAAAAAAAAATTCCCAACAAACACCCCTCTATATTCTCACTCTATCTTGGCTTTAAAAGTGGTTTGAAAATTTTGCAATTTCAAGTCGTTCATCTTTAAGGCGGTTCTCAAATTTCCTGCTCAACAACGCGAAACTTTGACTCATTTTTAAACATAAAAGCATAAAAGTAACAGGCCTGACTATTGAAGAGATTTGAAATCTAATGGTGTTTTCCATTTTTGATAAATAAATTACTTATAGAGTTATAAGCGATTGGTGTCACGTGACGACAGGCTTTTTCCTCCTTTCCCGCGTTCAGAAATTCGGTTCAAAACGCCGACTTTTGTCTTCTGAAAGATTTTGTGCCTTTATCAAAAAATGAAAAACACCATACAATTATATAGTTTCTGAATAAGAACATCTGCAGTAGTGGTTAGTGATTGTCTTTTTTGGGAGGCGCTAAATGCATGCCTGCATGAAACAAATATTTTCATACCATTATTTTTTATAAGAAATATTTTACTTGTTTAATTGCAGAACTCTATAACAGTAAATAAAATAAAGTATTCCTTTTTAATAATAGTGGTAAGAAAAGAATAAATTTAGCAGCCATGCATTTAGTGCCCCAAATAAATCCAGTCACGAGACGCCACTGAGCATCTGTCATTTTCACGCGTTTCCAAACAAAAATGAATTCAGAAATTTGTCAGAAAGTAGCTCCTTTGGATTTGAGAACAGACTAATAATTCAGTGTATTCAACTTACATTAGGTTCCCCTTTTAATAAGACCATTTTTACTGCAATACAAAATAGTAATAATAAAAGTAACAGTGGAATCTTTTTAGTCTTCGTTTAAAGACGTATCTCCGGTTAATGAGGACAATTTCGTTTTCGCAATTTCGTTTTATCATTTTCTATTTGCAATTAATGTTCAGGACATCGCTCAATGCATGCTAGTCATCAGATAACGCGGACAATTTTTTCAGAAAATGACCAGACATAATCTAAACTAGTTTCGTTACATTATTTATTCAAAAGCAACTCAGGTGTAATTTTGGTTATTTAGAGATCAAGATATTGTTAGTGACAGCGAAGAGAAAAGAAAAGTCATAGCAGCAAGGCTTACAGATACAAGTGGGTAAGTGTGATTGAAAATAGTAAAATCGGGTTTCGTTAAATTATGCTTTTAGCGGAAGTTTAAACAACATTTAAAACTTCGAAATTTCTCGAAAAGCGAATTTTTGAATTAAAAAAAAATAATAATTGATAAAATATTTTTCAACAACTTTTGGCTATCATGATGCAATAAAAAATAATAGCGAAATCTATAAGCGCAAACACGTTAGCTGAACAAAGTCATATTGAAATACTACTTTTATTGCTTGAAAGACGATCGAGTAGTGATACCACCATCGTTTGGGGAAAATGAAAAACATATTTAGTTACATAAATTTATTAGCTAAAGAAGGGAAAAAAAGGGAAACAAAAATTACGACATAAATTACAGTTGCTTTTACCAAAAAAATTACGCAAGTTCTGTAAAATTGAATTTATTAGACAATGAAATCTATTTCGGTGAAACAATTGAAAACATCAAACTGCGGTACGGGGGCTCGATCCATTGACCTTTCGAATAGAAAGCAAACGCGCTACCACTGAGACACCTATGCGAAAATGATTGAAATTAAGGTTCTGTTTAAAATCTAAAAATCAAAGAAATGGTCGGGTGTCATTAAATTAATTCATTTAATTAAAATACTTTTCAAAATTTTATGATTTGTCTTGTGATTGGAGGTATTCAGCTATAAGTATATGCAAAATTGCAAGTCTCTAACTTGTGCAGTTTTCGAGAATGACTCTGTGACAGACAAAACAGAGAAGTGTGAGACGAATATAGGGTTTCGTCAGATGAACGAAACCCTAAAAATTAATCTGTTCATATGAGTGATTGTTTCAAGAGATGGACCCGGTGAACACTCCCTTTCGGATCTGCTGAAATTTTTCAAGAAGAAAAATGTCTGCTGCATATTCTAAAGGGAAAAGTAAATTTTACGAAACTTTCACAATAATTTCATTTAAACATCAGGATATCAATTTAACTTGTGCCCTATTATCAGTTTTAATGATTGTGCTTTCGGAGACTACTCTAATTGCTGGTTCAAGTTATTTATTAATAAGATCGTTAGAAATCCCGCTGTGTTTAAAGTGATTTCACTTTCTTGCTTCTCACGTTTGCAAGATTTATTAAACATACACATAGCATATGGCGTGACAGGTCATTTTCATTTGGAAACATACATTATTCTGAGACATCGTCTCACGAACGGGATATAACCAGACAACGCATTAAAATTCATTACCAACTACTGTTAAATGGCTTTTTTTTCAAGTTTACTTAGAGAATCTGGTTTCCTTCTGACACCGAGAGTAAAGAAAGAGCCCCGAAGGTATAGCTGAGGTCACTATGATGACGCAACTTGGCTGACAAAAGAATTCCTCTGAAAGCTTCATCTATTATTTGCACACAGTGGAGTTTATGAATCGCAAGGAAAGAAGTTTATGGGAATCGATAAAAACTCGAATATAGGAATTAGTGTCATATTCACAAACGCATTACCCCAACGCCGAATTAAAAAAAATTTCGAAAATTTGATAATGTAGAGCTCATGTTAGATATGTCATTCATTTTTTTCCCCCCGAATTCACCGAGGGGGTGAATTTTACCAACAGAATAAATAGTTTTCGATTTTATTTTATAACTCATTAATGGTAAGAAATGAAAAGTTTTTGGATAAAAATTGCTTCTTTTTATTAGTTCTATCGAATGCTATCAATTGCTAATAACAAATGAAAAAATAATAATAATGCTAAAATACATTGTGAGAATTCCTGGCAATTCTTACTTTTTAATTTTTTGTTGATTTAAAAATAATAATAAGATAAATAAATATTAACAGTTCCAATAAATAACCTTTCGTTAGCATTCGAAGAGGAATTAAATCGAAGCAACTTTTATCCAAAAACTTTTTTAACACTTTCCAACCTAGTTGAAAAGTGTTTATGACTTCGGTTTGTCTGCCGTCTGTCCGTGCTCTAACTCCCGTAAATATGCTCGGATTGCCCTGCAATTTTTATATGTTATTGTCGTCAACTATAGCATGTTCCCTATTTCAACTGAAGTGTGTAGCACTTATAGTTTTTTTACAGGGACACTCAAAAGAATTCCGTTACATTACGGTCTATGGGGAAAAATCATTTGCGGTTTATTTTAATGATATTACACAATTTCAAACACATTGTCGTTGATTTATATCACTAAGGTGCATTACAAGAAGCTTAACATGGAATAGGGTGCACATAGCACTTATAGTTACTTTACAGGGACAGTCAAAAGAATTCCGTTACATTACGTCTATGGAGAAAAATCGTCTGCGGTTTATTTAAATAATGTTTCACTATTTTAAACACATTGAAATTTATATATATCACTAAGGTGCATTACAAGAGGCTTACTACAGAATATTGTGTGTATAGCAGTCATCGTTCATTTACAGGGAAACACAAAAGAATTCTCTACTGTCTGTTAACAATAATTACTGGAAGTGCGTTTTAAATTGCTGAACGCGATTTTAAATTTAACTCACTTTTTGTCTATTACTTGGTGTGTATAAATTCTGTAGATCCTATACAGGGCGGCACAAAAGTTCGCGAACACATTTCCGTTTATTGACAGAAACTCCAGAAGGAGAATTTTAAACTGTGCTACGCGTTTCCTAACTAAACTAAAATTTTGCATCCTATGTAGTGTATATACAAATCTATAGATCCTACACAGGGCTGAATAAAAATTTCCGAATATTGTGTATGTTGGAAATTCCTGAAATTACGTTTTTAACACTTTCCAACCTAGTTGAAAAGTGTTTATGACTTCGGTTTGTCTGGCCGTATGGCCGTCTGCCGTCTGTTCGTGCTCTAACTCCCGTAAATATGCTCGGATTGCTCTGCAATTTTTATATGTTATAGTCGTTATCTATAGCATGTTCCCTATTTCAACGGAAGTGTGTAGCACTGATAGTTTTTTTACAGGGACACTCAAAAGAATTCCGTTACATTGCGGTCTATGGGGAAAAATCATTGACGGTTTATTTAAATAATGTTTCACTATTTTAAACGCATTGAAATTTATATATATCACTAAGGTGCATTAGAAGAAGCTTAATATGGAATAGGGTGTGCATAGCACTTATAGTTACTTTACAGGGACAGTCAAAAGAATTCTGTTACATTACGTCTATGGAGAAAAATCGTCTGCGGTTTATTTAGATAATGTTTCCCTATTTTAAACGCATTGAAATTTATATATATATCACTAAGGTGTATTTCAAGAGGCTTACTACAGAATAGTGTGTGTACAGCAGTCATCGTTCATTTACAGGGACGCACAAAAGTTCGCGAACACATTTCTGTATTATTTAACTCCAGACGGAGAATTTTAAACTGTGCTACGCGTTTCCTAACTGAACTAAAATTTAACATCCTATGTAGTATATATACAAATCTATAGATCCTATACAGGGCTGAATAAAAGTATTCGGATTACTTAGATGTTATCTTTTAGCTTATTAAACGGTATGATTTGTAAAATTATTTTGGAAGTGTTGGAAAGTGTTACATAATCGATGCTTGACGCATGATTTTTCGTTCTTGTTTAAATATGTTATGCGTTTTCCAAATTGTTCACTTAGATGTTATCTTTCAGCTTATTAAACGGTAATGATTTGTCAAATTATTTTGGAAGCGTTGGAAAGTTACATATAATCTATGCTTGACGAATGATTTTTCGTTCTTGTTTCTTTCTTACATCATTCCAATAATGAGTTATAAAATAAATGTAAAGAGCCTCGAAGGAATAGCTGAGGTCACTCATGATGACGCAATTCGGCTGAGAAAAGAATTCCCAGAAAAGCCTCAGCCATTATAACAACACAGTGAAAGGCAGTGGGTTAAGAATCAATACAAAATCGCGATTATGTGTCAGTGTCATACTTACACAATTATAAGAATATCGCTTTCAATGAAGAGTTGTAAAAGGCAGCGATGTCCAACGTGGCGCCCACGTGCGGAATGGCGATCTTTGAAGGTTTTCACGGCGCCCTTTCGAATGATTCCTGTTACTATTTTATTTATTTTTTAAATATCCATTTTAAATATGCTTTTTTAAAATCATTAGTGTTCCACATGAGTTTTTATTATATAAGACGGCGTAAAAATTTTCGGCTCGTTTCTGTACAAAATATTTTGATAGGCAAAAATCTCTCGCAAGAAAATGTAATTCTAAATTTACTATGATTTCTTCTTTTCACATCGAGCTCTGCATACTAGGAGACTTGTGGTTCACAATGTGAGGTGGCTGTGTATCTTATACGATGTCTGGATATCGTTATTTTACTCCCTACCAGGGTTGCAAGTATGGTCTAAACCTTGATTCAGAAAATCCGAATTAATTTCAGAAATTTCGAATAGTAATTTTTACTTTATTTGACAAGCATTTTAGTACTTCTTAAAATAAAAATTTCTTCTTTCGGAATTTCTGAATAATAATAATAATAATAAAAAAGCCCAACTGGAAATCCTGCTCCTACTATAGCCATGTAATATTGATCTATGCTTCCAGACATGTGAATAAAAGCTCCCTTCAACGTTCGCCGCTAGACGATGTGCGCACGCGCTTACACTTGGGCTGCCCTGGTGTAAGGTGTTCGAGGTCAGACTGCACTTTTCCTTCTCTAATGTTCAACCATTGCCATAGAATACTAATATTCTAAACTTTCTGATCAGAAAATTAAAATTTTTGAATTTTTTTTTCTCTTATGTTCTTCTTAAATGGCATTTCGCAATCTTTTAATTATAAAATTTTGAAACAGCAAATAGTTTACAAATCGCCAGTCTCTCTATGATTTTAACACTTGAGAAAAAAAAAGGGATGTGGGGAAATATAAAAGGAATGTCAATTAGACAGCACAGAAACATTATTTAAGAACAGACTTTACAGGGTGTCCACAAAGTATTTTTACAATTTCCAGCTTTTATTACAAACACTAATGAACAGATGCATGTAGTTTTATTTTTCATCAATTGATAAACCTCTATATCGGCACCATTGGTTTCACGAAGCACGTCAAGGCAATAATCTTCTACGTTTTCCTCTGATACTCCTTATTCTTCCACTTCTTGCTTTATCCAATACCTCCATGAATTTCTTGCACCATTCACAAATTGATGGACGGGGGTATAAGAAATTAAGGGAGACCGGCTCAGTATTGGTTAATTGGATAAAGCAAAGAATGGATAAAAAAGAATATCAGGGGAAAACGCCGACGATTATCGCCTTGGCGTTTTTTGTGCAATCAATGGTGCACATAGAGAGGCTTATTAATTGATGCTAAAAAACTTCAATATATTGTATTCCTAATATTGCACTACTTTTCGTGCATGTATCTGTTCATTTGTATTTGTAACAAAAGCTTGAAATTGCAAAGACGTTGTAGACACCCTGTGTATATATGTATATACAGTCGAACCCCGCTATAGTGAAGCAGGGATATAGTGAACACTCGGATATAGTGAACTTTTTTTCTGGTCCCGTCCGAACTCCCATTTAACTAATGTTATTTTATACGCTTATAGTGGACAGCTGAGATTTTGGTAGTTTGTTTATAGTGGACTCAAATTTTATTTCCCCAGATTTCTTTTTTCCGTTCTCCAACTTTAAACTTGCACTAGTTGTGACTGCAAATGATAACATGGCTTTATATTCTGTCAAATTTCACTCTTTCACGCTCATCGCCTAAACAGCACATGCTTCTTCTTACCCTCCTCTCCCTATTACAGGAACAATCCTATCTTCTTCGTTTCTCCCTAATTATAGGAATAAGCTCTGGTGTTCACTTGTTAACTTCGTCCCCGCCCCTTGGTATAATCGGAACAGTCCAAGAATGTCCCTCATTTTACAGTGTCTCTCTTCATTATTCTTTTGATTGATTTGAGATAAAAAGACGTTTTTTCAAGAACAGCTAAAAATTTTGTAAAAATGGCGAATTCTTTGAAAAGAAAAGCATTTTCGATTGATGATAAAGTTAACATAATTAAACGTATTGAAGATGGAACCAAATCAATCGGCATTGTGCAAGGAATTTTCCTTGTCAAAATTTACAGTTTCCAACTTTGGAAAAATCGCAGTGCGACTCTTGCTGCACACAATAAAAATTTGGATTCTTCGAAAAACTACGTCGGGCTGAAAGAGAAAATGTGGAAGAATCTCTTAAAATGGTTCACCATTCAGCGGGATAGAAATCTTCCTGTGACCGGACCCATGCTTCAAATTAAAGCGAATGAGTTTGCCGAAAAATTCGCAGAAAACAGTTTTGTGTGCTCTAATGGTTGGCTGGATAGTTTCAAAAAACGGAACAATATTTTTTGTGGAAAGATTGTTGGTGAAGCAGCAAGTGTTTGTGCATCGGATGTGGAGAAATGGAAAGCTCAAGTGCGGCCGGATGCAATCCAGGGTTATGAAGAGCAGGATATTTTTAATGCTGACGAAGCTGGATTATTTTACAAAATGACTCCTGATCAGACGTTAAAATTTAAATGAGAAAAGTGCACTAACGGGAAGCACTTGAAAGTGAGAATAACTGCATGTGCAAATATGAACGGATCAGAAAAGTGAAATTAACTGTCGTGGGTAAATCCCAAAAACCAAGGTGTTTTAAAAATGTTAAAAAACTGCCCGTCAATTACAAAGCTAATCAAAAATCCTGGATGACTTCCAGTTATTTTTTAAAAAGAACTTCGACATTGGGACAATGATTTGTTGAAGCAAAAACGTAAAATTGTTCTCCTTGTCGGCAATTGCACAGCTCATCCCCACTTAGAAAATCTGAAATGTATTAAGCTCTTTTTTTGGCCTCTAAACACGACTTCTGTGCTACAGCCCATGGACCAAGGCGTTATTCGCAGTCTGAAGTCCCACTATAGGAAACAGCTAGTGATGCTTATTTTGGAGAACTATGAAGAAAACAATACGGAATACAACATCTCACTTTTGGAAGCAGTCGTTTTGTTAAAAAAGTCATGGAGACAGGTGACATCAGCAACAATCCGCAACTGTTTCCGACGTGCAGGTCTTTCGAAAGATTGGTTGTGGGAAGGAAAAGATGCCAAAGTGGAGGACGAAGATGATGAAGAAATCTTACCAATAGCTCTGTGGCTGAAAAAGCATGTGAACATTTTTCCAAGGGACGTTACTGAGCACTTTGAATCTTGCGATAATGAAGTGTATACTTCTGGTACCCCCACAGATGATGTCTTTGTATCTGAAGTTAAACAAAAGAACGATGTTGAAGAAGACTTAGAAGACGATATTGAAGAAGAATTGGAAATTTCGGCACCTTCTATCTCGGAAGTGAAATCGGCAGCGAATATCCTGAACGTTTTTTTTCTACAGAAAATGTGGACCAAAAAATATTACATTCTTTACTAATTGTTGATAAGAAAATTGATGAACTCTTCTTAAAATCGAACTGCATTCAATCAAAAATCACAAATTTCTTCCATAGAATGTAAAAATAAAATCAAGTTTTAGTAGGTAACTTTTTTTTATTATTTGATTTATTGTCAATTTAATTAGTTAATAATTTGTAAGTAAATAACGTATTATAACAATCATTATTTTAACAATACATCATATACTAAAAAATCAATAATAACAATCATATGCAAAAAAAAAATTTACTTTTAAAGAATTTGGATATAGTGAACCATCGGTTATAGTGGACATATTTCTGGGTCCGTAGACGGTTCATTATAGCGGGGTTCGATTGTATATGTATATAACGAAATTTTTCCTTGGACACTGTTTCCACGATGTAATTGAATCACCGAAAAGTTGAGACACAATACTGTTTACAGGGACTTGGCTTATTCTCCTTTACGTTAAATAGTTCTTTTATTTTAAGTCAGGCTCGGGGTTCTGAGAGTCGTGAAATCAATATTGCAGAAAAAGTCCTATTCAGCCTGTATTGCCTGTTTTTATTACTGTACTTCTAACTTTTCCCAATACAGGGCTAGAGGGTAGAGAACAGGCGTTACATTTTTTATGATTGGGTTAGAATCTTTTGATTGATACCTATATCAGTCCGCGCAGAAAGCTACTGGATATAATTAGTTCTGTGCACATCTGACCACAGGAAAAGGAGGATAGCACTGAAGTAATCTCTTCACCGTAAAAGTTGGGTAGTCTGGATGTAATAACTGTTGTGCTGAGAAAATAACTTATCAGGCGCAGATATAACTTTGAGAATCCGATTTTAAAGTTGGAAAGATTAAGAAAAAGAATAATTAATTTAAATTTTAAAAAGGGGCTTTATTTTATTACCTTTATATATGTGTGTGTGTATTTAAAATGAAATCACATGTGGGAAAAACAAAGGAAGAGATATTATAAAAATCAATGGAAAGGATACTGCAAGACTAACTTAAGAAAACGAAAAATCAAAAATGAAATACTAATGGATATCTTACGGATTCTTCAGAGGAGAATCATAAGAATAATTGATTGTAAATATATGTTATTTACTCAAATATTGTCAGCATTATGCCGATAATGACAATATTAAGCTCCTTATAACATATAGAAAAACAAGGAAAAATAAAATAATACTTTTTGCAATTTATACAGGGTGAATCTAAACTCTTGGGCAAAACTTTAAGGGGTGATAGTACACATCAAGACAAACAATATTAAATAGGAAACTAAGGGTCCCAAACGTCTTCCGAAGGAGATAGGCGCCATTAAAGTTTAAGGTCCAAAATTTCAAATAATTATAAAAAAAACGGAAAAATTGGTCGATTCGTTTGCGGTTTTCGCTAAAACTATTGTGACATGTTGAAAATTTCAGATGCTCACATGCGTGGAAGATAAAGATAATCTCTTAAGAATGAAAGACCTTTTGTGAATTGTCACTATTCAAGTAAGAGTGCTATACAGAAGGGTGACAGGTGGACGTGAATCAACTAATCAATTACTTGGAAAAAGGGGATAATCTCCTAAGAATGAAAAGATAGAACTATAGTTTGGGGTCTGTCAGTGTCACCTGGAGATAAGCAGACTGGAGCAGGTATGGTAGAGGAGGCAATGTTTTCTGGGAAATTCCTGGAATGCAAGGAAAGCCCCTGGGAAGTGAAATTGCTGACGGCAGTTGAAGGTGGAAGGAGTTGGATTTTGAACAAGCTAGAGAGTGGTTGTCTTTGAGGGGACTTCAGAATCTGAGGATGTCTGAAATGATATTTTTAGAACGTTAGATATGTTCACCATATTTTTCATTTTTACTTTTGTTTCATTTTTTTAATGTGTTAATTTAAAATAAATTTTTTTCTTTTCAAACGATAAATGGATTTCATTAATTATATATACATGTGTCCACGTTACCACAGCAATAGTATATATAATTAATTGGTGGCAGCAAATGGGATATGTAATCTAGAGTAAATTAGATTACGGATCTATGTTAACCGGATGAAACAGATGAAGAGCCAGTGGAAAACGGACAAGCAGAGTTGTGGAGTCTTGAAGTCTAATCTGAGTCGTGGTTTTTCTTGGAGTTCTAGCAAGTAGAGAACTGGTAAAAGAACTTTATAGACTAAAGCTGTGTGGTGTATGAACAGTCAACTATAGACTTGGTGCTATTTGTGTGTGCTTCAAAATATATCAGTGGAATGAAGATATGCGGTGTACCATCTGAGTTGTCTACATACGGATCTAAGGTTAAATTAGTGCCTCATCAGTGAATTGAGTGTCTTCAAGTCTTAAAACATCTGTGTGTATATCATCTTTTAAAAGTGCTTGGAAGCCTGGTATCAGTGTGGAGGAAATATCTGCATCTGGAGGTAAGCTCTTTTATGAAATCTTCTATAGAGGTCTGTTTTAAATTAAATTTTGTGTATAAATTTTAATTTTGGGGAACAAAACTCTATGAGAAATTTAAGAATTCTAGGGAAGCTATTAATTTGGGTATTTTAATTTTTAGTTAGAATTTCTATGTTTGTTGATTTTCTGGTATCTGTTTGGTATAATATTGGGTTAAGAAAATTATATACTTATGTATATGTTAAAATTTACTTGGGGTATAGTAAATTGTTATTGATTAATTGAGATTATTAATCAGGATATTTTAATCATAATTTTGTATAAAACTTTTGGAAATAAGAGTTTTGTTTACATACATTTTATTTATTACAGTAATAAAGTTATAGCTTAATTTTATGGGTATACTGTGGATGATTATGATTAATGTTTCAAAATAAATTGATGTTATACTGTACTGTTGGGTATAAAATTTATTTTGGGGGGATATACTCAGTTTGAAAGACGTCACTGTTGCATGATAATTTGCTATAGTAAAAGTGTGTCGTTTTTAAATACATTATTATACGTATAGTCAAAAAAATTCTATTTCTGTATTTATTGTAATTATTGTAAATTGAATATATATAATATTTTGAAATTTATTATATTTTGGGGGAAAATATGGCAGACTATTTAGTAAAATATAATAAAAGCGTCTTGCTATTATTAGCAGAGGAATTTGAGACCAGCGTGTCAAAAACGTGTAAAAATCAAACTATAATTCAAGCTATTGTTAGTGCTGAGGATTATAAAGAAAGTTACGCAAAACTTCGCTTGCAGTATATTCTTGAACAGGAGGCAGAGCGGAAAGAACAGGAAAAACAAATCGAAAAAGTTCGTAAAGAACAAGAGAGACAAATTGAAAAAGATCGTAAAGAAAGAGAGAGGCAAATTGAATTAGATAGGATTGCGCAAGAGGAAAAAGATAAACTTAGGAAATTTGAGTTAGATAAACTTGAAAAACAACTTGAGGTAGATAAACTTGAGAAACAACTTGAGGCAGATAAACTCGAAAAACAACTTGAATTACAAAAACTTGAGAAACAACAGCAATTTGAATTAGAAAAATTGCGTATTCAAAATTCTGCGGATGTTGTTAGTGTTTCATCTAATGAATCAAATGTAGATTTTCATAGAACTCCTAAGGTAAATTTAAAGGATTTGGTTCCGCGCTTTGATTCTAAATTAATTGATATAACCCTTTTCTTTATGATTTTTGAAAGGCAAGCCGAGAAAGCTAAAGTTTCTCAGGAAGATTTGGTTAGTCAATTAATTCCTTTATTACCTTCTGATATTGCCGAAATTATAGTAAAACAGCCAGCAGACAAATGTGATGATTTTCTGCATATAAAGAAAGTTTTGTTAGATAGGTTTAGGCTAAGTACAGGCGCCTTAAAACAGAAATTTGAAAATCATCAAAGAAAATCTGATGAATTATGGGTGGATCTGATTTATGAGTTAAGAGGTTATCTTGATAATTGGTTAGAGTCATTAGAAGTGAAGGATTTTGAATCATTAAAAGAACTAATGCTAACGGAACAACTGAAAAAACGTGTCCCTTTTGAGATAAAAGAAAAATTTATGGATGATTGGGAGGAAATAAAGATTGCTTCTAAACTCGCGGAAAAATCGGATAAGTTTGAGAGTATAAGAAGGGAATTTAAGAGGTCGGATAGAAAACCTTGGGAAAATAAATCTTTCCAGGATAAGCAAAAAGACAATTTTAATTCTAAAAGTAGAAATGAAACTAAACCTAAATCGGAAATTGAGAGTTCAAAAGAGAAGGGGAAAACTGACCAGTTTAAGAAGGACAATGCTTTCGAAAAGCAGAGATAAGTCCAATGTTACAATTGTTTGGAAGTGGGCCACATCCGTCCAAATTGTCCAGAATTGTTAAAAAGTAAATCCAATTATGAGGATAAAAGCATAGCTTGGATTATTACTAGTGATGGGAAAGGTATAAATAATAGGGAAGGTGTAGAAACCGAATTACCTATGGTTGATTTATGCGTGAATGGTAAGAAAGTAAAAGCGATTAAAGACACAGGTGCGCAAATTGCGGTTTTTGATGCTAATAACATTCCGTGGAGTGCTAAGAAAGTGGGAAATGTCTTTCTTATACCGGCCCTCGGAAATAGACAAAAAGCGGATTTGGTGTCTGTGCCGGTTGCTTTGATGGAAGGTGAAAAAGAGTATGTTGAAAAAAATGTGGTGGTTGCAGTTGTGAGAAAACTAAATTCTCCGCCCCTTATAACACCAGCTGTTTATGAATTATTAAAGTTAGGAAATGTGGATAAGCAAAATTCAGTATGTAAACAGGTGGAAAATTGGAGAGAATTAAATGGGCAGAGAACCTTCAGATTATCTAGCGATCATAAGCAAAATTTTGTTAGAAAACTGGTTGTAAATGAAATCTGTGAAAGGGATAGTGCGTCTGTTAATGAGATAGAGTTAAATTCACCGGAAGAAGTGACTGATAGGTATTTGGAAAAAGGGTCTAAATTGATCGATACAAAAGAGGATGCGTCTAAAACGGATGGTGATAAAAGGTCAGGTATAGGAGGTCAATTTCGGGAAAAGAATTCTGAGCATGCTGTAAATATAACCAGGTATTTTGTTGGTAGTATGGGAGTTGAGCGTGTTAGAAATAGAATTAGAAAGAAATTGAGTTCACCTATGACTGTGGCCAGAAAAATTAACTTTGGGATGAAAGATAATGATAGAGTAAATTGGGGGGCTAAATGCCCAGAAAATGAATATGGTAATTCAAAGTTAAAAAGAATGGAGCATTCTGCTTTTAAAACGGATCATAAAGAAAGATTTATTAAAATCAAACAAGATTTTGAAAGGAAAAATTATGATCATGAGGTTGTAGAGCGAAATTTATTGTCGTATTTTCTTAAAAATAAATTTTACAGAAAAAGTTTTTAAAATGTCGATAAAGGGCGCTTTAGACTTTGGAGTAACGACCAACCATTTTTTACCGTTATTTTTTGTATCTGATTAAATGCTTTCAAAAGCTTAGACTTAAACTTAAATTTTGAGCTCAAAATCTGAATCGTTGGGAGTGGTTAAGTAGCGCAAACTGAACTGTGTTCAGGAGTTGAAATTTGAACCCCCCCCCCCCCCCTGAACACAGTTCAGTTGTTCCCGATCTTGGTGTCGTAGACCAGGCAGAAACTACTACCCCCTACACGTAAAATAAAAGATAAGAGGGATGACAAAATTAAATAAAAAAATTATTTTAAAAATAAATTTTAAAGATAAAGTTCAAAAATGCCGATAGAGGGCGCTTTAGACTTTGGAGTAATGAACAACTATTTTTTACCGCCGACTCCGACGAGGACCTGGTTGCGAGGATTGCCGTCGAAGTAGGCGATGTCCGGAAGATGCCCGGGGTATTCACTAATGTTCGCAACTCCCTCCGCCGGCGGCGTGAGGCCTGCATCGTTGCTGGTGGGTACTTTTTCAAGCAGTTTTTGTGATTCCTCACGAACATCATGCATGTACAATTTTCTACGTGTCAACCTTTCTTTTATATTGCGCCCTACATGCATACATCAAATTATTTATTTTTATTTTGCGCGTAGAAATTGCTCATGTCTTATGAATAAATTTTCTATTTAATTTTGTCATTACTCTATCGTTTATTTTACGTGTAGGGGGTAGTAGTTTCTGCCTGGATTAATTTTAACACAATTATTCAAATTGGTAAAGAAATCATATGAGTTGTAATTTTCCAACTGCACGAAAAATGTCCGAGCCAGGATTCGAACCTGCGATCTCTTGGCTGAAGCTGCCATAGTCTACCAACTGAGCTATCCCGGCATGAACTGGATGAATTATGCCCTCCAGATTCAATCGGGATAGCTCAGTTGGTAGACCATGGCAGCTTCAAGAGATCTCAGGTTCCAATATCCTGGCCCGGACATTTTTCGTCCAGTTGGAAAATTACAACTCATATTGTTTTTGCCTGGTCTACGACACCAAGATCGGGAATAACTGAACTGTGCTCAGGAGTGGGGGGTGGGGGGGAGGGAGGTGTCTCAAATTTCAACTCCTGAACGCAGTTCAGTTTGCGCTACTTAATCACTCCTAACGATTTAGATTTTGAGCTCAAAATTTAAGTTTAAGTCTAAGCTTTTGAACGCATTTAATCAGATACAAAAAATAACGGTAAAAATAGTTGTTCGTTACTCCAAAGTCTAAAGCGCCCTCTATCGACATTTCTTTAAAATTTATTTTTAAGAAAATACTGACATAAAGAATAGTTTTAGCGAAAACCGCAAACGAGTCGACCATTTTTTCCGTCTTTTATAATCATTGGAAATTTTGAACCCTAAACTTTAATGGCGCCTATCTCCTTCGGAAGACGTTTGGGACCCTTAGTTTCCTATTTAATATTGTTTGTCTTGATGTGTACTATCACCCCTTAAAATTTTGCCCAAGAGCTTAGATTCACCCTGTATAACTCTTAAGTCACAAGATAATCGACAAAATATAAATTAACCAATAAGAAGAATACCATAGAAAATATATACCCAATATTGTTAAATGCACGGATTAAAAAATTAAAAATGGTACAAAGAAATGGAAATACAGAAGGTAATAACATTACAAAAAGAAAAATGGATAAAAAATTAAAAGTATTTAATTTTTTTCAAAATCAAAATTCGAACTACGAATCAACAATAATGGTTGAGTTACGAAAATGTACACCATTATGATCAGTATATATACCATTATAGCAGATTTAACGAGCTCGAATGCTACATTTATTTTATGCTAAAGTCGATTATTTAAAGCTTGACTACTTAAATAACTGGGGACAATGAATTCGAATTTTTAACGTGGTCTTATAAAAAAAATGAATAATTACGATAATTATTTTTAAAATATGCTGTACTTCATCACAGCAAGATATTAAAGTTTTGATTGGAAAAAGAAACAAACATTTTCACAGTCAAATTTTAAATTTCTTGTAAAACAAATCTAGCAAATCGTTTAACAGGGAGAGGGGGGGGGGTCTCCAAAAGTAGCAGCTAAAATTCCGCAAGGTCCAATTACGCTCATTAAACTTTCCCAATGTAAAAGACTAACTTAACCGTAAAACTTCATATGCGTAGAGTTACTTACTTCTCAAATATAAAAAATCCCTGACGGCTCGGCCTACAGGCACAGGTAGATTTTGAAGACGCAGACCGTGGGGCACCTGTTTGTCGGGAATTGCGGAAGAAATGACCTTTTTGCGATGATGCTGCAGTTGGAACCGCCTACTTCGAAACCAAACTTGTTTGCAGGCGGAGCCAGCAAGGATTTTTTTTTTTTTTTTTTTTTTTTTTTTTTGGCTATAAGAGTTGGTCCTATAAAAAACATGTCACTATAAAAGTTTTAGATAATATTAAGAGGATTTATAATAAATTTAAGCGGATTTGAAATCTTGGGAATTGACGAAGTTATGAATTTTTTTCTTCTAAAACCCCCCCTCTCCCCCCCCCCCCCCCTTAAGGCAATTTTTAATTATAACAAAAATCTGTCATACATAAAATTTCGGCCCTTCTCCTAGAAGTAATAATAACTTCAAACGGATTCGATACGTATCATAATTAAGAAATTATGGGGGTTTTCTGTTTTCACAAAAAGTCCCCCCCCCATTCCCCCCTTGGTTCGATTTTTCCCATTAACGAACTTGACCGAGATTTTATGCCCCTTGATTTTATGTATCAGTTTCGAAAAGAAGCGGGAGTTGGAACCGCCTACTTCGAAAAATAACTTGTTTGCAGGCGGAGCCGGCAGGGTTTTTTTTGTCTTTTTTTTTTTTTTTTTTTTTTTTTGCTATAACGGTTGGTCCTATAAAAAACTTGTCAATATAAAAGTTTTAGATAATATTAAGAGGATTTATAATAAATTTAAGCGGATTTGAAATCTTGGGAATTGACGAAGTTCTGAATTTTTTTTCTTTTAAAATCCCCCTTCCCTCCCCCCCCCTTAAAGCAATTTTTAATTATATCAAAAATCTGTCATACATAAGTTTTTGGCACTGTTCCTAGAAGTAATAATAACTTTAAACGGATTCGATACGTATCATAATTAAGAAATTATGTTTTTTTTTTTCTGTTTTCACAAAAAGCACCCCCATCCCCCCCCCCCTTGGTTCGATTTTGCCCATTAACAAAATTGACCGAGATTTTATGCCCCTTGATTTTATGTATCAGTATCGAAAAGATGCGGGAGTTGGAACCGCCTATTTCGAAAAATAACTTGTTTGCAGGCGGAGCCGGCAGGGATTTTTTTTGTTTTTAATTATTTTGTGCTATAACGGTTGGTCCTATAAAAAACTTGTCAATATAAAAGTTTTAGATAATACTAAGAGGATTAATAATAAATTTACGCGGATTTGATATTTTGTGAATTGACGAAGCTATGATTTTTTTTCTTCTAAAACCCCCCCTTTTTCCCCCCTTGGGGCCATTTTTAATTATATCAAAAATCTGTCATACATAAATTTTCGGCCCTTTTCCTAGAAGTAATAATAACTTTAAACGGATTCGATACGTATAAAAATAAATAAATTATGAGGGTTTTTCTGTTTTCACAAAAAGCCCCCCCATTTCCCCCTCCCCCCTTGGTTCGATTTTACCCATTAACGAACTTGACCGAGATTTTATGAACCTTGATTTTATGTATCAGTTTGGAAGAGATTTATGCAGAATTTTTCCAGTTATCGTGGTCAGAAAAAAGTGACATATATATATATATATATATATATATATATATATATATATATATATATATATATATATAAACTTGTGAACTGGGGGTGGTTTTGGGTTCTGGGAGTCATGATCGGCGTAGATCTGCAAAAATTTTTCAAAATTTCCAACTTAGGTGAGAATGTAATAGGTAGTATTTCTTACGAAATCTACCTAAAAGTAGAATTTATGAAGACGTTTCTTTTATCTTTCATTTGAAAAAAGAAGTTCTGAATTAGTTTACGTCCGAAGTGGGAAAAAAATCTTGTTTAATGAAGCATATAAGATACAATATATCTTACGGCATGTTTTCACAAACCTTGGAAACTAGAGTTAAGGCCATAAAATTAAGGGTTAAAAAATGACCTACATTCTTGAGTATTATCAAAGCTAACGGAGGTCATTTTTCGTTGACAATGAATATTGATTATACAGTCACGCCACTTATAAAAAAAAAAACACGGACTGATAGCTATATTTCGTAAGGAAATTCGAAAAAGGAATTTCTAATAAATATGTAACAAACATTTTAAAAATTCAAAAGAATTTCGAAAATTTAATTTCTAATAAATATGTAACAAACATTTTAAAAATTCAAACAGTTTTAAAAAACAACAAATATTTTTACGCATGAAAAAGAATATACATATTAATCATGTTTTGGGCGTCGAATATCATAAAAGAAAAATTTTATACAACTGAATTGCCCCAGAGGCATAAGAAAGAGAGGGACTCCATGGGACTCAAACCCTCATAATTCAAATTAAAATATTTTTTAAGTCACATGAACTGTGCTAAACTCAAATTAATTTATAGATATTCTCTTATGTTTTTGATAGATATATATTTCTTATTTATAGATATTCTTATTTTCAAATTTATTTATAGATATTCTTATATTTCCACATTAATTTATAAAATTATCTGCAATAAACCAAAACTTAAGAGCCGACACTATTAGTCACGGGAAGACACCCGCAAGCTATGTTAAACCAAAGGCAGCGGTATTTTTTTTTTCAAATTTCTCGTTTGCACTTCAATTTTTTGGGGAGAGGGGGGGGGAGGGGCTTGAACTGAACGTGCAGTTGCTGACGTAACAAAATCTATAATTAACGATTAAAAAATTTTTGGGAACAATATAAATAAAATTTTACTCGTTTCTATAGTTTTACATCAGAATTCAACTATAAATCAATTCATTTTGCTAATATAATGAATTTTTCAAAAAAGTGCTCTAAACGAAGACCAGACTAAGAATTTTTGGGAAACAGGGCTGATATTCATCAGTATTTCCGACTAGTGATTTTCGCCACGCTTATGACAGAAATTTTGCGTTTAAATAGTATTAGGCAACGCGACAATTATTATTCGGAAATAATGGAGTAATACTCCCTTACCGGGGCAACTGGCTCAACCCCTCAGTGCCCATGCATTAACTTAGACAGTCCATTTAACCGCTGCGCTGGCCATAAGCATACTACCGATAACTTTTTAAATGAGATTTTATGCTTATAGTATTTTTATATATCTTAGTGTGTAAAAAAACAAATCCAAAGGGGCTACTTTCAGACACATTTTTAGCTCACAGGCTATCAAAGCGTGAGAGCTAACGTGCTTGCCGGTTCTGTATGTACGTAACGCGATAACTCTTGATAGAAATAACCGTTTTGCTTCAGATTTTGTTTATAGGTTCATTGTGATAAGGCGCTTCCCTGATTAGTTTTGTGGGTTCATTGCTTAAATATAAAGGGGGGAATGGGGGCGAACCCCCCCCCCCCTTAATTTAGATAAATGGGTTTTTTATGCAGAATTATCAGATTCTCTTCAAATTTTGTATATAGGTTAATTGTGATAAGGCGCTTTCCTGATTAGTATTGAGGGTTTATTGGTTAAGGATAAAGGGGGCAACGGGGGATAATCCTCCCCCCCCTTAATTTAGATAACTAAGTTTTTCATGCAGAATTTTCGAATTTCTTCAAATTTTGTATATAGGTTCATTATGGTAAGGCACTTCCCTGATTAGTTTTGGGGGTTCATTGATTAAGTATAAAGAGGGGATACGGGGGGGTAGTCCCCCCTTAATTTAGATAAATGGTTTTTCTATGCAGAATTATCATATTTGCTTCAAATTTTGTATATATTTTCATTGTAATAAGGCGCTTCCCTGATTAGTTTTGGGGGTTCATTGATTAATTATAAGGGGGGAACGGGGAACGATCCCCCCTCAATATATTGTCGATTTCTTTATTTTTCGAGGGGCTTATTTTAAATTCTTTGAAATAAGAGTATAATTATTATATACAATTAGTGTGAATAGCCTGTGAGCTCAATGCCATCAGTTTAACTGGACACTTTTCTTTTTTTATTTAATTTATTTTTGTCCAGAAAGGCGTGAAATGAGTAGGTCTGGCTATTCAGAAACTTTATAGTCGAAACACGTTTTTATTTTTGGGTAAATGCAGAAGAACACCTTCAAAGTCGGCGTTTTGTACCGAATTCCCGATGCTTCAGCTCCAGAAAGGCAAGAAACGGGTTGTCACGTGACACGAATCGCTTATAACTGAATAAGTAATTTATTCATCAAAAAATGGAAAACTCACTTCTATTCCAAATCGCTTCAATAGTCAGGCCTGCCAATTTTATGGCTTTGCGTTTAAAATGAGTCAGAAATTGTGTCAGAAAGTTTTTAGTTGTTCAGCAGATCGTTTGAGAACCACCTTAAATGTTCCCTCGGCCCCTGTACTTATATACTTATTAAAAATTTGTCCCTGCTTTTCTTAATAGTAATATGTAAAATAAATTTCATCCAAAAACGTCAAAAATTAACAGAGGTAATTAAAATTTGAAATCATTTTTACAGATGATCAAGTTGTGCATTAGTAGTTAAATCCAGCTTAATTTAATATTGAGTGATGAATATTGGTAACAAGACTATTGAAGCTTTTATCAACCCAAAATAAATATCACTGAATGATATTAAAGGGAAAATAAACAACTAATTATTCTAATTTATTTATTTATTTAAACTGTCCTCTTAAATGACAGCTTAAAAAAAGGGCTTTCTTGCATTATTAAAATAAACGAACTTAATTATATAGTTCCAGTTTTTTTCCAGCAAAAAATAGTTTAGGTTATGAAAAAATGCTATGGCACGAATATTTAAAACTATTCATGAAAAATCACTTTCTGTCAAGAAGAAAAAAATAATAAAAAGATTCCATATGCAAAATTAGTATAATCATCAAAAACAATCAGTTTAATTACGGAAATGAATCAAAATTTCTTCTGATTTCAGGCACTTTTAAAGGATTACTTCTATTTTGACAGCGATGTTTCTAAGAATGTATCAATATCTTGTTAAATTTTCACAGATTCCTAGATTGCGCAAAGTACAGCTTGTTTTTGTTAAATGCAAACGCCTGTGAAATCTTTCTTAAAACTGATTAAGCGTGAAGGATAAATCCGGCGGCGGCGGAAACATCAGTCGGATCAGTGAAGAAAAAACAGAGCATGACTTTGATGGATACTACAATTCAAATAATGCTCGATGACAGATAACAACATAAATTGGATATTTTAAGAGATTCTTCAAGCGTTTGAAGTCAAGCTAAAAAAGTATAGAAGCCCAGGTTTCGAACGATTCGCGTTTTTTTTTGACATTATAAATAATCCCACTTTTGAAATTTTCACGAAAAAAAAAAAATATATATCTAAGTGGATATAAATAAAATTTACACACGTTTGAAACATCCACATTTATTATTTTAGTTACTTATTTTTTTTTTTTATTTATTCATTTGTGTGTGTGCACAATAGATACGTTATCGTAAGTGCACGATATTTCTACATTGTTTTATTTAACTTATTGGTTCATATATGTAAATATGGAATTTTGCAATTTTTTACTCACTTCTTGATATGTTAAAATTACAAAAATTATGTATACACAGGTGTGTTTTCGCTATTTTTGAATTGTTTTATTTAACTTATTGGTTCATGTATGTAAATATGGAATTTCGTAATTAATTTTTTACTCACTTCTTGATATACTAAAATTACAAAAATTATGTATACACAGGTGTGTTCTCAATAACAATACAACATTTCAGAATTTTTATGATTTAATTATAAATTAATAAATTAATTTTAAGGCATTTTTAATTTAGCCAGACGCAGGTGATAAATGGCCAAATATGCTTTATATTTACAATTGTATACGAGTTACAGCTAGAGGCAGCACAGGCCTTTTCCCTGGCCGAAAACCAGAGCTAGGCTCCAGCCAATTCTTTCCCATGAAACTTGAGCCAAGCCCGAGTTACCGTTTTCTGCAACCTCGGGTCGGACCAGACTTCTTTTTTCCAGGCCAAGCCGGGACTGGACTTCTTACCCCCCTAACCCGTGACTCTGCTGGCATTTTATTCATTTATCTTTGTCAAAATAAAGTGATGTTGTATATCTGTTTAACGATATCATTAGCAATTCAATTTGGTTTAAAAAACATATATACAGAGAAATAGTTAATTTTTTAACTCATTATTTCAGCAGTAAATTGCGCCTGTAATCCTTGAATAATAACCAGTGAATTTTTAAAGCGTAAACCGACATAGTGAAAAATGTCCAACCCGGGGATCGAACCGAGACCCTTGGAGAGCATTGAGAGCTATTCCAAGGGTCCCGGTTCGATCCCCGGGTTGGACGTTTTTCAGTACAGAGAAAATTTAATACAGATAAAACTACTTTTTTTCGTTGTAGAACTTTTATTTGTGATTTTCATTTCCCATCATTTTCTTTCATACGCTTTGTACGTTATCTACGTTGATTTTCTTACTGAATCAACATTTGAATGCAATTGTCCAGGTCAATTTTTTTAATGAGTATTTATGTACATACAATTGTCTAAGTGGTCATTAATATTATTGTTATTCCGTATTCCATGAATTGTGGACATTATAATCTGAAAATAAAATCTATGCATAAGTAAGTGTGCTTTTAGAATAACTTTTATTGTAGGATAATGTTGCTTCAGAAATTTCAGAAGTAACATCGGGCCGGTCCGGGCGGGGCTCGGGTAGAATTTTTAGAGTTCATAATAACGGCTCGGCCCAATAAAGATTTTGTACGGACAGGTCCTGGACTTGAAACTTTTGGTCCGTGCAAACCATAGACATCTTATTAATACCTCCTCTAATGGTAAAAACCTCTAGTTACAACAACAATCGGGTTATGCGCCAAACCTCTCTCAATAAAATATGCCATCTGGCTGTGAAACTGCAGCAATAAAGTATTTTAAACACTAAAAAGTAGAAAATAAAATAAAAATGAAGAGTAATAATTTAAAAGAAAATAAGCTTTTATCAAATAATTAGCTTAATATTAAATTTCTCACCTTTTTTAAAGTGAATTTTTACAATTTCGACGCGTTGTTCGTTTGTGTATCTTTCCATGGTTTCACCTAACCTAAATGCTTACAGATAATATATAACACAGCAAATATTCTCTACTTTGTTTAACCGCCAAAGGGGGGAAAAAGCGTCTAATTTAAAATTATAGTTCATTTAGGTATATTACCTTTTAAAATCGTATCTTTTTCGTGAATTTTTAGAATATCTTCATTTTGTAATATTGTATCATTTTAAATAGCTGCGCCGTAAAGGATATGACCCCACCAGTGGCTGAGAGGTTCTGCTCTCAAAGCTGGTAGACGGGGAGGGGAGTTTTCCGTGGTTTTCTTCAAACCTTGCCGTAAATACAGGTTAGGATCCCTTAGAAAGACCCCCACGGAGGGCACCCCCTCCCTAGGGCCTATGTCTCTCGTGTAGATAATCGGCCGTCATAAAATCAACCAACCAACAGTAAAGGATATGAAAGGGAATATATGAAAATCAAATAAACAGAATTCTTTTAACACACAATAAATATTTCTAAATTTGTTAATTTGCATTTTTCTAATAAATCTTTATCTTATTCGTGAATTTTTAAAATCTTTACTATGTAAGATTGCATCTTTTTAAATAGTTGCGCTGTAAAGAATATGCAAGAACAGCTGATAAATCAAAGGCTTTTTTTTTACAACTTAAGAGATAAAAATCTCGTTGCGTAAATAAATATCACTTCTGAAATGTTGAGAAATTTATCTAAACGAAGTAATCTCAAACATTCAAACTGATAACTTTTTTTTTTCTCCCCTACAAGAATATGCATACGTACATTAGTGTTCTTAAAAATAAACTGACAAATGTACCCGAACATTAAGATGTCAAAAGCAGATAAATTGTTTAATATACAGGGCGGTCATAGTTAAAATATCCCTGTTTCGAGCGCTCTGGAGACACGTCTCCACTTTTGGAGGATATCGCATTTTAGCACCATGGAGATTCATGCAATTAAAAAAAGAAAAGTTTAGTTACAAAAATGGCAGATAGGGGTAAATATGGAGCTGTGATTATTATCATGTAATGAATATGAATCAAAATTATACCCTTAAAATAAAAAATAAAAAAGTTTTTAATATTAACTATTAATCAGCTACGTAAAAAAATTGTTAAGGCATTAATTTTACACATAATTTGTAATTTTCTTCTACTCAGCGAAATATCACCTCTATACCAAATGCTATGAAAAAAAAATAACAGTACTTCGTCTGCAGATTTTTTTGTACATCTTAGGGGTGGGGGGGGGGGATTTTAATTATAAGTAAAAAGTACTTATTAATCTTAATTATCAACCAGACTCATAAATCAAATCCGTCAAAGCAGTTTTCTTAAATTTTTGTTTATAATCATCTGCCTCATCTGTTGATTTAATAGCTTGGACTGCAATAAAACTGGATAAATTAGGTTATATGGACAAACAATTGGTCATTTTCTAATTTGCCTAAAACTATATCGACCCTTTGCAATGGCCCTGTAAAAATTCAGGCTGATTGGTAAACTGGTCATTTTCTAATTAGCCTAAATCTGCATGGGCTCTTTTGCGAAAAGCCTGAAAAATATCAGGCTAATTGGAAACTGGCAAATCATCCTCTAATTAGCCTGGCTCTTTGCAAAGAACCGGACTTCTTAATTAGCCTACGACATATACATTAACTGAAACAGAATAAACAAAAGTTAAGTCAATAAAGTTTCAACTACGTTGAAAACAATAAATAAAATGCTGTCTTTTTTATTAAGTGTTTTCCGTGTTGTCTACATTTATTCAAATTTAATAAACTTACATATCCAGTTTATAAACTTAAAATTTATTTAACAATTATATTTTTTAACACTTTCCGCATAGTTGAAAAGTGTTTAAATGCATCCGGTTTGTCTGGCCCAGTTCTAACTCGTCTAAATATCCCATGTAATTGATATATGTTATTTAGGTTTGCTATGGCATGTTCGGTATTGAAAATGAATATTGTAACCTTCATAGTTCATTTACAGGGGCACTCAAAAGTACTCCGTTACATTATACGGTCTATGGGGGGGGGGGGGGGACCATTTGCGGTGTATTTTGGTGGTGTTACACTACTTGAAACAATGAAATTTATATGCATTATTGAGGTGGACTATAAGAAAGTTACTTTAGAATAAGCTATGTGTAGCACTTTAAGTTCATTTACAGGGACCCTCAAAATAATTCCGTTATAACACATGGGCTGATAAGTTCCCGGTCTAGCACACAGATGGCGTTGCAATCGCCGAACCGATGGTTTTTTTTTTTAGTAAATGCTAACCTTTAAAAGGTAGCAGAAAAAAATGACATGATGATTCGCCGTGTGGATAAAACGTTAGAGTGGTTTCAGTTGAACGACTTTGTTGATAAACAAAAAAATGGATAAACAAGAATTTCAAGAATTGTTATTTGATGGGGAAAAAACACCGTTCAAACAAAAGCTTGGCTTGATAAGCGTTATCCGGACACTGCACCAGGTAAATCAACCATTATTGACTGGTTTGCTAAATTTAAACGTGATCGTACGGACCCCAGTGATGCACCACGCAAAAGAGGCGGTTACTCCGGAAAACATAAACAAATCCACAAAATCGTTTTGGGGAACCGTAAAGTGAAGTTGCAGGAGATAGCTGAGACTCTGACGATATCCAAGGAACGTGAAGATTTTATTTTGAATGAATATTTGTCTATGAAAAAGCTGTTGTTAAAGTGGCTGCCGCGCGTGTTGACTTTTGACCAAAAACAACGAGTCGGTGATTCAAGCACTGTTTGGAGCCTTTTTCGTTAAAAAAATTATGTTATTTAATATAAAATTATTATTTTTATTCATTTATTAAATTATTATTATAAAATTATTATTTTTAATTATTATTATTATTATTATTATTACATTATTATTATTTATTATTAAATTTATGTTATTTATTAAAGTTATAAAGTTATAAAGTCATAAAGTTTTGTTAAAAAGTTGTGTTTTCTTTATTAGACCGGGAACTTATCAGCCCACGTGTTAGTATGGTCTAAGGGGAAAGCCTTTTACGGTCTCTTTTAATAATGTTACAATTTTGCAAACATAATGAAATTTATATTTGAATGTCTGAGTTGTATTAAAATATGCTTTCTATAATATATTAGAGGTCGATGCAATTATCATTTATTTACAGGGCCAAACAAAATAAATACGTTATATGATAATATGCGGGGGGAAACTGTTTGCAGATTATTTTCAATTATGCTGCAGGATTTCAAACATAATGAAATTGATATACATTACAGAGGTTTATTACAAGACGCTTGCTGTAGAATATGATGTGTATACATTTATAGCTCATATATACAGGGACACAAAATATTTCGGATACAGTACTGTATCTGAAGCACTGTCTATTTAGAATAAATGTTGGAAATGCTTTTTCAGTTATAATATGCGTTTTTAAGTGTAACTAAATTTTTGCATACTACGTGGTGTGTATATAACCTATAGAATATATCCAGAGCTACACAGAAGTATTCATAAGTATTGCTTAAAGGTGTTTTTAAATTGAGTTATGCATTTTCAAACTCATTTATATTTATACTAAGAGACGTTTATAAAATATAAATAAAATCATATACAGGGCTATGCAAAGAACTGGAGATGTTTGTACAATATAAATAAAATCATATACAGGGCTATGCAAAGAACTGGATACATGGCCGGCTATGAATAGCGATTCTTGAAAGTGCGATTTCGTAGTTTAGGCGTATTTTTGCCAGTATTAAATTTAGCTTAATATGTGGCTTGTATAGAAATCTGTAGGTAATATACAGGACTGTACAAGGTGAATTTTTATTTGTGTTATGCGTTTTCGTATTAAACGGCATTTTAGCATACTACATAGAATATATATACAAATCTATAAATCATATACAGGGCTACGAAAAGTATTTGGAGTACCTTTCCGGCTATGGGTGGTAATGGCTGAAATCAGATCTTCAAACGTGTTATGTATTTTCTAAAATGTCTACTCAGGTATCTTCTTTAACTTGTTAAACGGCGATGTTTTATTAAACTGTTCTGGACGTGTTGGAAAGTGTTTCATAATCTATGTTTAACGCATGATTTCTTTTTTGTTGTTGTTTAGTCTCTGCAGGGTGCTTACAAAGAATTATACATATGCGAATGAAAGTATTTAAAATTGAAAATACATGTTTGCAATATAAACAATGCTTTAAGCAAGATAATGGCAAGATAAACGTACAATACTTATAATTATTTAAAAGTTATATGCTTTAGACGTTAAACATATTAAATCAGTTGAATTTTTCTCATAAAACTCTCAACTATAATTAAATTTTACGATAATTAATCTGGTTATAATTGGTTAAATCCTATTTGTTACATGGGCACATGGAGCACAGGACCCTTAAATTTAGTGGGTTCTCAAAATGTTTAGGAAAAGTTTTTAAAAACTGAAGAAGAGTTTCGTGATTTACACAATTTCACGTTGTATTATAACAAAATATGGATTACGAAAATCATTTAAATGTTATTATCTGTGTACATTAACCTAGAGAACAATTACAAAATCCTAGAATCATACAAAAAAAGTAAAATAGTTTATTTTTAAACAAAGTAAAACCAGTGGGCCCGTGCGAGGATTTCGCACTGCAATCCAATATTTTTTACCAATATCTAAGTTTTTAGATGCAGGTTTAAATTTCTAAAGAAAAATTAAGAATGGAACAGATGTGTTACACTCACGCTAAAATGTAAACAAAAGATTGGCGACTGTTTGGTTGGCGCGATTTCCAAGACTGCGCCAAACGAATAACTTAATACAATGGCTAGGTTGCCATTAAAGGAAAAAATCCCCTAAATTTGGCGAGTTTTTTCTTTTTTTTAACCGATTAATTTTTTTTTTTTTTTTTTTTAGCGTGAGTGTAAAGCATCTAAGCCCTTTTATAATCTATTTTATAATTACAGGGGTCGATGCAGGTTTTTTTTTTTTCTTGGGGCCCATTTTGTGACAAGTAAAGGTTATTTTTGTGAAATTTTATTATATTTTTGTGAAAAATAAGATTTTGTAATGAAAGTCGAAATCCAGCTACTCAAATTCGAACCAAGCGTTTATTAACAAAAACTTTTTAAAATACTTTTGCTGAAGTTTTCCTCTCTGGTGAACTTGTTTGTTTACAAATTACACATTTTAAAAGTCACAAAATAATAAATAGTAAGTTTTCATGAAATGGAATTTTGTGAAAAGACCTATTTTGTTAAAAGGAATTTTGTGAAAGGGCCTATTTTGTTAAAAGGAATTTTGTGAAAGGGCCTATTGTGTTAAAAAGAATTTTGTGAAAGGGCCTGTTTTATTAAAAAGAATTTTGTGAAGGGGCCCATTTTATTATAAAGAATTTTGTGAAGGGGCCCATTTTATCAAATAGATTTTTGTGAAGGGGTCCATTTTATCAAATAGATTTTTGTGAAGGGGTCCATTTTATTAAATTGATTTTTGTGAAGGGGCCCATTTTATTAAATTGATTTTTATGAAGGGGTCCATTTTATTAGATTTTTGTGAAGGGACCCATTTTATTAAATTGATTTTTGTGAAGGGGTCCTAAATAGGCCCCAAATTTTGTCTGGATCGACCCTTGAATTACTATATAATCTACTATAAACTACTATATCAGAAGTCGTTTCAAAAGCCTACCGAATGATACCTCATTCATTGTTGTGCGTTTTGTAAATGCATAGAAAAAGGGATGTTGGCAACATAAATAATATATATGATAAGTTACTTATTATTTTTCAATACATATATGGTTTTCTCGGAACCTAATATGAATTTACACCGGTTTATTGTTATTACCAATGTGAAAAAGTCCTGAGATTTTTTTTTTCTTTTCAAGAATGTTAAATGAAATATATTTTTTGTAAGCGAAACACAATAATTTAGTCTTGTTTTATCGCATTAAAAAATGTCAAATGATAACTATATTTAAATGTTACATAAGAGAGATGCCCTTAAAAAGTATTTCACTTTGTTACAAAGGATGCGCATAAGGACTCCTTCAAGACTGGGGCCATAGCCCCAAAAATTCGAAGTTGAGTTAGTGATAATCACAAAATTAAATCAAAAAATATTTAAGGGGTTTTGTTAAATTACCGGCAGGAGGTTCATCTTGACATATGGATAATTGCTTAAAGTAAAAATAGGAACGAAACACAAACACAGGGGCGCCACTTAAAAAACAAAAAAAAAACAGTTTTTTTCAAATTTTACAAAATCCAAAATAAATAGAAACATTATCATTAAATAAACACTTTAAGCACATAAATTAATTATCAATAAAGCCTTGCTCTGCCACCGACATTCTCAAACTGAGACACATCTATTATTAATGAGTACTTTGTCTAATTTTTAAAATATGTGTGAGAATATAACTATAAATAGCTTCTTAGATGTGCTCAACAAAATCAAAAGAAATTTTTGTACTCCTTCAAAGAAAATTTTGCCCTGCACCCCCCCCCCCCCCTCTCTCTTGCACAGAGAAAAAATACCTTGTTGGTAGGTTTTATTTACGCTCCAGAGTGGCTAAGGTTAATAAATATTGTTTTAATTTACAGCATGTATACAACCACGACTTTTTTTTGTTTGTTTTTTAATGTTTAGGGATACTACTTTTAGTTTGACACCAAAAAATCCGGAATTTGGACAATTTCTGGCCAGAGTAAATGTAAACATCTTTTTTGTTAGATAAATATACATACAATTTAACAAATCACATAAATATCTAAATTACTTAAGTTTGTTTAGCGTGTGTTACAAAATTTTAATCGTTTATGTTTTCTCTCGTTAGATTAACAAAATGTTTATGTTTAGGGGTACGCGTAACCCCCCCCCCCCAAAAAAAAAAAAAAAAAAAAAAAAAAAAAAAAAATGCAACATATATACACTAAGTACAACTTATTTTCACGAAGTGAAAGCACCCAGCTCAACTAAAACATGATAAATAACAGATATTTAAATTGTGAAATCTTCCATAGTGATATTCCTTCCTATAACCTTCCTATGATTTTTTATTTAAAAAAAAAAAAAAATCCCTATTCAACAATCATGCTCTGTAGTGTAGCTAACAAGAGTTAATATTAATAAAATAATGCTATGCTAAATCAGCTGTAAGTTTCTTATATATAATTACAAACATACATAAACAATTTTAATTTTCAAATTTAAGAGCGTTTATAAACAGTAAATGAACAAAAAATATATATATTTAAAGTTTGGTAAATACTTTCACGTATTGATAAAATATTTCATTTCAAAGCAAAACTTAAAATTTGAACGTTTAGAATTGTAATCTATTTCATTAAAAAGAAGAAGAAATACAATTACTTACGAATTACGTTTATTAAAAAAGGAATATCCCATTCACTGACTACTGGCTACACTTTGTTGACAAACGCCACATGAATCAGTTTGACAACAATGCATGCACTCGGTTTGAACTTTCGTGAACGAACTGAATGACGGAGAAAATCGTATTCTGCGTACGAGAATAGTGTTGATTGGCTGAGGTTGGGTCAGGAGAAGTCGCGTACCTTTGCTCCGTTCTCAGAGGTTACAAGCTTGGCGAAAACAATACTCGCCAAATAGATTATCTGTAAGAAATTGCGCTTGATAAATTAAAAACATTAAGAAAACCGGTCCCATTTAAAGAGTGGCCGAACGCCAAAAAGATTTCATCATTTAGTCTCTTTCTCTTAAAGAGAAAAATATATATATTATATATTCGGAATTAATGAGCTTCGGTGGTCGGGTTATTTTCCCCAAACGAACCTCGAATTAAACGGAACTTGGAGTTGGGGGCCACACTAGTGTTGTCAGGAGTCCCGACGACTTATGCGGGACGCCCCGATTTTCAGGGATTCCAAGACCCGCCTCGCGTAACTAACTAGTGCGCGAGTCGGGTCGCCAAAAGTCTCAATTTTCTATGATGCACATTTTTTTTTTCTTTTAGTACCATGCTATACGTTAGTGTGCATCGTGTGAAACTTAACGCATTCAAATCTGTGAAAACAGAAACTGTCTGTAACGGAAAATCCGTCAATAGGACAGTGGCGTAGCCAGGATTTCCTTTCGGGAGGGGTCCAAAATTTTTCTTCAACTTATATATATAGTAAGACCTGCCAAGATAAGATTGCAAAGAGTGGTAAAAAATTCCATGTTAGACAGGTTTCCGTCTTATCAGGTGTATGGCATTCTTTTCTATTAGACGAATGTATATTTTCGTTTAAGTCAGCATTCCGTTATAGGCACATTTCGTTTCCACAGAATTTGCTGTATATATAAAAATATAACTTATGTATGTAATACGTATAATAAATCCTGTCTATAGCAGATTCCTGTCTTAAACGGAAGCATTACATGGCCTTGATATGGATAACTATACAATTAAGTCTGCTGAAAACCTGCCTGAAACAGGATTTTTCACCGTTCTTTTGTGATTCTGATTTCGTCTTGTCAGTTTTTATCCTACTTATAAATACAGTAAAGCCTGTGAAATGGAAACTTTCTATAACGGAATCCTATCTCAAACTTAAAAGTTTTGGGGTCCCGTAGAAACGAACAATGCGTCTGATTGAAATATTAGTGTGACAGGATTGACTGTGTGTGTATATATGCAATAGAAATATTTCGAGTAACTTTAAGAATTTAGATATTTCCTTATCAATTTCTTAATTTAAAAAAAAATAGCATGTGTAAAATAAAGTAAGATCAGTCTCTATAATTGTGGCTAATAATGCAATGGAATTACATTAATATTTACCAAATAAAAAGATTTTACAAACACTATGAGAAAAAAAACTGAGCACGCACTGAAGAATGCACTTAAATCAAGTTTCATATAATGTAAACATTTGATTACGTTAAAGTTATGATCAAAGGGTTAAGTTTATAACAGCATTTGGTTGAATTTTTTTTTTCAATTTTCATGCTTAATTTCCTGTCATTGAATTAAGAACTTGTGCTTTAATAGGTATAATGAATAATGAGTTGACACAATTGCTAATGCCGTCAGCCGTTGATTAACCATGGGTGTTTCTGAGATAAGTTTTTAATTTTTAAGAAAAAAATCTTGTAATTTCGGCTACAGAAACTAGTAATGTAACAAACACACGCAACAAATATAGTTGATGTTGGGAAAAATAATTTTGTTACAGTTGTCTAAAACAGCCATAATTCTTTTTCAAGTTTCACCGCTTTTGATACTAATGTAAATATTCGACCTGAATAGTTGTTTCCGATATCTGATCGACTTAAAATATGTTAAATTTTTATTAAAAAAATTTATTACGATGAATTAGCACATCTTGGGAAGTATTAGATTGTGTAAAAAATAATGGTAGTTTCTGCTATTTTACTTTTCAACCAATTTATTTTAAGCGGTTGGAAATAATTTTAGAACGTACTCCAAGTTCAGCAGAAATCTTTCAGACTTTTGGTACGTAGATTAGCTTTAACCTTTGCTTTCAATTTCGCATTGTTAATAACCGAATGCCACCTACGACCTTCATATTCAAACTCTCATTGCCATCATGAAATTTCTTAAAACAATGTTAAACTGTGAGTTCACATTTCACAAGTCGTACTTCGGTCAAATGTAATGTTGAATTCAGACATTTTTTTCTCCAGGGGGTATTTCTGCGGAGGGTATCATTTTTCTCCTGAATCTTCTGTACACTGTGGAGTTCAAGGAAGGAGAAAGATTGCACTCCTAGACTATTAATAAGCATAAAATCTCAGATCTTTTGAGGGGTCATTTCGATGCTCCGGAGTGGATGCCCCAACCCCGCTCTCCTACATTCAACGCTGTAGTGTGGTTGATATACAAGCCGTTTCCGCTGATTATCGTACCATTTTGAATTAGTAAAACAATCGTACGAAATTTCCCAAAGTTCTACAACTGCCTTAAATATCCCTGTACAATAGCGAAAAAAACAAATTATAATACTAAATAAGTAGGTAAATACCTGACCTTTAAAATAATATACAACAACGTAATATTCCATTAAGAGTTTATTAAAAATAGCTCGGGTCGAAAAGTTTAATAACAAGAATCACCATTATTTTGTACAAACCCAGAAGAACGTCAAACTCTTTCAATATTCCTCTGTTCTTTTCTTTAATGATTAACGAATAACGAGATCAGAAATAAAAGTATCAAAAGGAGGAAAAAATTGATCTCCCGAAATATTCTTCAGGTTTGACATCGAACCAGATGTATCTGATGGTCAACTTGACAAGGAATATGTGTGACTAAAGAAAATTGTGTCAGACTTTTCTTTAGCAAAGGACTGTGTTCTCTTGAACAGGTCAGAAAACTTTTAAACATCAGTCTCCCCTTCCTTGCTTACTGATTAATGTAAAGTTACATAAAGTTGAAAAGGACGTCTTCAGCATGGTTTACAGCAGAAGACAAATCACATTCAGATGCAGGTATTTTGAAAGTGGCAGTGTAATGTTGAATAAGAATTCACAAATATCTAGTCGAATTTAGAAGCAGTCGAAGCAGATTTAAAGTAAATGATAACATTGCTCGATATAAAATTATAAAATGAACAAAGATAAGGGTCGCAAAACTCTGATTAATTTGCTGTTATTGCATTCGTCTAATCAAGGGCGCCCATATGGGGGGGCAAGGTGGGGCTTGAGCCCCCCCCCTAGATTTTGGTTTTGTCAAATTTTTTTAATGTAAATCAGTTGCAAGATATGAGAATTTTAACTTTTTCTTGTAAAAACAAAGCATAATAAAATCTGCCTCGACAACATCAGAAGACACCGGAAGAAATTTCCGTTTTAGATGGGTTTCCGTCTTAGCAGGTATAATTGTTAGGAATTCATTTTGTCATAACCATAATTTTTTTTTCTTTTAAAGCTGGATTCTGTTTTAGACAGGTTCTGTTTTCATAAGTTTTTAATTAGTCCTTTCGAATAGTCTGCTTCTTACAAAGAGGAAAAACACAAGATAGAAAGCAAATTCCGTTTTAGACGATTTTTACCTTAGCTGATGTTACTGTGTAGTTTTTTTCCCTACAAGATGATAACACTTTTTCATAAGGAAGGATTTAGTTATAGGCAGGATCCATTTTCACAGGTAAAACTGATTTTGCATGAACAAAACGCTGAGAAATTAGAGAGAGATTTAATAATAAGATGTGAACGGTACAGTGCAATTTTTAATTGAAAAATTCTTTTCCCGAATCTAATAAAGATTAGAATCCTGAATGCGTCAGATTGTACGCAGCCCGAACTCGAAAATTCTATCTTAAGTCTACAGAACAAGACAAAATAATTTTCGTCGACCTGAAACCTTATAATTCTTGTAAATCACACTTTCCTGGTCTATGTGAAACAATGTGATCAGAAAAGTATAAGTAAGTCACTATATTTTTCTAATCATTTTGCCACTGTTAAAGAAAATCTCTGTACTCTTTCTATAGACAATAGTACGAACCAAGAAACACGTTCACAAACCATTCATTTAGATTAGATGCTGCAACATCATCTATAAAGTTTATTGTATATCTCAAAATAATTTCTCGATATTTTTTCTATCTGGAGCCAGTTGTAAACAAATTACAATCAGTAGATTAATATTTACATTCGGTTTATCAGAACATAAAGATGGAACTTCTTGAGATTTTTCTTATGCACAGAATGGAATCAGAAGAAGAATTTTCAGAAATTTTCATGGAGCTAATGGAGAATTGTAATGGTAAGAAATTGATATCAAAATGTATAGAATATCTACTAGATAATCTTACCGTTCGAAACTTCCTATGGCCACTCCTCTTGAATATTACAGAGCAGCATTTCTAAAAGCATATTTAGACTCTTTAATCATATCCCTTGAGTCATGGTATTTGAATCGAAGTGAAACGTCATTCAAAGCAATTTTACTTCGTCCCAATATAATGAAAAATATGGAAAAAAAAAACTTTTTTGTCAAAGAAATCAAGGAGTTATCTCATTTTTATAATATTGAGAATTTGGAGTCGGAAGCAAGAACATGGTTTGATTTGTGCAAAAGCAAAGACTGTGGTGAGAGTACAAGAAAAAAATACTACAAAATCTGTTTTTTTTTTTTAAATAGTGGTGTAAATAGAATAGAAAAATAGTCGCCCGTGGCAGCCCTGTATATTTCATCTGTTTACAGACTATGTTTACTGTGGGAGTGGATAAAACACATTTTATGCACCTTCTCAACGGACTATGTCATTTCTTTTCAAAATGGACTTTGTCTACTATGTACCCTCAGGTGAAGGTGATTATGTTCCGAATTGTCTGAAAATTTAAGGCATTTGGTTCTGAAAATTCGAACATAAAAAATATCACGGAAGAATATTACAAATTTTGACAAATGGTCACTGAAAACACCAATTTCGCCAATCGTTCGCAGAAAAAAATCGCCAATTTCGTCAAAAGATCAAGGAAAAAAGACGAATTTCGTCAAAAGATCGCGATAAAAACGGAAATTTCGTCAAGGAATCGTGGAGAAAACGCAAATTTCGTCTAAGAATCGTAAAAAAAATGCAAAATTCGTCAAAGAATTTCGAAAAAACACAAATTTCCTCAAAGGATCGCGAAAAAACGCAAATTTCTTCAAAAGATCGCGAAAAAACGCAAATTTCGTCAAAGGATCGCGGGGGTGGGGGAAACTCAAATTTCGTCAAAGAATCGCCAAAAAAAACGAAATTTCGTCAAAAAATCCTGGGAAAACGCAAAATTTGTAAAAGAATCGCAGAAAAACGCAAATTTCGTTCAAGGATCACGAGAAAAATGCGAATTTCATCAAATAGCAGAAAAAACGCAAATTTTGTCAAAGGATCGCGAAAAAAAGGCAAATTTCGTCAAAAGATTGCGGGGGGAAAACAACTCGAATTTCGTCGAAGAATCGCGAAAAAAAAACGAAATTTCGTCAAAGAATCGTGAGAGAAACTAAATTTCGTCAAAGAATCGCGAAAAAAACGCAAATTTAGTCAAATATTTGTGAAAAAAGCGCAAATTTCGCTAAAAGATCGCGAAAAAAGGCAAATTTCGTCAAAACATCGAAGGAAAAAACTCAAATTTTGTCAAAAGACAGTAAAAAAACGCAAAGTACCTTAAATATTTACTAAAATGTATGATAGCTTTGGTGGAAGTATAGATTTTTCTCAGCCCCCCCTTAAATTTAATCATATGGGCGCCCTTGCGTCTAATCTAAATTCGTCTTTTCCGTAAGTGTTGGCAACAGTTGGTCCCATCGAAATCTCTGTTGAAGACGTTTTGCGTTTAATCTAGTTACATTAAAATCTATGAAAACGGAATCGTCAGGTATCCTTAAAAAAATCCGTTGTAGATAGATTTCCGTCATATCAGGTATACTTGTATAGTTATCCTTCCGTCATCGAGACCATGAAATGTTTTCGTTTACGAGAGGATTCCGTATTCACAGAAAACCTGCCAACAAGGAATCACAACCAGAAAAGGTTCCATTTTAGATAGGTTTCAAATCATAGAAGGTATAAATACGTAGTGTTGTTTTCGTTGAACCTTGAATTTTTGCTGTTTACGATCGCTCTCATCTTCACAGATTTTATTATAATACATCTAGGCTTTTCAGAAGTATACTATAGAGTGGATACATTTTAAGAGTTTTGGAGGATACCTGACAAAATGGGACGTGTTTGTGACAAAAACCTGTCTTAAACGGAAAAATTTCATAGCCCCGGCGAAAGATATACCTTTTCTAAGACAAACACCTGTCTAAAACGGAATTTTTCATTGGTTCTTTGCGATTCCGTCTTATCAGTTTTTAATATTGTTATATCTATGATTCAGTAAACCAGTTCTTCGTTCGAGGTTCGGGGGGGGTCCGGACCCTCTGGACCCCCCCCCTTGGCTACGCCACTGCAATAGGAATACTGTACAAAGATGGGGACCCGTATAAGACGGAACATTTCTCCCGGTTTCTAACTATTCTGTACTTATTGTACTTTGTTTAGAAAAACCTGTAAAAATGAAACCCTGTCTTAATCGTAAAAATTTCATAGCCCCATATAGTTATTCGGAATCCTCTCCAAAACGGAATTTTCTTTAGGTCACTAGCGATTATCATTTCACAGAGTTTAATGTATTGTGTTTATGTAATTCAGTAAAATCTTCTAGGACGAAATCTCGTGACTAGAGAAAGATTTCGTTCCACAGGAATCAGTCTTGACTTGTATGGTATAATTGCACGCAGTGTTGAATTCAGGGGGTGCCCGGGGGGGGGACATCCCCCCCCGGAAGATTTAAGATTTTATGCTTTCAATGGCCAAAAAGTGGAATTCCCCTCCCCCTCTGGAACTCTAATTATGTCCCCCCCCCCACGATCTACAGAAATCCCTCCCGGAGAAAAGTGTCTGAATTCAACACTGATTGCACGGTATTCCTTCCGTAGGGACCATGATTTTTTTACGTGTAAGACTGGATTCCGTTATAGGCATGTTCCGTTTTCATAGGATTTACTGTATTTTATGTCTTGATTTGGAAGTTGCGGTTCCGCTTTTTTTGCCTTCTCTCATTGTCCCGCTTTTTGTGATGGTGGACCTTTTCACACTATAGGCCCCATTCATTGTCTTCGACAGCGTACGTCCGTGTATGCTACGCCCGCACCGATATCGATGTAAACAAAATTTGAATAGTTGTAATTTTGTTTTTTCGATGCAAATTAAATTCAAATTTTTATCATCGTCGTTCACGTGGCTATAGGAAAAGTAACCCATTTGACACGCTTCCATTTGAATTTAAACATGGCAGTAGCAAAATTTACTGTAGAGTTCTTTCCGTTTCGGAATTTTTTTTCAAAAAATCCCTGCGGAACCCGAAACAACACAAACAATACCATAAACAATTCTGGAAAAATTCAAAAATCACAGAGAACAAAGGTTACTATATTGGGCTAAAAGTTTGAAATGAGATTCCTTTAACGAATATCAAAAAACTACCTCGGAACGCGAAAAAACGAAAACAGTCGCATAAACAAATCGATAAAAACTCAAAAATCGCAGAGAACAAAATTTACTATATTGGGCTAAAAGTTTGAAACAGGATTCCTATAACGAATATCAAAAAGTCGCCCTTTCTTCCCTCTAGGCCTAGGTCGCATATTGTCATGCTTCAGTGATGTTATTATATCCCTCCCCTGTTCTGACGTCACATCTTTTTGAAATTGTCAATTTAAAGATAATTTTGATTAAAACAATATTGAAAATACTATTTATTATTTATATATATATTTTTTTCGTTGCGTGTGTGTAGGTAAACAATAAAGATCAACTTTTGTAAAAAAAATTCACACGTTTTCATTAGTTGCAATTACATGAATCATATTGAGTCCGTGACCTTTCATATAAGTCTTTCAAACTATTTATCACTGACATGTGACATGTCACACACAATCTTCTTCACTATCAGGAAGATAGCTATTGTCTACAATTAGGCATACTAAACCTGCGGTCTGCAGACCGCAGGTTTCTGCCAAAATGTTTCTTAGTCTCTGAATTTCTTTCAAGAAACTTTTTTCCCATGTCAATAAAGCTATTATTATAAAGCCAACACATGGCCGTGAGTAACGCTGACGTCCATCTCAACATAGCACAATTTCAATTTTTATATAGCTAAAAGGGAAAAAAAATGTATACTTTCAAACGCAATTATTTAGAAAACTGTATAACAATATACTGATTTTTTTACGGTAAAAAAATTTTTTTAAGCTCGATTTAAAAAAAAATCTATCTATATCGCGTGCAACCCGATGACGAAAGATTAACCCATTTGCACTTAAAATAATACTAAGGGGTTCTACCCCCTGCTCGCTAACACTCCCCAACCCCAGAAAATTGCGACGCAATTCACATTGCGGACGCTACGTGGTTCCAGCTCGCTTCGCTCGCTCGTCACCTTTTTCAACAACTCTAGCCAGAATGAATGCTATCATAAATCATTTTAACATATGAAATTGATATTTTTTTAGTGTAAAAAAAGTAAATGAAAACTTTGTTGAAAACACAATTAAAAATGCGTTTAGTTGGTGCTACCAGTGGGCATAACAGATGGGCTGATAAGTTCCCGGTCTAATATAGAAAACACAACTTTTTAACAAAGCTTTATAACTTTATGACTTTATAACTTTATAACTTTAATAAATAACATAACTTTAATAATAAATAATAATAATTTAATAATAATAATAATAATTTAAAAATAATACATTTTATAATAATAATTTAAAAAATAATTTATTAATAATAGTTTTATAATAATATATTAATAAATGATTAATAATAATAATTTAATAATAAATAACAAAATTTTATAACGAAAAAGCTCCAAACAGTGCTCGGAACTCGTTGTTGTTTTTGGTCAAAAGTCAACACGCGCGGCAGCCACTTTGACAACAGCTTTTTCATAGACAAATGTTCATTCAAAATAAAACCTACACGTTCCTTGGATATCTTCAGAGTCTGAGCTATCTCCTGCAACTTCACTTTACGGTTCCTCAAAACGATTTCGTGGACTTTTTTTATGTTTTCCGGAGTAACCATCTCTTTTGCGTGGTGCATCACTGGTGTCCGTACGACCACGTTTAAATTCAGCAAACCAGTCAATAATGGTTGATTTACCTGGTGCAGTGTCCGGATAACGCTTATCTAGCCAAGCTTTTGTTTGAAAGCTATTTTATCCCCATCAAATAACAATTCTTGAAATTCTTTTTATCCATTTTTTTGTTTATCAACAAAGTCGTTCAACTAAAACCACTCTAACGTTTTATCCACACGGCGAATCGTCATGGCATTTTTTCTACTACCTTTTAAAGGTTAGTATTTACTACAAAAAACATCGGTTCGGCGATTGCAACGCCATCTGTGTGCCAGACCGGGAACTTATCAGCCCATGTGTTAAATCATTTAAATACTATGAAAAAATGATCTTGGAAATACAATTATTTTAAAATCATTGCACCTATAATATTGTATAGCACGGTTTAAACTCATTAAAAAAAAAAAAAGAAGAAGAAGAAGAAAAAAAAAACACTCCGTGGTAGGAAGATAGTTTATATATATCATCAATCATTGTATTATAGATTCATTGTATTATTGTAGATTGTATTATTGCAAAATACTTTTTTTTTACTTCATCAAGATAGCAACAGATGGCGCAGGTGCAATCTAGACGGTTGATATTTTTATTGTCTCCGATTTTCCTGTGAGTGAAATTCGTAAATAAATTTTAAATAACAGTTGAGAATTCATTTGAAATTAACGATATTACTCATAATTAAAATGAGGATCATCTCAAACGCTTTGGCTTACGTACATGTTATTTTATTTTTAATAATTGCTAGTTTGAGTTTGACTGCTGTCACACTGGCCGCCATATTGGAGTTGGAGGCAGAGCCGATCTTATCCAAATCTAGTCTGTTCATTGATCTGAGCTCTGGAAACTACGTTTGTTGCCAAACGATAATCTAGAAATTCAGCCTTATTTCCGTCCCGTGCCACGTAAGAGAAATATATATATATAGATAAACAGTTCAGCATTTGTTTCCGCCTAATGATCCATAACGATATTAAAACTTTGTCAATAAATAATATAATATAATATAACATAATATAAATAAAACGCAAATTTAACAGATATGTAATCGAGCTACGTGTTTAAACACTGAAATAATCAGAATCAAAAGAGCTGCTGTAAGTGGCAAATTCTTCGGCTGTTAACCACTGGCATGCGACTAATACGATAGTATATCGTATTTAATAAATTTCAAAGCTTTATTTGAATACAAAATTGATGTTTTTCATATGAAAATGCTTTTTGGTGCTGTTAGTAGGCAATCTAAAAAAATATATTAAACGTAAAAAGTCCTATCAAAGTTTTCAATTAAGAAAAAAAAAAAGGGGGGGGGGTTATTTACCTATGCTCTGTACACCGGGCAGTAATTAACTCTTATAAAGGATCCGTTGGTTACTTTAATAATCATAATCTATTCACATATAACTGATTTGTGATTTATGATTTCTTCTATTGTATAAAGTAAAAAATGTTTTAAAATAAAAGAAAAAGGGGAAAAAATTGATTTTTGATTACCATTGGATCACAAAAGTTTTCTCTTTTTGGAAGCATTAAATTCTCTTGAAAACAGAACGGTTAGTGTAATTAAAGGTTTTTAAGCTTTATATATATTTTTTTTCAAGCTTCTTTAAATAGCTGTTTGAAGATATTAATTTCCTATATTTAAAAATCTGAACTTTTTTTTTTCTTTACATATTGTTATTTACTTGTACTGTAATGTGTTCTACTTTTCTTTGAAATTATATTTATCTTTCAAAGATTTTGTAAATTTGAAATTTAGCAGTTGCTAAGTGTTGATTTAGTATGTTTTCTGATATTTTTAAAAGAAAACTTTCGCAATGCTTTACTCATTTTTTAGATTTTCATTTTTACTAAAAATTGTGGCTGATCTACTTTCTGGCATATAATATTGTTTGCTAATGATAACAGTTTCCTTCATTCTACAGCTTATATTTTTTATATTTATAAATAGCTGAAAAAAAATATGAAAATGAGTAACTTCATTTACAAATTTGTAAGTCCCTATTACCCCCCCCCCCACCACACACACACACACAGACACGTACACATAGAAAAATAAATAAATAAATGTATAAATAAATAAATAAATCCTATTTTTCCTATTTTTACACAAATGTGAAATAACTTTTCAAGTTTGTTTAAAATAAAAACATTTGCATTAAATAAACATTTTAAGGAAAGTACTGAATTTATAATTATCAACAATACTTGATTTTGGTATTGAAACATTCTCAAAGCATATTTATCATCAATGAGTAATTTGGCTAATTTGAAAAATATATGCGAGAATGAAATTGTATAAATTGCTTTTCAGTCAAAAAAAAAAAAAAAAAAAAAAAAAATTTTTTTTTTGCTCCTCTCAAAGAAAATTTTACACCCCCCCCCCCCCCCCCCTTCTCACTTCCTCTCCGAAAAAAGCTTTGAAATGGCGTCTTTCTGGAATGGGGCATTACTTACAAAACCTCTTCGCATTACTTACAAAAAATAAACGTTTACTGTATTACAAGGCATTTGAAAAATGTGAATGATTTTAATTTGTCTATCTATTCAGTTTCTGTTCTTCAGCTTTCCTAAAAATTCAGATATCATTATGAAATATTTAAAATTGGTGAATTAAAGAGTTTGGAATCGATATGAATGAAAATCATAAAAGTAAATTTAAAAAGATGTAAATCCAAAAGTGTACCAGAATATTGACAGTGAAAGAAATGTTTATGCAAGCCCTTTGAAAAATAAAAAAACACAATTATTAAAGAAAATTTTAAAAGTGAAGTTATGAAATGATCATTAATTTTCTAATACATCGCGATATTTTACAGATTTATAATGTAGTTCTAAAAGCTAGATGAAATTCCAACTTTGAAATTTAAAACACTAATCTACTCTGATTAAACCTATTGTAATATGTATTTCGCATTCATTAAAATATTTTTAAATGATTGAATTTTTTAAGATTTTATCAATGAAAATTTTCATATTTTTTTATTCATAAACCTAAAAAAAAATATCATAAAGCATAAATTTGAAAAATAAGCTCACCAAATGCAATATCTATATGTATTTCGTCAAATCATGCATTTTTAAAATTAATTAATTAATTTATTTATTTATTTATTTATTTATTTATTATTATTATTTTGGGGGTAAATCATGGTAGATCTGATGAAGGATCTGTATAGCAGGTTTTGTCTATAGGCAAATCTGTATAGCAGGTCTGTATAGCAAGTATTTCCACCTTCTCAACAACGGCGAAACTTTCTGACACATTTTTAAACGTAAACGCATGACACTTGCAGCCATGATCGTGAAGTGATTTGTAATAGAACAGTTTCTTTCATTTTTCGATAAATGAATTACATCTTGTGTTATAGAGCTATTGTAGTTTTATGACGGGAGTTTTTCCCTCTCCGCGCTGTCGCGTTCTAGGCCCTCTGCAATAATAATGAAAAATATCAGGCTGATTGGAAAATGGCAGATGATTCTCCAATCAGCCTAACTAACTCTTTATAAATGTCTGGATTTTTCAATTAGCGTACGACATTTATAAAAGGACGGCTTTAGCAATCGTAGCTTCATTGGGGATTTTTATTTTTCAGCATACTTACAGATTGTTTCTAAAGAAAGTTTTAAAGCTATTCACAAAAATATTTTTTTCGCCGCTCAACAACGCAAAATTTTCTGACACAGTTAAGGACTCATTTTTAAACGTAAAAAGCATGTCACTTGCAGACATGGTTATTGAAAAGATTTGAAATCAGACATTATTTTCATTTTTTAATACTTTCCAACCTTAGTTGAAAAGTGTTTATGACTTCGGTTTGTCTGCCGTCTGTCCGTGCTCTAACTCGCGTAAATATATCGCCCTGAAATTTTTGTGTTATTCTCGTTTATTATAGCATGTTCCCTATTTCAACTGAAGTGTGTATCACTTATAGTTTTTTTACAGGGACAGTCAAAAGTATTCCGTTACATTACAGTCAATGGAAAATAATCGTTTCAAGTGCATTTTAATGATGCTATACGTTATTTAAAACATGATGAAATTGATATATAATTATGAAGCGCCTTAAAACAGGCTTTTTGTAGAATATGGGGTGCAAAGCATTAATTATTCATTTACAAGGTCAAACAAAAGAATTCTGTTACACATTGTTCTATGGGGAAAAAAAATCGTTTGCAATTTAGTGATATTTCACAATTTCAAACATATTGAAAATTATATACATTACTGAGGTTCACTATAAATTGCTCTCTTGAAAGTGTGGTGTGCATTGCGTTTATTTACAGGGACACACAAAAGATATCGGTTACAGTACCTGTGCGATATTTACAGTCTATGTGTGATAAGTGCGTTTTCAACTTTAAATAAATTTTTTCATAGTACGTATGTGTTTATATACTCGGTTGTTCATATACAGGGCTACACAAGGGAATCCGTGAGTATTACAGACTATGGGACTGAATTGCTTAAGGGTACACAGAAAAAAATAAAACCCAATTTGGGTCGAAAGATTCTTAGGTATGTGCCCAAATTGGACCATGCCTGTTTTGGTTACCACTGTGTATCCATTTTGGGCACTGTTAAATACCTATTTAAAAAAAAATATATATTATTATCCATTAACGTTTCTGAAAAAACCTGCACAAAACAATCTACACTGAGGTAAATCGTCGACTTTTTATTTGTAAAACTTGGCGTAACTTTGTAACGAATCATCGTATCGATTTGCGGATGGTGTCATTCGATTCAGAATTAAAAAGTGCGTAACTAAGAATGATTTCTCCCCCTCCCTAAATTAACCCCCCCCCCCCCCCCAAGAAAAAAAAAAAAAAAAAAAAAAAAAAAAAAAAAAAAAAAAAAAAACTTTATTCTGGGGGGATTTATCGGATCTTCATTTCTAGTGTCAAAGCGAAGTTTTTCCCAAATTTTCGTGATGGCCATCAGTTGTTGTATTTCTCTCAATTTTTGATCTATTTAATTGTACTACACGTGGTACTGGAAAAAACTTAGCATTTTTTTAATTCAGCATGTCCAAGATTAAAAAGTATGATTTTGCAGACTTAAGTAATTTGCGAGATTTTAAGACATCACCCCTCAGAATTCTAATTTCTTATTTTTCGCACATGTCTTGGTCCACTTAAAACCGGAGTATGTCCTGCTTATTTCACCAGGTACATTAAATAGGAAAATAAACAGTTTCCTTTAGAATTATCTTCTTTAAACAAAATATAATATGCTTCCAGGCGCAGTGTTTTCATATTCTCAGTTGTGGTTGTCACAAATCTGTCATAAGACAGATTTATGACATTTTCACAAAAAATTAACTAACACAGAAAAGCTTATTAAGTATTCGCAAATTGTCTCCTCATGTTTAGGAATTTCAAAAAAGAAAGAAACATTCAAATATTTTCTTCCGAAAACAGTTAGTCAGGGAGATTTTTAATGTGTTTTTGTGTTAAAAATCATATTTTTTAAGTAACAAAAGTTAAATTATTTTTGTGCACGTGTTATAAAAATGTATGATATCAATACAGACAGAGTCAGAGAAAAATTATCTTGTGTTATTATCTCAGGTAGCCTCTTGATATCTTGCTTATTATAGATTTTTTTCTCTCAGTGATACAGATAAAAATATTTTCAAAGAAATCAAAAGCAAGTTATTTTGAACTCAGTGCAGAGAATCTTGTTTTGTTTTACTGAATTTGTACAAACTGAAGAAAGACATTCATTTTTTAATTACTGATTTGCTATGAATTAACCAGTGGTGACGCAGCCTGTATCTTCATCTGGTAGCGGTTTTTGGCGAATATATAACACGCAAAACCAACGTTAAAAAAAGATCAAACATATAAAATAAATTTAGTATTCAGATGCGTTAGGGCTTCGTAAAAAAGGTCTTTTTATTAACACTTTCCAACATAGTTGAAAAATGTTTATGAATTCGGTTTGTCTGTCCGTGCTCTAACTCGCGTAAATATATTAGAATTTTCATGCAATAGATATATGTTATTGAGGTTCAGGGGGGAGCCATTTCCCTTTAGTTCTGGTATCAAGTTTTCGGTTTTTCTGACGTCACTGAGCGTGCTAAGAACGATTCTTTCAACGGGAAAGCACGCATTTTTTCATTTAAAATAGTATTTCTGCTTTAAAAAAGTCGTTTCTTTGGTCATATGAAAGCATACTTCTTCAAACTAAAACATTTTTCATAAGCGAAAGTATTTTTTTCTAGGAATAAAGCGATTTAAAGGGATTTTTTTTCCCTTCAAATGAAATAGTCGTGTATCTTTTTTGCTAAGATATGGAGCTTTTATTGCTTGTTATCTTTGGTCGATCTTTGAAAGAAACGGGATTGTGAAGTAAACATTTATTGTCATTTTCTTTGACAGTCAGGGCAGTTTTCCCTCACACGAAGCTTTAATTGCTTCTCAGAAAGAGAGACTTCCGGTCAGTTTTGCTAAATACGAAATTTGAAAGCAGAACTTTTGGGTTACGCTCCTGCTAAAAGAATATTGCATGAAAGTGCTGTGCCAACTTTAAAATTTCCAGAAACATGTGCTGTGAATTTTAAAAAAGAAACTTCACTCGGAATTGATTTTCTTGTAGCAGTTCCTCTCCAAGCATAAAAGAAACACTTAGACATATTAGGTTATATAAGGTTATATTTTAATGAGATTCTCGACAGCTCACTTTCGAAAAAAATTAATTTTATCGAAAATGCATGCAAAAAAATCCAACTGTTTTTTCCAAAAATGCACAAAAATATAATAAATGCACAAAAATATAATAAAAACATTTGTGAAAACAAGAACTTTCATTCGATTGAGACATAGTAATCATATATTCATCAGAAATAAAAAGAGATACGCTGCCAGAAAATCAAAAATGTGGAGTCAATCAACTTTGATTGCACGATAAAACGAAAAATAGCAAATAATGGAGCGCACATCTAAAATGAGTCTTCAAAATGCACCCTGTGATGAAATAAAATTCTTGAAATAAAAGCCTATTCTGAGGGTAAAAACCTAAAATATATTAATTATTAAAATATTTTTATATAATTTTTTCATCCTACAGCATTAAAATATAATTTTATATAACCCTTTTGGAAGTTTTTTATAAAAGTACATTATTCTGAATTTCAAATATAATTTTTCTATATCTCCTAAATCTGTCAGTTTAAAAAAATAGGTAATTTAAAAATTAAAGTTTCTATTTTTCTTTGTGTTTTAGATCTTCCTTATAAATACTGCTGTCTTCCTTTTTATTCTAATATATATATATATATATATCAATTTTATATTCAATCACATAAACTATCTGAATGGAATTTGAAGAAACAACATTAAATTTTAAAATTAAGTTTTAAAACGCTAAAAAGAGATGTAATTTTAAATTTTAAATATTATTTGGAAATAAAATAAAAAAGTTGCTTAAACTTTAAACGCTCTTTCACGTATTAATTTACCTTATTATTTTTTTAAATTATTTTATGTTTATTATGTGCATTTATGTTTATTATATGGCATTAAAATAGCATTTTAAATAAACTTTTCGGAATGTGTTTATAAAATATATTACTTCGAATTTCAAATTTTATTTCCACTAAATCATATAATTATACCGCATGAATATTTTAGTTTAAAAATATTAAATATTCAGCTGTTTACTTATTAAAATTTCTATTTTATTTGTCTTTTAAATCTAATTATGCAAAACTCAATATTGTGTATCTGTGGTGTGAGGTTGAAATCTGAATGATTATTATTTTTTTAAAGTTTTTTATATGAAAGACATGTCGAAATTACAATGATATTAGAATTATTACAGATTTCAAATTGAATACCGATCAAATATTATAAATATACTATACTAAAAATTATTAACCGCATTCATACAAACATTAAATTTGATACTCTTGTAGGTCTTTAAGATTTTATTTATAAAAATTACTATTTTGCATTTTTAGGTTTATGAAAATGAACTTTTCATACTGAGGCGCAAACGAAATGCAATGATAAAGATAGCCAATTTAATAACCAAATTTCGGCAAATTGAAAAGAGATAATACTTTAAATTTTAGATGTGATGCAAGTCCTATGTATAAAGAATATATTTTAATTTTTAAATTTCTTTTCAAATGAAAATTTCGACTGATACTTTTCAATTAAAAATAGCGCGTTTCTAATTCAAATCAATTGGAAAATTGAACACAGAGGGTATGGTGAGTTTACGTGTTTTAATTAATTTCTAGAATTTCACAAATGTATTTATCGTCTTTTCTTTTACAAATAACAATTTAAATTGTTGTAGCAACTTATATTTTTAATTTAAAATATTTGTTTTTAATATAATTTTTTTTTATTAATTATTAATAACATTTACCTTTATTTATAAATAGATTTCCATAAAAAATAACACAAACAATGTTTATGGAGTGAAAATATTTATTAACACTATAAAATTTAATTAATAGATCAAAAACTTTGAGCAAGTTTTAAAAAGATTAATGTAAAATACCAAATTAGTGGATTAAATTAAAATTACTTGTAGCAACTGATAATACAAATGTGAAAGGAATGAAACAGTAGCTTGAATGTTTTAAATACTTAATTAAAAGGATTTTAAAATGAAATTGCAGAATGACGTTTGAGGCCCCTGGCCTGAAGATTTGTTAGTTTCATCATTACAATAAATGAAATTAATATTTATAGTATTCTTTTTATATACAGATATGAATAATTAAACGTAAAACAGAAAGTAACAGATTTTTAACTGGTGCGACTTAAAAAGTGCTTATACGTTTGAATGAGGTCTTGATCCTCATGAACCCCTCCTTTCCCTATATCCTTGAACATTATTCTCTGCTTCCTGATTAGTTTGATTGATTTCTATATTATAAAATATGCAAGGCAAGAGTTTAAAAATAATAATAATGTGGTTTAATATTAAAAATTTTATTAATCACATGAAATTAATTAAAAACAGTTATTTATAAGAATTTTGTTATTATTACATTCTGGTAAGAACAATTTAAAAATTAAATTTGATTACCCAGCTTTTCAGTTAAATCTAAATATTTTATGCACTACGACCATCGCTGAAATTACACTTATAATAATTATCACATCGGACGTCCATTAATGGAAATTGACTAATTTAGGCATTCCAGTAATAGACACTGGTCCTAAAACCTTTATAAAAAAGTGAAATTTTTCTGTTACTATCAAAACTAGTCGTTAAGGCCACCGTAATACTTACCCATCATGGATATGTATAATATAAATTATGAAAATAAAACATGTGTAAACTATTTATAAAATGCATTGCAATTCGAATAAAATCCTGCCTTGATGACGCCATAAACTTTAAATGCTCTATTACTGAATTGCGTAAAAGAAACCTCCTTATAACTCCAAAATTGATAATCATATTAACTAACGGTTTACTACGTCGAATTAAGCGTCTCATTTCCAATTAAAATATATCTTTGTATTGAAATTTGAATGAAATACAGGGTCATGAAAAATCGAAGAGTGTGGAAAAATAGGATTACAAATATCTCGGCAACTCATTATCCGATCGACTTCGTTCTTTATGCAAAATTTGTTTTTTTTTTATTGTCTTTTATATTCATTCCTTAAAGATAACAATTTCGAAAATTTTTATATACCTTTTATCTTAACGAATACTTCAAGAGTCCGAAAAAAATAGTTCCGGATAATCGACGTTACTGAAATTCAATAAGCTTCTTCCAATTGATACATACTAAGTACATACCAAATTTCAAGTCTCTATCTTAATTAATTTTTTCTTGAGACAGAGCGTTTACAGACACACACACACACACACACACGGCAAGTTTTTTTTTTTTTTCTAGAAATATGTTTTTCGGAATCTCCAGTGTCTGAAAAATGTAAATCCGTCAAAATTTTTTTTTTTCGATTTTCAAAACGATTACAAGATTTACCTTATACTACGTAAGTAATAAAACAGTGAAATGTTTACAAGAAATTACAGAAGATATAAATTATTTAAGTCAAACCAGCTCTTAGCTTGCTCCGTAATTTTTGTCCTGAAAGACAGCGGAACTGTAACACATTATGTTTTCCTTCCTGACTGTTTTAATTAAGATTGTCACCAATAAATCCATATTTTTTATAAACAAAACACTTTGCAGGATACCCATTATTTGCATAATTATCCCATATTGTTGTGGTTTTTTGGGGTTCTTTCTAAAACACAACTTACTTAAACTTAAAAAGCTCATTTATTACTCAATCTTCACTTGACAATTAAATATTTAAAAAAAAATAAGTATACCCTGATTAGCTCCACTGAAATCTGTTGCCATAGAAAAGGGAGCAAATTATATTAAACTAATCAAAATATCAAAACTTAAGAATCCGAATAGGTTAATACAACAATGATAATTTTGAACTCATCATTTTAAGACAATATTAAATGTAGTAAGGGGCAACAGATTTCTAAATCAAGTAGCATACTGGATTGCATAAAGAACACCCAACTCCACTCCAACCCGACCAAGCTCAAATCTCCATATACATTAAATTAACAAAAGTGTAATCATCATATAATTTGGAAAAATGCAGACAACCTGAAATTCCTCCAATATGAGGACCAAAAGGGGAAAGAGTTAAATCCGTTAATAGAATAGGGATATGATGATGTACTAAAATTTTAGAACAACTATGGAGATTCTGAACAAGATCAGATCGGTTAACCAAGAATCGTATAGTGGCTTATAAACAAGGAATATAATCCTTTCCTTTTTTTTTTTTTTTTTTTTTTTTTTTAACTTATAAAAATAAAGCATTTTAGGTGTTTATTTTAGAAAACAATATATCTGAGAGAGGAGGGTTAAAGCTTAATTTAAACAATTATGAAATTAGATTTAATATTACTGTTTCACTTATTAATCTATCCATCCTTAAATCAAGATCAAAAATACGATTGTATAACATTGAGTGAACTTCAATTAATGTTCATTAAAACAGTCAGTTATGAATTTAAACTTAAGAAATTTTAAAGTCCTAATTTAATAAAGTTGGATTTTATCTCCCTTTTTTTTTTTTTTTTTTTTTTTTAATCACTCACAGAAAGGTTAAGCCTTTCTTACAGGTCTACTGTGAATATAAAAAAATTAATTATTTAGAGATTTATACAAAGAAAAATATACCATCTTTAAGAACAAACAAATCTTTTATTCAAACACTTAAAGTTATAACAATGGAGTTACTTCAAATTATTATAAAAACACAATCTAAACGTTGATCTGTAATATGGGGATTAATTACTTAAATATATTTTAAACCAAACAACACATTTCTAAAATTATCACACTATCATGCTTTTAAGGTTGATCAACTTTGCTGAATTCACTTATTATTTTAATTGCAACTAGGCACAGAGAATCTTAAAAATATAACATTACATTAAAGCTTAACAGTCTAAAGTTTAACAGTCCATCAATTGTAAAAACATTATATAATAGTGTTTTAAAATACAAACTTATCATTCTTAATCTCTCCAAATAGCCATAGATAATTTAAAGTGAGAGAACATACATTTATGAGGAAATAAAAAACTACTTACAAAGTTAGCAGGTTTAATCGAATCATCAGTGGCCAGACTCTATTTTCCTTCCCTCTTGAGAAGAAACAAAACTGTGGACGGAGACTATCTGACGTAATTTACACCTCAGGGGGATGGTTTCCTAAATCACCAGAGCATCAGTCAAACTTCACTCTTTCTCAGCATTTCTTGTAACATCCGCGAGCATTTGAGTTGAGTCTTTTGCTTGCCAACTTTGCGATTCAACCGAACACCTCATATATCTCCCGACGACGGAGGTTTCTCGGACTACCCATATCTTCACAAATCCAGCTCCAACACACACAGCGATCAGTCTTCCTTATTATAAACAAGACAATATTAACGTCTCATAAATAGTTGAGACCTCTCTGGACTGCACAAGGAAAAAAAAACTTAATCTCTACGCATCTGGAATCGTTGACGCTCTTTCACTGACCATCATTTTCATTTCTTTGACCAGTAGCTTTTCGCTCATTATCACAAGTGCCGCTACGCAACGTCCACTAATTTTTCGAACCAAACGACAGGTATTTCAGCCAAGCAGCAAGTGTCGTAAACATTCATTCTCCCGCGCTGCTTGAAAAACGGGACCGATCCACTCTGCCAGGGGTACGGGAATGGAAACAAAAGGAAAAATGGACTCTTCCTGAAGACTACAGCTTGCCGCTCCACTCTGCCGGCCGCTTCATGGGGGAAGGCAGCCATGCTTCACCCCCATGGCGTGTGCTGAAGGGGGGTCCTGTCAGCCTCTGTTTACATGGGCGCCAGCTATCCGCCTGATAGCAGAGCCAATTGAAGCCTGTCGTAGACTTACAAAGCCTAATTGCGTATATAGTACACTCATAAGATAACGTAATTCTTATACAGGGCGGACGGTCTTTCTTTTAACCAAAACCAGACTAGGTGACTACAAACACATGATTCAAGGGTATGGGAGAAAACGTACACGACTGCCCAATACAATATGTGTGGTCTTTTACTGAGAAACCTCCCTCCCTGCTATTATCTTTCGTATTTGAAAACAGGAAGCAAAGCTAGACTATAAACGTTGAATTTACTTTGCAAAAAGAAAAAGAAAGAAGAAAAAATAAAAACTGATTTTATTATTATTATTACAATTACTTTTATTTATTTAAATTTTTATTAGAAACAGAAAAAAAAAAGAGTGCTTTTAAATAAATGTTGAGAAAGTGATTTAAATAATTAATGTAGATTAAAAAAAAAATTGGTTGAAACCAACCGTAACAATATGGTTTGAAGTACTTTTGAAGCTTAAAATTTTTATAAATGATAAAGAGTATGAGACGGATCATTTATTAGCTTTTCTATTGCTGAAGAGGCTATACTTCCTTGTTTTTGCTCGATGAACGGCAATAAGGCATACATCAGTTACGGCATTTTAGTAAGAATACATTAATTGTTATGTACAAGCAAACTTTCAGTTAAAAAAATCACAAATCACTGTAAAAAATAAGAAAATTGTAGGTTAGAAAGGCAAGTCTATGAAGCGATCAATGTAAATATATTAGGGCAGCATGATGCCCCAAGATGATAGCACCATATATCAGGATTAACTAACTTCCATTTTTGAGTCAAATGAAAATAGGCATTTATGGTAAAGATACCATATATATCTTTTTCAAAAGTTAAAGAAATCTATATTTTAAGTATTTTATTAAATATACTTTCCCCTTTCTGCATTATCGTAACTTATATACATTCCCGGCTGTTAAAACGCGCACCTTTTGATCATTCTCTTTCAACGATAACCTTTAGTCAAAATCATACATATTGTTTGTAAATTATCATTAACGTACTTTATTCGGTCTCCCACACATCAATGTAAATGAAATTATCCAAGGCATAAAATGTTTCCTTTCTCATGGTCAGTTTTGACTTCATACTGAATCCAGATGTTAATTCCGTCTGACTGACGCCTTATAACATATTTCTGAAATATCTTTCCTGCATTTTTCTCAAAACAACTAACCGCCAAAATTCTATTTCACTCTCTTTTTTTGCCAAAGTGCAATCTTCGCCAATAAAGATTCCCCTACCACTGACGTCAATTATGAAGTTCATCTGATGTATATGTAACGGTTACAATTTCCACGCAAAAATACAATACTCTTGGCTCTAAAAATGTAAATGGTTTGGCGTATTTTCCAACGCACGCTGTCATTATCAAAAAAGACACTTTCCTCTCTGATCTCCGCGATGTAACATCTCTAAAAATATTCCGGCCCCTTGGCCGCCCTTATGGTACTCTCCTAAAACATTTTCCCACTTTTTAAAATTCGGATATGCAGCCTAAGTTCTCGATATTCTTACTTCGCTCCTCTGTCAAAAATTTGGATTGTCACCCTATCATACAAGATGTGATTTCTCATACCCTTGGATTATTAACTGTGGAATAACTTCATAGATATGTCTTATTTTCATCGTTTTAAAATAAAGAAAAGATGTTTGTCAAATACTTCTTGATTCTTCCTCGTCGAAACAAAACTTTTTCCAGTTCTCAGCAGGATGTCGTCAACTTGAGTCATTGCAGGAAACAACATATGTGAATTCACTATACGTCTCTCGGGACCTAAGTGCCTATGTCCCACCGAAAACAATTTTCCTATACTTCAGCTGCTACTACAAAATCTTCGACTATTCCCATACTCCGAACCATTCTTGATTCTACTATATATATATGGTAAAGATACCATATATATCTTTTTCAAAAGTTAAAGAAATCTATATTTTAAGTATTTTATTAAATATACTTTCCCCTTTCTGCATTATCGTAACTTATATACATTCCCGGCTGTTAAAACGCGCACCTTTTGATCATTCTCTTTCAACGATAACCTTTAGTCAAAATCATACATATTGTTTGTAAATTATCATTAACGTACTTTATTCGGTCTCCCACACATCAATGTAAATGAAATTATCCAAGGCATAAAATGTTTCCTTTCTCATGGTCAGTTTTGACTTCATACTGAATCCAGATGTTAATTCCGTCTGACTGACGCCTTATAACGTATTTCTGAAATATCTTTCCTGCATTTTTCTCAAAACAACTAACCGCCAAAATTCTATTTCACTCTCTTTTTTTGCCAAAGTGCAATCTTCGCCAATAAAGATTCCCCTACCACTGACGTCAATTATGAAGTTCATCTGATGTATATGTAACGGTTACAATTTCCACGCAAAAATACAATACTCTTGGCTCTAAAAATGTAAATGGTTTGGCGTATTTTCCAACGCACGCTGTCATTATCAAAAAAGACACTTTCCTCTCTGATCTCCGCGATGTAACATCTCTAAAAATATTCCGGCCCCTTGGCCGCCCTTATGGTACTCTCCTAAAACATTTTCCCACTTTTTAAAATTCGGATATGCAGCCTAAGTTCTCGATATTCTTACTTCGCTCCTCTGTCAAAAATTTGGATTGTCACCCCATCATACAAGATGTGATTTCTCATACCCTTGGATTATTAACTGTGAAATAACTTCATAGATATGTCTTATTTTCATCGTTTTAAAATAAAGAAAAGATGTTTGTCAAATACTTCTTGATTCTTCCTCGTCGAAACAAAACTTTTTCCAGTTCTCAGCAGGATGTCGTCAACTTGAGTCATTGCGGGAAACAACATATGCAATTCACTATACGTCACTCGGGACCTAAATGCTTATGTCCTACCGAAAACAATTTTCCTATATTTCAGATGCCTACAAATTCTTCGACCATTCCCATACTCCGAACCATTCTTGATTCTACTCCGAAGTATTTCTATTTCTTTACGATAGCATTCATTTATTACGGAGGTACTATCAGAACACACACACACAATTTTGCTGCACCAGTGAATCAAGTTTCGAAACTTTTATTTTTTATTTTTTCATTGATCAAAGTAACGTCAAACATTCTGGATATATTAGATTTTGTAGAGTTTGTAGAGTTACCAAAGTTGAAAAATGATTTTGATTTTCTAAAAATAAATTAACAAAGTATAGTATAGTGTAGTATAAGTATAGAACGATTAATTTGAAATCTTATTTTCCTCTATATTTAAAATTAGGGAAAAAATATTTTTGTTTCATCTCTTTACGAAATCGGCTAATATGATGATACAGTCTTTAACGGCCATAAAATGTAAAATTATTTTTACTTGCCCATCATACGTAGTATAGGGTAAGTCTTGTAATCGTTTTGAAAATCGAAAAAAAAATTGACAGATTGACAATGAAGATTCCGAAAAACATATAAAAAAAAAAAATTGCCGTCCGTCTATCTGTGTGTCTATAAACGCTCTATCTCCCGAACAAATTGAGATAGAGACTTGAAATTTGGTATGTACTTAGTATGTAATAATTGGAAGAAGCTTATTGAATTTCAGTAACTTCGACTATCCGGAACTATTTTTTCGGAGTCTCAAAATATTCGTTCTGATAAAAGGTATATAAAAATTTTCGAAATTGTTTATTTTAAGGAGTGAATATAAAAGACAATAAAAAAACATAATTTTTTCATAACGAATGAAGTCGATCGGATAACTAGTTGCCGAGATATTTGTAATTATATTTTCCACACTCTTCGATTTTTCATGACCCTGTATTTCATTACAAATTTCAATTCAAAGATATATTTTAATTGGAAATGAGACGCTTAATCCGACGTAGTAAACCGTTAGTTAATATGATTATGAATTTTGGAGTTATAAGGATGTTTCTTTTACGCCAAATTTTTGTTTGTTTAAATTATTTTTCTTAAAAACGAAGTTAATTGCATAAAAGCCAAGCCTTAAATTTGTTCACTACATAACATAAGAAACTGGCGCAAAAATTTCTAAAAATTTAAATACTAATTTAAATACTAATACACATATGTGAGGCACTTAGATTTTCTCATGAATACAGCGTTGGCGCGGCATTACAACTATGGGATATGTTTTCTTTATCACCTTAAAATAGCCGGTTGCACCAAATCGTGCTGAAAACGGGTTTCTTGAGCTGTAAAATAATAAAATTTATTGTTACGAATTATGTAATTATTTTACAAAACTGTCCTAGTGGGAGGAGGAGCGGGTGGCGAGGTTGTGGATGACATTTTATGCTTATACGGATGCGAATGCGAGTATGTGTTTGAGAGCAGCCTTGATATAAGCTCTTTATATTAATGCGTATTTCCATACAAAAGATGCTCGGTAGCTCAGTGGTTATCGCACTGCCCTGCTATACAACAGGTCTGAGGTTTGCCTCCGAACATGGACAAGGTACACTCAAACTTTCATCCCTTCGGGATCGATAGAATAATTACCAAGCGTGTTGCGGAACTAAATACAGGAGGTTCCGCGTGAGGCTGACCACTTGACTCGTACATATGAGGGGGTCGGGGCAAGAAAGTGCCAAGCCGCATTTTTGGTGAAATAAATTTAACACTGTAATATGTTGCTTAATATTGTAAATTATAATATCCTACATATAATTTGTTTCTAATGTCACTTGGTGGCAGCCTATGTGACAGTTCTCGTTTTTGGCCCAGATGTTTATGTCCCCAATGCAAAAAACGTATTTTTTCGCCCTTTGCAAAAAAACGTAATAGTAATATCATTAAAGTAATGCCATATTGTTACTCAGAATATCTCAAAGGTTACTAAAACGTTCGCGAAAAAACTTTATGTTATATATCTTGATTTGTGTATTTGATCCAATTTTCAAATTGAAATATCTCAGAAGTTCAAAAATGTGGCTTGGCACTCTCTCGCTCCGACCCCCTCGTATGCTATATACAGCACTTCAGGTTCAGAGCACTTGGTCAAGAAAGCGGAGTTGGGCGCCCATGGGCGTACGCAGGAGGATGCAGGAGAGGGCTATGCCCCCTTCCCAATAATGATAATAATAATAATAATAATAATAATAATAATAAACTTTGAAAAAGCAAGAATTTTGCGCCTACTTTTACCATTCCCACGCCCCCTCTTCCTATGTACGAATATGTGGACATCACGAGCGATGATTTTTTACGGATTGTAACACTGCGAACTTTTATTATTATTATTATTATTATTATTATTATTATTCCATACAAAATATATTTGGTTTGTTAGTAGAATTTTTGCTTAGTTTGTCTGGGTGGGGGGAGAAGATCACGACTCTCATGATCCCACCTCGTACTCCTAGATCCAATATATTCCAAAATGGAACCTGTTTCTCATAAACATTGCTCTTTTCCAGATTGCTTTTCATGTAAACGGTGAAATTCGTGAGTTATTTTATTGCTTCAACCAGCTCTATATTTCATTTCGCGTTCTTCAGTTATTCAGGCTGCACTTTCTCTTTTTCTTTGCTTCAAACATAGAATCAATTAAATGAAATTCTTGCCTAAAGACAAAACTATTGCACAAGTGTAATGTAGCAATCGTGCTGTATGTCAAGTGGTCCGGTGTTAATGAAACAAAGTAACAATTCTGCATCTCATAAACCTGGATAATAATAATAATAAAAACGAACTGACCCCGTGGCTGCTTGGCGAAACGTGAGGGCGATTATCATACGATTTTAGAACCACTTGCTGTAGACGGCAGCCTCAGAGAATTAGGGTGCATTTGCACCGGAAAGTATTCCCCGAGTTTTGGTTATGACGTAACGTTAAAGTTTTTCTTTTTCACAGACCGGAAAAAAGCTTTGTTTTTTTTCCGAAATTTATGACGTCTATCGGTGTGAGTAAGCTATAAGCGGAACTGCAAATATCATTGGGCTTTTTTAGATGTTGTTTTGTTCAATTTTGTAATGTGTAAATCCATTTGATTAATGGAATGTAATCGATTAATGCACAAGAAATGCAGTGTTTTTAGGTAGATTTCGTAAGAAATAACTACCTATTACATTCTCCTTTAAGTTGGAATTTCTGAAAAAATTTTCGAGATCTACGTCGATTATAATTCCCAGAACTCAAAACTTTAATTTTATTACTTAGTTTAAACTTTACTTTAACTTACTTTAGTTTAAACTTTAGTTTTTTAGTAACCAAATATCTATCCATCTGTGTCACTTTTTTATGGACACGATAACTTCAATAATTCTGCACAAATCTCTTCCAAACTGATACATAAAATCAAGGGGCATAAAATCTCGGTCAAGTTCGTTAATGGGCAAAATCGATCCAGTGGGGGGGGGGGGGGATGAGGGTCTTTTTGTGAAAACAGAAAAAAACCCACAACTTCTTAATTGTGATACATATCGAATCCGTTTAAAGTTATAATTACTTCTAGGAAAAGGGACGAAAATTTATGTATGATCGATTTTTGATATCATTAAAAATAGCTCCAAGGGGGGGGGGGGGAGAAAGGTTTCAGAAGAAAGAAATTCATAAGTCGTCAATTCACACGATATCAAATTCAATTAAATTTATTATAAATGCTCTTAATATTATCTAAAACTTTTATATTGACAAGTTTTTTATAGGACAAACCCTTATAGCAAAAATAAAATAAAATAAAATAAAATAAATAAATGAATAAATAAAATAAAATAAAATAAATAAATAAATAAAAATAAATAAATAAAAATCCCTGCCGGCTCCGCTTAGAGACAAGGTAGATTCCGAAGTGGGCGGTCCCAACTGCCTCATCATGGGAAAAAGGTAATTTCTTCTGCAATTCCTAACAAACAGGCGCCTCACGGTCTGCGTCTTCGAAATCTACCTGTGCCTGTAGGTCGAGCCGTCAGGGATTTATTTTATAAATACATAAACAACCAAATAAATAATAATAAGATAAATAATAAAAAAAAAGAATGAAACAGACTTCAAAATTATAGGCTTTGACTAAGACAGGGCATTGATAAGGTGCTAAAAACAAAGTTACTAACGCCTTTTCACTTTCCCGGCTTATCATGCAAAAACTATTGCATATAAAAACATGAAAAATGGTAGTTTTATACAGAAATGTACGATAAACACGCTGAAGCAGACAGTTTTTAAATTGGAGAACTATTTTAAGCGATATTTAACGTTGAAATCGGTCAGCATAGTTCCGTTAAATAAGTTTTATAGTATCAAAAACCATGCATAGTATAACCAAATTTGCATGTGCGTTGCAGATGGTGATAGATAATAGATGTAGATGATAACATCCCCTTTGACAGGGATATAATTGGCTAGATTGTATTATGCAGTGTGTAATCGCTTTTTTTTTTTGTCTAATTTTTTGGGTTTTTTTTTTTTCAACTTTTTATTCAAAATTTCATTATTTGAATAAAGATTTAATTCATATTTTGAAATTGCCGTTTTTACCTATTGTTGCCAGATTTTAAAAAGGCCAAATAATAATATTTCCAAATACTGTATTTTCAATTGAAATATATACCTAAGTGTCAATATTGGAAAAGGAAGAAAAATTTTAAATAATTAAATTATTATGTGGAAAAGCATTTAATTATGAAAACTACGTCATATTTAAAATGATTTTCTTATAGCATCTAAAAGAAAACGTTATAATAAACCGTGAGGTAGTGACATTTTTTACTTAGCCATTTTGTACAAGCTGATTTTACAATATGTAATTGATCGTATTTAATCAATCACAAAAACAGCCGTCAGCTGTTGCGAAAGCAGTGAATGCGTCCTCGGGAGACAAAAAATTCCTCAGTCCAAGGAAAACAAATGGCAACTTGATTACAGTAGATCGATGGTAGTGGTAATATATTTCAATCTTCTGTAATCAGGTAATGTTTTTAAAGCAGAGCAAATTAGCCTGTTTTTAGAGCCTATGCGGAATCTGGACGGAGGGTTGGCGAGCGTAGTTCGTAGGGGCCAGAGCCCCCTATTTTTTTTATAAACAAATTAAACTGACTTCAAATTTGAAGGCTTTGACTATGATTGAAAGGACCTATGCAATTTAAGCCCAGCATGTTCTAACTAGGCTGTGGCCTTGGGACCCTTAAATTTGGAGGACCCCGAATTTGGTACCCAATTTTCGTAAAGCTGCTATATATTTTAAATCTAGTTTGAACATGTATACTGATTGATTATTATAATTAATATTTTGTACTTTTGGAATAGGAAAAGATAAAAATAAAAATATATTCTTATATAAATATATATCTATATATTCATATCTATTTTTTATAGTTTAGATTTTTTTTTTTTTTTGGTGTGTGTGTGTGGAGGTGTAGGAAAGATGCACAGAAGAAATAACAGCTCCCGGCCTCTCTTTGTCTTAATCGGGCTCTGGGTATTAGTACATATCTTTAGGTGCATTAACTTGCCCCCTCCCCATAAGCGAAAACATGATTTTGTTTTTTTTACATCACCGTTTTGCCCTCTAAAACGAAAAAAAAAAAAAAAGAAAAAAAAAGTAAAAAAATAAATAAAATGGGAGGAAGTTAACACTGCCCCCACTCTACTCCGTGGAGGTAAATTCAAAGATGGATGAAGCACTTTTGGAATATGATAAGATTAAAAAATATATATATTTATCTAAATATATCTAATATATATTTATCTAAATATGTATCTAGGTATATATCATATTTGTATTTTAAGATTTAGAAAATGTTTAGAGAATCCATACAGACTGTTTTACACCCTGCTCATAAAACAGTTATAACGGACTATCTCTCTTTGTGGGAAGGGGGGCTGGGAGCAAAGGAAAAGGCTTCTCCGCTGTCTGTCGACTTTCTTTTATGTCGAGACATTTCAACGTTATTGTATTTTAACTAGACACTCCGTTTGTCTATTGCCTGTCACTTTCAGATAATTTGTCTACATAAGCAGACAGTTTGTCTACTGCCTTTTACAATAGCTTTTTGTTTTAGCGCCTAGGTCCTCGAAGCGAAAACAGGAAAAAACAAGAACGAAAAATCATGCATCAGGATAAATTATGAAACACGTTAAACCCTATTTGAATACTATTAAGAAATTTCTTTTTTTGCATTCAATGAAATGATATAATTAAATGAAGAATTTAAAAAATACATAAAAAATCTAATTTCAGCAATTGCACTGCAAAAAAAAAAATTGCTGATTTTACAGTATAATACTGGCATCCCAGCTGCCAGTATTATACCGTAAAATTAACAGTAATAAACAGTAAAATAAGCAGTAATACGTTGTCGCGCATGCGTATACATTTCGTAATTACACTAAAAATTAGTTAAGACATATACATATGGCAGCTGAAAACACACTTCCAGCAATTGTCGCTCATACTGAATTTCTGTAACCGAATTCTTTTGTGTGTCTGTTCTGGAATACTTTTCAAAAGTAGTCGCTATTTCGCTACTTTTAGATTTTGTCGAAAGATTCAATTTACACTTGAAATTGAGGACAAGGAATTATAATTCTGCACGGGTCGGGCTGTGTATCCGACACGAACTTGAAAATTTTGCTTTAAGTCAACTCGAAACCGACCCGAACCCCAAAATATTTATACCCGAATCCGACTCGAAACCGAAGGAACAGAAAATTAATCCATATTTCAATACAGTTATGAAAAAGTAGTCCACAAAGAAGATACCCGGTATTAAAACATTAGATATAATAATGCGTTAGTATAACCGCAAGAAAATTTATTATTTTCGTGTTTTAGCAATTTGTTTTGTTTTATCAGCAAGAGTCAAAGAAACAATCTATAACAATGCTGCAACTGAGATTTGTCGCTGACATTCGCAAATTGCTGCACAGAACATAGTTTGTAAAAAAAAGCGAGTTATGATCAAGTGATTAGATGAATGGCATTTTTTGCTCCTTTCTAAGTAGCGTAAAAGGTCGATTTTCGAGAGTGTCCGTTATGGAGGATTTATTGTATACATAGTTTTAACCTGTAAAAATATTGTGTACACTCTTTTCTAAAAGCCGGGTCAACCCGAACCCGCAATACCTCAACTCGCCCACCCGACTCGCAACAAAAAAGTAGAAATCAACCAGACCTGAACCACAACGAAAAAATATAGTGCCAACCCGACCCGACCCGAGCGGGTCGGGTTGGATGCGGACAACGTCAGTTGAGGCTTACTGTGGAGACGCGAAAAGTTTTTGGTTTCCGTCTGTTTGTCTGTTCCGCGATAACTGCCGTAAAATCGTCCTATTAGGTTGGTTTTTGGTAGGTATTTTGGTGAGGCACACGGAATTAGCTGTATAGTTTTTAGTTACATTTGGTTCATTCGTTCGAAAAATATAGACCATTTCTTTTTATGGCATAATGCTTTCCCATGGGAATGCAGATCATTTTCAAATTTAATTTTTAACTCAAATGAAAATCGCATATTTGAATACTGGATTTAAACGTAAAATTACCAATGCTAAATTTCCAATATGGAGGTTTTAAATATATCCAATAGCTTTGAAAATTTGCTGATATATTCATTAAAATTTAGAAAATAATTGTTTAAATTATTGGAAATTTTTTTGCATCTGTTTGGGAAATATAAAACATTTTATTTTCATATTTTGTACAAATTTTAAAATGCATTTCTTTTTACTTTGCTCTTCAATTTATTAGTTGCTTAGCAACCCTATTTTAAAGAATATCAAAATAATAAAATTCAAGTAAATCGCACTATTTTGCTGCAATATTTATTATCAAAATAAATTATTTTTGAATTCTAGTGACATAAATGAAGAATTTATTTTAATACAAATTTATTTATTTTTTTTATCTAAAAAGTTACATGAATAAGAAGTTCATAAGAATTCCTGAATATCATTGCATGAACCGTGTTTAATTTAACGCTTCTAATTTCTGAAACCTCCGGAATATTTTATATGCCTGTAAACATGTATGTAATATAATAAAAAAATTAAATTGTGGATTGTAAGATGCTAAATAATATGAAAAATGAGTTTAAAAAACAATGACTTTTAGAGCTGCCGTTGAGCCTCTTGATCTGCAGATTTACTAGTGTAATAGATAGTGTGTGTGTGTGTGTGTGTGTGCGTCCCTGTAAAAGAACAATAAATGTTACTTATACTATATTCTATAGAAAGCATATATTGTAGTCCCCCTGAATGACGCAGGCGTAGCGTCGGGGGGGGGGGGGGGGGGGAGGGGGGAGGATGCTGCCACCAATATTTTGAAAAATGATACAGTCAATTAAAAATTGTGTTTGTCCGAAATCGAGATGACAATGAACACTGTTATTTTCATTTTATACATAAATTTTATTTTTCTTACTTTTTTTATGGATTTACTTAGCTTAGTAGATTGTCCTTTAGGTACCTAATTTTGCATGTTCAAATCGAGCTGGCCGGAACGGAAGGATTGTGAAAGGTTTTCAGTCAAAAATACCTCCCTGAAGGCATTCCACTTTTGACAGTGTAGTCAAATTATATTTTGTGCATATTTAAATATTTTTTTATTTATTGTAAATAATTAATCTCCTACTATCATGTACTATCTGAATCTTTTCGTATTTCTGAGATGCCATGATCATGAATTTTAGGTATGAACCTTGAATGAGATGCTTTAATGCCAATGTACAGTTAGTTGTACCTTGGTTAACATCAGTAAGTTGTTACAGGATTACTGTTCTTAACCAAAACAGTTGTTATCCAAAGCGCGATTTCTCATACAAAATAATTAAATAATTTTGTGCAACACCTCTCTACAATCATGGTGCATCTTAAAAGTGCAGTTTAAAGTAATTGAAAATGTCATTTATTTATTATATTAGTTACAATTTTAATAAAATGATTTTTCGAAGCTTCGCTGGTCAGTTTTTTTAAACGAACTTACTAATTAAAGGAACTTGGATAAGGGAAACCCACTGTTTTCACCAGCGTACACCCATGTGAGCCACACCCGCTCAAGTCTCGAATCAAATGAACCTTGAATTATTCGTTTGTTGTTGTTGTTTGTTTTTTTCCCAGCAGAGATTAAATTAAAATTTTCAGCATCGTCGTTCACTTTGCTACAGAAGCATTCTTCCAATTTTAATTTAATCAGAGGACAGTACACAAATTTACCGGAGAGTTATTTCCATTTCAGTAAAAATCGCCTGCCCAAATATCGCATCAAAACGCGAGAAAATCGTATAAAAAATTCTGTAAAAATTCAAAAATTGCAGAAATTGTTTTATTATATCGGTCAAAAATTTAAAACAGGATTCTTTCTTCCTTTTTACTGTCAAAAAATAGTCGCGAAACGCTACAAGAAGCATAAAAAAATTCGCAAAAAATTCAAAAATTGGAGAAAACACAATTTACTACACTGGTGCAAAATATTGAAACCAAATTCTTATGACTGTCGAAAAATCGTCGCAAAACGAGAAAACATGCTAAAAATAAAAGAAAATTTTCGCGAAAAAATCAAACATCACAGAGAACAAAAGTTACTATATTAAGCTAATAAATTACACCGAATTATTTTTACGAAATTTTAAAAAATGCCCCGGAATGCAAAAAAATGCTAAACATCGCATAAGATATTCACGAAAAATTCAGAAATTGCAGCTGACAAATTTTACTAAATTTGGCTAAAAGATTGAAACTGGATTACTTTTACGAAACTAAAAAAGTTTCAGCAAAACGCGAAAGAACTCTAAAAATTTAAAACCGGATTCATTTTAAGGATGTCTAAAAATCACCTCGAAACGTGAATAAAAAACGGAAAATCGCATAAAAATTTTATGAAAAATTAAAAAAACGCTGAAGGAATTCCGAATAAACTTTATTGAAACGATAATAAAATTTACTACATCGGAGTAAAAGATTTAAACCGAATTCCTACGAATGTCAAAAAATCGTCACAAAACGAGAAAACACGCTAGAAATAAAAGAAAATTTTCGTGAAAATAAAAATCAAACAGCACACAGAACAAAATTTAAAAATTTAATACATTCGGCTAATAAATTATACCAAATTCTTTTACGAATTTAAAAAAAAAAAAAGCCCCAAAATGCAAAAAAAAAAAAAAAAAAAAAAAAAGCTAAAACTCGCATAAAATATTCGCGAAACATCCAGAAATTGCAGTTGACAAGTTTTACTAAATTTGGCTGAAAGATTGTAACCAGATTATTTTTACAAATGTCAAAAGTCGCAGCGAAACACGAGAAAACGCTATAAATCACACAAAAATTTCTGAAAAATTGAACAAATCTTCGTAAAGTCGAACAATAAGTCGAAAACCGGCACCTTTCCCTATAGGCAACTAAAATTTAATAATTACAACATCGACGCTTACAAACATGTCATATTGGAAGTTTAACGGATTTTTCAAATGTTTGAGAATAATACGAAGCGAGTATCAATATGAGTAATAGCGAATAGTAAATATATGAGTTTGAGGGACGTAATGAATCATGATAAAAACCCGATTATGGAAATATTGGCATATTTTAACATTTTGAAGGTCTCTATACAACATCATGTTTAATTTTGAAATTGATATATTTTTTTTAATATCGCATTTAGCCCACATGACAGATATTATTATGACAGAGTATAATAGCGGGCTTCGCCCGCTATCGGACCAGTTCAGATATTCGAAAAAAAAAAAAAAAAAAACGAGAAAAATAGACAGGTAAATTTTTACTTTATAAAAAACAAGACTTATTTTTTTTTCGGAAAATGAAATTTATTTGGATTTATTAAAGAAAGGATAAAGTGTTTCGAAAGGGATATTAAACGAAACCCTTTGTGCGATCTTCGATCACACTTACCCGTTTGTTTTCTTCTGTTCAGGGTGCAAAACACACTAATACTTTATAACTGTAAAGATGTTTTTCATACATACTTTCGATGTCGTTTCAACAAATCATATTGTAACAATTTCCGTATTAACGAAGATATACTGATTATAATCTCTACTTTTAAATTCAAATAACAAACAGATCAAAGAGATACAAATCTTTCTTATCAGCATAATCTTCTTGTTTTGCAATGTGTTTATTAGCAATTAAGTAAGAAATAGAAAATGCAGGACATGTCTTGATTAAAACATTGATCTGTTTAATTACTTCGTCTGTCTGTTGTCCATCAGACTGGAACACAATTATTCAGATTTTCCTTGAATGGAACATTACTAGTTATTATTATTATTATTATTATTATTATTATTTATTTGGACACAAATGGAGCAAAACATCCATTGAGTCTCATCAAAATAAAATTAAAGATGATGCGTTTGCTTCTTACTGAGGGAGGAAAATGTTATATTAAAAGTTTTAACTGAAATCCCCTCAAATTTGATATTTTCTTGCACAGTAGAAATTATCATTTCAAACATTAAGGCGGTTCTCAAATCCCCTGTTCAATAACGCGAAACACTTACACATTTTCTGATTCATTTTTAACCCTTTCCGGCACAGTGGTCCCACTGCGGGCACACCTAATTTTAATTCCAAACTTGTATTTGGCACCAAGAATATTTTATTAAAATTTTGTTTCTATAATGAAAGCTTAAAATAAGGAGTTCATATTTTCTAAAAAAGTCGTTTGTAAATTCCGGTGTCAGTCTGCAATTTCTCATTTTACGAACAGACTTTGTCTGCGCCGGAAATGGTTAAACGTAAAGGCATAATTGACAGGCCTGACTGTTGAAGCGGTTTCGAATCGAAATGAGTTTTGCATTTTTTTTATAATTAAATTACTTACCGAGTTATAAGCAATTGTGGCCACGTGACGACCGATTTTTCTCCTTTCTCGCGGTGTCGCGTTCGGAAATTCGGGTCAAAACGTCAACTTTGACAGTATTTTCTGAAAGATCTTTTGCGTTTACCAATAAACGGAAAACGTCTTTCGCTTACCATAGTTCCTGAATAACAACACCTGACAATTTCATGCATTTCCGGACAAAAATTAATTAAAAAATGTGTCAGAAAGTAGCTCCTTTGGATTTGAGTACAGCCTTAATATACAGGATGTTTGAAAAAGAAAACAAATTTCAAGAATTTATTTCATACAAATTGTGTAAGACAGAAACACATTCTGTATCATAACTTGATCAGGGCATCACTGGGTCAAGACGGACTTAGGCCGCGCCCGCTTGGGCTCAAAGTAAAAATTTTATTTATTCACAAATTGAAAAAAAAAAAAAAAAAAAAAAAAAACTTGCTATTTGAGAAACAAGAAAATGTAAGTCTAATTTTCTTTAAATGTTCTACAATCCTTTAGAAAATCAGTTTGAAAGGGAATTGAATTGTTACTGATGAGATATAAGATATAAAGATTAAATAGTATATCTGATTCTGACGCCTTGGCACAATCAGTGATTTTAGTAATACTTATAAAGAATCCGTGGGATATTCCTTGTATATTTTTACTTTCTGTTTGATACCTTTTACCAAAATTACTAGAAAACATAACTCATGTTTTTGTTTTTTTACATAGTTGTACAATGATATTTTAAAAGAATAGCAATTGCGACTTTCGCAATTTCTGCCAGATGGCTAGGAATAAATATAACAAATTTGCTATTTTGAATAGGTTTTCAGGGACATGAAAATCACGAAACGCTGTTATGAGGGAGTATATTTAGGATTAATACTTATTTCTATGTAAGAAGAGATTTTTAAATGAGAAAATTAATCTACAAAGAAATTTAAAATGTTATTAACAATTTTCTAATGTGTCTTTTTCAGTAACGCGCGGGCAGAGACGGATCTAGACTAAATTTTAGCCGGGGCAAGCTTGTAGATTTGCGCCCCCACCCCTGCTCCCAAGAATATCAGAATAAAATCTGCGTAAACAATTGCTTAAGGGTGTATTCAAATCCAAACTGCTTATTTTGAGACATATTTTTAAATTCATTTTTGCTCTAAAATGCATACAATTGGCAGGTTCTCTTATTCGGAAACTTTATAATGTCCGTATTGGTCGATTTTTTTTTTTATAAAGGCAGAATATATTTCAAAAAATGCTGTCAAAGTGGACATTTTGAACCAAATTTCCCGAAGCGATAGAGCTGGAAACAAAAACAAAGATATCTTACTGTGAAAATAATTGTTTGTAAATCAATTTCTAATTCATTGAACGGAAAATAAAAACACTTGTCCCTTATAAATCTCTTCATAAATCACGCCACCAAGTTTCATGTTTTTACTTTTAAAAATGAGTCTGAAAATGTGTCTCAAAATTTTGAGATGTTGAGAGTAGAAAAATATTTTTTTAATACCGCCTTAAGGAAGTAATATTAATACTCAATACTCAAAATCTGTATTTTTACTATGCATTTTTTTCTATATAAAAAGTACAATATTACACAATACAAAAATTACAGAAAATATACCTGTTTTAACATCTACAATACCTATTACTTTGCGAGCTTTCTTTGATGCAAAAGTTTTTATTATGTCGTCATAAGGTAATATGCAAGCTATCGCATTTTATAAATTTAATTTACACAAATTGGATAATCGTTGTTCTTTTGTTAAATTTCTCAGATATCTTTTAATCAATTTTAATTTACTGAAACTTCTTACATTAGAAGTGACGGATACAGGTAGTGTTAGGAATATTTTTAGACAAGAAGTTAGATTTGGATAAGCATCCTGAAGTCCACATAAATTTATCATTCTTAGCAGTTCAATGGCCGAACTTGACTTCCTCTTTTGGTCTAACTCCAGTGCATGATATTTGAAGCTTTCGACTTCTAGAAGAAGTTCCTCTTTACCTATATCGTTTTTATACATATTTTCCAACTGCTCAGTTTGCGCTTGTAATTCTTCTTTTGACATATTTAGGAAATTCCTTCCATGAAGAAAACTAAACATGACATTGAGATTTTGAATAGTTTCTTAATTCAGTTAGGATTCTGTTCACAACTTCAACGATCTTTAGTTTGAATTTCTCCTCATTAGAAATAGCACTACTTTCATCTTCACAAAGCTCATCAAAAAACCTCTTCTTTTTTGCCTTCCTCGTTTCCCTCAATTTTGCCTAAATACCAATATCAGTAGCAATATTATTTGCATCCTGTATTGCATTAGTTGTAAACTTGCCCTTTCTGAATGTAGCATTTTAATGAGATCATTTAAGTGTTTTACAGACCTGTCAATCGTCATGTCTTCCCTTTGAAAAAGTTTGTTCACTATATCAAGTTGAGTCAGCACTTTATGCCAGAAGCATGTCATCACTATGAATTCAAATTTGGTAATATTAAAGAGTAGTGAAGAAGCTTCTGTTTTTGCTTCAGGAGTTGCTAATGGGTCAGTTTGTAATTCCTTTAGAACATTTATGCTCTTTTCAATATGTTTATAAATTGCTGTTACAGTTTCAGGTTTTGATGACCGCCGAGTAGTAAGTACTTTGTAATTTTAGTGAAAAAGGAACATGTTTTCTTAATGTTCCATCTACTAGTTGAGAGACTAAAATATTTGTAAATGCAATTTTACCAGAAGCTGAGACAAAAAAGTCTCAGCTTCTGGTAAAATTTGCAGCATTTACACCAACAAGATTGAGGGTATGAGCTGAACAAGGAACAGAAAACGCTACATCATTTGCTTGCAATATTCGGGTTTGGACACCTTTATATTTTCCGGACAGATTGGAGCCATTGTCGTAGGATTGACTCCTACAGTTATTTATATCTAGACTAGACCATCATTTTCTAATTTCTTTAAAATGAGTTCAGTAAGGGTTTCTTCAGTTTTCTGGCTGACATTGAAGAAGTCAATAAAACTTTCCATTATTTCAGGACCATTTTCACTCATCTTTACATATCTAATAACCTGTGATATTTGATCTAACTGCCTTACATCAGGAGTAGAATCGAACATGATGGAGAAGTATTTTGCTTCTTTGATATCATTAAAAATATGTTCTCTTATTTTCGCCGCAATAATCTCTATAAAGTCATTGTGAATGCCATGTGAAAAGTAACTAACTTGACCTCTCTTATGAACTACATTAGAAATAAAGAAGCAAGCAATTTTTTAAAGCAAGAAACATTTTTTTCAAATAACTATAACTTTTTAAAAATTATAGTAGAACTGTTATAAACTTAATTCGTTATTGTACGTAAAAATAAACAGTGGATTTGAAGCGAAAATATAAGCATAGCAAGAAATGTAAACAATCATGACGATCTCGATTAAAAGTAAATTTATTGCGATGTTAACCTACGCCATTTAAATTTAATTAATGTACTTTTTTGCTTCAAAATTAGTATAAGTGGCGTGACTGTGAAGCACAACTTAAGCTAACATATTTTAATAGATAAACATTTCTAATGAAAAATTTAATTAATTTTTAAAAAGTATAGGAGCGATATTTTGGAAATTAAAATTTAAAAGGCTTATTAAGAACTGATATACATAAATAAAAACATAAAACTGATTCCCATGGATAATAAACCTTTTTAACTTACATAAATAAAATTGCTTTATAGGGCCAGAACGCGTTGAATTCTCAACCGAGTATAAGGTTTGTTTTGATTTTTTCGATGAAAATGTTAATTACACGAATATCTAAATTTAGAAAAAATTAATAAAAAATCGATTTATAATTCTTTTCTTATATATCAACTCAGTTATTGCATAGAAAAGGAGATTTTTACAACAGAAATAATACATATAAATTATTATATGGTGTAGCACGTATAAAAAAACAAGTAACTTGGTTGCTTCTTCATGAATATCGCTCGGCTTAAGCCATGAGAACTTACTAGATGGTAGCTGTGAAGACTCCTCTTCTCTTTTTTTAGCCTTCTTTCTGTAATAATCACCTGATTGTCTTTTAGACATAACCGAAATAAAATACTGCACATGCTGTAAAACAACATAGAACAGTGCCAGAAAAAAAAAAACCGCAAAAATCTTTGAATTTTAAATAAATAAAAATTTCTTTAAAATACTGGTGGCAATTTGATATTTTATAAAATGTAATACAAATTAATTTATTTTTTATTTCTGATCCTTATGCAACGAAAGTAAACCGCCGTTGAACAAAATAAAATTGAATATCTTTTCATGTGAATTTTTAATTTTTCTTTATTCTTAATCTTTTATGGTTCCTCATTTTTGCGCCCTTCAAAGTGTTGCACCCGGGGCAGCCGCCCCGGCTAACCCCCCCTTAGATCCGTCACTGCGCGCGGGCTCGGGCTCTGATGGCACAAAATTTTTTGGGCTCCGGCTGCGAAGAGGGCATATAATGGCACACGCCGTATATACCTGTAGGATTTTTTAAAACACTAGATACACTGTCTGTTTCTCAAGTAAAACTTCGTATAAAAAGCAGCGATTTCGAGGGTGGAAAATATGAGTTACGGTGGATTTGCATTTCTAGAATCTACGTGAGAACGATAAAACTCTGAAAGAATATGCCGTGTGAAGACAGACTGACTGACTGGAAAACAGTTTTCCCCTTGTCAGGTTGACTACTCTCTGCTAATAATTACTTGATGAAGAGAGCCGTTAATTAATTGCTCTCGAAACTATAATTGTGCTCTTTACTCATTGCAGGGAGAGAAAAGTAGATCCATTTTTATATATTTTTTCATCTCCCGTTAATAATATCATTTTACATTCAAAAACTCAATAGTTAAAAGAAAATATAACTGTTATTATTTTTTTTCTTATTCCAGAATAGTTTTCTATAATGCAGCTTAAGCATTTTTCGCTGTATATATATATAATATATATATGAAGTTTTATTTTTAAGAAAAGTTTTCTTTATTTTTTATTTCGGAATATTCTTAGTTTGTCTAAGGTAAGGAAAACCTTTTTAACGCGTATGCTTCATCAAATTAAAATGAAAGAAGTTTTCATTCAAATGGAAAGTTTTGGACAATCCCCTAAAAGAAATGCTGACTGCGCCAACTGAATAGAGGCGTATGATGTATGACTTTTGGTTAAGTGCACTTACACCACGTTTTATTGTTTAAAATTCACACAGAATTGTTGAGTATCATTGTTGTTCATCAATGGAAAAGCTTCCCAAATGTTTAAGGCTGTTCTCAAATCCAAATTGGCTACATTCTGGCACATTTTTTAATTCATTTTTGTTCACAAACTTATGAAATTCGCAAGTATTCTATTGCAGAAACTATATAATCAAATAGCTTTTTTCATTTTTTTTGTAAAGGTATAAAAAAAAAACTCTCAGAAAAGTTGTCAAAATTGGCGTTTTGATCCGAATTTCCGAACGCGACGGTACAGGAAAGGAAGAAAAAAAAAACACTGCCGTCATGATACAACACACAATTACAACTCAAAATATAATTAATTTATCGAAAAATGAAAAAAAAATTGTTAGATTACAAATTATGGTAATAAATCATGCCTGCAACTGTCATGCTTTTATCTTTAAAAATGAGTCAGAAAATTTGGTGTTGTGGAACGAGGAAATATATATATATATATATATATATATATATATATATGAAATGAATGTGAAAAAGTATGAAAGAATATTGAATGTGAACGAATGTGGATTGATATGAAAGGATAGTTAGTTAAACCCATTCCAAATCAAAAACTAAAATATAAAAATTCAAAGTTTAAAATCCCTAAATCGTGTGTCAAAATTTTAAAGCCCTGCCTTCATTTCTAGTTGCCCCTGTAACTTAACTTTCCTTACGATACATTTATTACGAACAGATATCAATTTTGAATCCTCGTTAAGATTAAAAGTGCTGACGGTAGCGCATCTCTCTTCTCCCGGTGGCTACATCTTGCATGTTAATTATCTGGGCTGCTTACCCAGATATGAGTCAAAAGTAATTAGCCAATTAAATGACATTATTTCATAAGTTGCAAAGCGGTCCCTAGCGGTGGTCCGGCCGTATATAATGTCAGGAGTACGTTTTTTGCATGGCTTTTGACTCTAATCACTCTCCACAAAAACTACGGCCAGTATTCTTCGAAGTGCGACGGCATCCTTGCCATTGTAAGTCCGGCAATTCGCCGAAATATGAACGATAAGACGATGTTTCCCCGGTAAAAGACTCTTCAAACTGTCCCCTGGGCCTAGCTTAAAGAGAGACTTGTAATTAATTGGAATAAAAGCTAGTTCCCAGGAAAATGCCTGCTGATTTCTTACATTCGCACGACTACATCAACGACGTTATACCTTACTGGGATGTGTGGTAGCGGCGATCAACCGTCCGTCGTTACAGAGGGATCGATGTGCGTTCGGTATACCGAGATGCGCTCGTTATACAGAGGCGTATCGATATCTTACATATATATATATATATATATATATATATATATATATATATATATATATATATATATATATATATATTGAGAATTGCTTTAACTAAAGTTTAAGTTCTGGTTCCTCCATAAACAAATACGTTTTAATATTTTCATAGTTTTCGACTTCATATATATTTAAAAACCTATATGTTTTTTAATCATGTTCAATAATTTAGTAATTCTAATGCAAATTTCACCAAAACTAGACTTTTTTATACTGCATTTTCGTTTAAACCTGATTAAAACGAAAATACAGCATATAAAAAAAAATGTCTAGAGAAAATAAAGATGATGAAAAAAAAATGAAATCATATTAACCAATTTGGAAAACACGTAACACATTTGAAAAATCATTTTTAGCTATTACCATCTATAATCGGAAAAATATCCGAATTATTTTCTGCAATCCTGTATATGATCTATAGATTTGCACATGTTCTAATCCTACTAGCATGCTAAAATTTAGTTCAGTTAGAAAACTCGTAACACAGTTAAAAATTCCCTTTCAGCATTTTCCGCCAATAATCGGAAATGTACTCGAATTCTTTTATGCAGCCCTGTATGTGATCTATAGGATTTATACACACTAAGTAATGAGCAAAACATTAGTTACATTTAAAAACGCATACCACAATTGAAAACGCACTTCCAACAATTATTGCTTATAGACAGTACTGTAACAGAAGTTCTTTGTGTGCGCCTGTAAATGAACGTTAAATGGTATGCACAGCATATACATCAGTTTCAACTGACGTCACACCCTAGCAATCACCTTAGCAACTAGATTTGTTTTTAACACCTTGTGTTTTTCGTTGAACAAATGTATTGCGAACCTGGTAATATCCTACACAAAATTATTTACTGTAAGTGCGTTCTGCCACACTTTAAAGTTTGTATAATCTTTTTGAAACAATTTAAATAAAAATGTAACATTAGTTTTTGCTATATTTCATTAATGCATTTCATGTTTTGTAACTCTAAGATGGTAAACGATGTTTAAATGAAACATGTTAACATAGTTGCTGATGCTAACATACGGTAAAACGCAGAATTATCTTTTAATATATTTTTAAAAAAACTTATTCAATAACTAGTGATTCTAATAAGCGAAGACTACCAGGTTAACTATCAATAACTCAAACCCCCTCTAGAAACGAATTCTGGCAGTGCCACTGTAAAAACATTAAATTGAACGGCATCAGGTGCTCTTATTCAGAAACTATGTAACCGAACAGTTCTTTTTTCATTTTTCGGTAAAGGCAGATGATCGTTCAGAAAATGTTGCCAAAGTTGGCTTTATGAACCAAATTTCTAGACAACAAATTTTGTGTAGAATACGTTAATTTTACATGGGTCCGGCGATTCTGGAAAATTCAAATGTTGAAAAAACGTTGTTTTAAGGCCACAACTTTTTATAGCATTAAATTAGAAACTCGAATTTTTTACAAAACAATGGGGCCTTATTTGATATTAATTTTAACATGATACCTTCAGCCATTCATGGAAAAAAAAAAAGGCCTTGACAGAGAAGGAACAACAAAGCGATCCTATAAGCGTTCCGCTTTTTCCTTTTGACGCATGAAACCCTAAAAATGGATTAAAAAACTAGATATATGAAGATGTGGAATATATTAATATGCATAATTTACTATACCAGTCAACTAAAAAAGGACATACATTTGCACAGATGTGCGAAAAAAGTGTACTACATATATAGTAAAAATATACTTAGCCAGAAATAGCTATAAAAGAGTAAAATATAACATTATTCGAATTTAAAATACTATGGCTAAAAGCATATTATTTTTCATTTTAGTATTTGCGGAAGTTAACTCTTAATTTTCTCAGGAAATATGTTATTGAGAAATATCTTTATAATCTGCAGTTATGAAATAAAAATACACTTCCTATACTGTCTAGACTTATAGAGGAAAGTATTATTTAGTTATAAATATATACTATATATCTAAATCAATTAAAGAAAACTTGCTAAAAAGGTGCATTTAATGTCACAAATATATAAAAGATGTCACAAAATATAAAATATGTTGTTAAATAATAAAATAGTTTTTAAAAACTTCTGTACGCAATCAAAGCTGCCCTGATGACGATCAAGGTCTGGTCGAAAGCGCTCGGCGCGAAATTTCGGAAGTTCTTAAAAACTATTTTATTATGTAACAACATATTTTATATTTTGGGACATCTTTTATATATTGTGACATCTTTTATGTATTTGTGACATTCAATGCATCTTTTTAGCAAGTTTTCTTTAATTTATTTAGATATAGTTTTCGAGGTGAATGTGACATTCCAACATAGTTACATGTGTTTTTTCATATATACATTTTGTATATATACTGTAACAATTTCAGTAAATCTCTCACAGTCTGCTAATTAGGCAGAGTAATCAAAGATAGAAGTTCCCAAGAGTTGGAAAACTTTTCTCACGCTTAGCTGTGGGGTGACAAGAATGCCGGTTACTACAATAGGAAAAGATGAGCTTCGATCAATCTTGTGAAACTGAAATTGCTAGACAGCAAATATTTCTCTGATCTGACCGTCTATATGTGGGGTCTCAGATCGTGGGAATTTCCTGCGTGAACATTTAGAAGTTCAGTAAGACCTCCCTAAAAAGGCTTTATCCAATGACGTAAACTAAAACTTTTTTGATTGGTGATCGGAGAATCTTTTGTTCGAGCAAACGGACCGGAGAAGAGGATCGAGAGGAGGAGTGAGAGTTTCGGCAGGAGAACGAGTGTTGGTGGAAAACACTCATCTCAGGACGGTCTCCCTTCTTAGTAGGGAAGGACAGGTTTGCTGACAGATTTTTGAATGAGAGAGTGCGATCTCTCTGAAGTCAACGCAACAGCCTTGGATTTGACCTTTCGGGGAGAGTGAAAAGTAGCACTAGTTAAGACTTTAAGATTCTAAAACTACTGTAAAAGACTGGACTATTTGGTGATTTGCTATAAATTACAAGTCGAGTGAACTCAGCTAAAAAAAAATTGTTGTAAATAATTTTTACCTCTGGAAATTTCAAGAACGCTTTTTAAATAAAATTTGTTCTGAAATATTTAATGAAGGTGATCAATTGCGAAACGGCTCCACGCTACCCCATTTCAAAAACACACAACATCGTGGATTCTTTACAGCTGGTGGCAAGCGAGTCGGATATTTCGACAAAAATTTATTAGCATTAGTGAAGAGAGTCCAGACAGTAGCAGTGACGCCCGCCCGCATCTAAGCGCGCAAGATCTGACGCCAGTTCAGGAGAGGAAAACAGAGAACAAGCCCGAAGCAAGCCCTTGCATTGGCACGACAGACCGTAGTTCCGTCCTGGAAGCAAGCCCGTGTTTACAGAGAATAAGTCCGAAGCAAGCCCTTTCTAGGAAACATCAGGAGTCGACAAACCGAGATAACCTGTGAAATCGACGACGTCTAGGCCAGACCCGAAACCGGCGACAGATATTGCAGACAAAGACTGTAGAAAAGGTAAGCTCAATTCATTTTTGAGTGGCTCTCATTTTGTTTATATATTCTTTAGTGAGGAAAATTCATTTCTGAGAAATTTTTTATGTGAATATTGATATATGATAAATTATGATAAATTTTTAAATCTAATAACTTTTAACATATTTGGAAAAATATATGTATATTTGTTATCAGCATAAAATTTGATAGTGTGAATTTTCTTTTGGCAGTAAAATAATATAAGGATTGTCAGGCTAAATGTGTATATATATAATTTTTTTTTCTCGAAAAAAAAAGAGATAAAAAGTTTGATTTTTCAAATAAGTCGATTGTCTAGTTATTCATGATTGAAAGATTTCAAAGGTGTACTTTTTTATATTATTAGTGAAACAATAGATGTTGTTGATAATCAAATATTTTGAATATGTGATGTTAGGAAAATTTTTTAGCAGTTGCAAAAAGTGGTCATTTTGTTACCTGCGGGGTCAGAAATATCAAGTATTGGTTGAATTATGTGCACAGAATTTCAAATTTCTAAATTTGTTTTAAATGTGTATGATCGACACCAAAACGTGTCAGTGTATTGAAAATTTTACAATATTGAAAGTCTATTTTTATATGTATACTATTTTTATTATTCCTCAAATTGAATTGTATTTAAAATTGTTAGTATTATGTGGGTAGTTGCAGAAAAATTTCCATAAAGTGTTAGAATCCCTATTGCATAAGTTAGCGAGCGAAACTATCATTTTCATCTTTATATTGTATTTACATAAAATTTTAAAATGCAAAAAGTAACTGATCTGAAACAGTGCAGGAAAATTGATTTGCAGAATTTAGCGGAAGAATTGGGAGTGGAAATAGGGAAAAATGACAGGATACCGGTAATTATCCAAAAAATCGAAGCTGCCGATGATTACGATAAAGATTTTGCATTCACGCAAGCTGCGTATATCATAAAAGATCGAGAAGAGAAGATAGCCGCGGATAAAGAAAGGGAAAAAGAGAATAAAGAAAGGGAAAAGGCTGAAATACAAAGGGAATATGAGGAAAAACAAAGGGAATATGAGAGGGAGAAAGAAGAAAGAGAAAGAGAGGAAAAACAAAAAGAACGCGAATTTACGTTAGAACAACTTAGATTGACGCAAGATGCAAATAGACGTAGTTCAACTAACAGTACCGGGTCGGAACGCCCACCTAAATTGCCGCTTCGAACAATCATGCATCGATTTGATCCAGAACGCTCGGATATAACTTTGTTTTTAAATTTGTTCGAACGACAGGCGACCAAAGCGGAAATAGAGACAGGTGACTTAGTGACGCATTTATTAGCTTTAGTGCCGGTAGAAATTGCAGAGTTAATTTTAAGGGAACCGCAAGATCAGACGGATAACTTTGAATACGTCAAAAAGTTTTTGCTTGAACGATTCCGTATGAGTCCCGAATCGTATCGTCAAAAATTAATGAAACATCCACGCAATCCAGATGCCCCATGGAAGGATATTATTTTTGAACTCAATAGTTATTTAGAGGGTTGGTTAAATGGGTTAGATGTTACGGATTTCAGTAGTCTGAAAAATTTATTGATAACTGACCAGATCAAGCTCCGTGCTTCTAGTGAAATGAAAGAGCATTTCATTGATTCGTGGGCAAACTACAAAGACCCGTTAGTTTTGGCAAAATGTCTGGACGAATACGAAGCAGTGAAAGGGATTTCAGATAAAAAAGAGAATGCGAGATCTTTTTATGATAGGAAATCTGAAGAAACGAAACTCGAGGGAAATTCTGGAGAAAAAAAAAATTCCGACAAAAAAATAAATTGGCGAGACAAAGAAATTAAAGACAGGGAACGTATCTTTGAACGAAAGAGACGTTGCCATACGTGTGGAAGCGAATTTCACCTAATGGCACGTTGTCCGAAAAGACAAAGGGATATTACGGAAGTAAAATCTTTCGAGAGCATAAATCACTTAGGCGATATAAGCGAAGACAAAAGCTTGTTCCGACCTTTTTTGAGTGAAAACAAAATAAATGGGAAGAAGGCGTGTGTACTTAGAGATTCAGGTAGCTCGTATTGTGTTTGCCCATGGAATTTGGTAAATAAGAGCAAATTAGGCAATGAATATGTTTGGCTTAAACAGACATTTGATAAATATCCAAAACGATTTAGAGTGGCACGTATAAAAATGGAAATAAAAGGTCTCGGATATGTAAATACGAAAGCGGCAATCCTGCCTAGACACTCTAAAATTAAACACTATATCTTAGGTAATAAGACGCAGGCTTTAATAAATGAAAAGATAAAGCGAAAGCAAAAATCGCAAACTAATTCCAGTTTTGAGAACCCGGGGATTGAGATAAACCCTTTAACAGATCCACAAGGGCAGGAAGAAATTCTTTTGTCATTTCCCCCCGAAATGAAGAACCACCGTTCTCAGTGTATTGGGGAAAAAGAAACCCTTTTGAAAAGGTCAAGGAAAGTAGATGAGTTGGTTTTCGACCGGCAGGGTAATTCGAAAAATAAACGCGAAAATATGGAAGTGAGTGTTGACAGGAAGGGTTATCATTCGAAAGTTAATCTGGAGGAAGTGAGCGGATTCACAAAGAGTTTTCTAAAATCCTTCGAAATTCTGTTGAAAGAGAGTAGGGACAGTGGAAATTCACGCCTTTGTGACACTCTTGTTAAAGAAATCGAACGGTTGTGTAAAACGTATTGTTCGGCAAACACAAGTAAAGAAATTCAGTAGTAAGTATTTGAGTAACATCCAATCTTTTGTACATATTTGATTATTTTTAGTTTTATTGTTATTTTGGCATGTGTAGTAAAAAAGTATCTTTCAAAAAAAAAAAGTCTCTAAAGCTAGATGTTCAAGCAATGGTAAGCAGTATATAAGAAATTAGGTCACTGATGTATATAGTGAGGTTAAATTGAAATGTTATTTGAGCCACTCAAATATGTTGAGCTAATCCTTTTTTTGCAGATTTTCCGCGTTTTAACCCGGAAAATGTTTTGATGGTGGGGGTGTTGTAACAATTTCAGTAAATCTCTCACAGTCTGCTAATTAGGCAGAGTAATCAAAGATAGAAGTTCCCAAGAGTTGGAAAACTTTTCTCACGCTTAGCTGTGGGGTGACAAGAATGCCGGTTACTACAATAGGAAAAGATGAGCTTCGATCAATCTTGTGAAACTGAAATTGCTAGACAGCAAATATTTCTCTGATCTGACCGTCTATATGTGGGGTCTCAGATCGTGGGAATTTCCTGCGTGAACATTTAGAAGTTCAGTAAGACCTCCCTAAAAAGGCTTTATCCAATGACGTAAACTAAAACTTTTTTGATTGGTGATCGGAGAATCTTTTGTTCGAGCAAACGGACCGGAGAAGAGGATCGAGAGGAGGAGTGAGAGTTTCGGCAGGAGAACGAGTGTTGGTGGAAAACACTCATCTCAGGACGGTCTCCCTTCTTAGTAGGGAAGGACAGGTTTGCTGACAGATTTTTGAATGAGAGAGTGCGATCTCTCTGAAGTCAACGCAACAGCCTTGGATTTGACCTTTCGGGGAGAGTGAAAAGTAGCACTAGTTAAGACTTTAAGATTCTAAAACTACTGTAAAAGACTGGACTATTTGGTGATTTGCTATAAATTACAAGTCGAGTGAACTCAGCTAAAAAAAAATTGTTGTAAATAATTTTTACCTCTGGAAATTTCAAGAACGCTTTTTAAATAAAATTTGTTCTGAAATATTTAATGAAGGTGATCAATTGCGAAACGGCTCCACGCTACCCCATTTCAAAAACACACAACATCGTGGATTCTTTACAATACTATATATTTTTAAGTTTAATGGTCTTAAAGAGAGTATGTTATGTAAAGGTTATTTGGATTCATTATGTAGCGAATAAATTTTGAGGAATTCTAGAATTATAAAAAAGTAATTAAGAGAAAAAAAATCTATTTGATATAATCATTATAAATTGATCATATATATATATTTTTTTAAACTGATATTGTTAAAGTATTTTTTAAAGCTCATAGTAATATATATATATATATTTTTTTTTTTTCACGTCAAATTCACGTTTACGATTCACGGTAAATTTCTGAAGTTTTGTTTTGATTCTACCATACCAGAAAATAAGGTTTCATATTTATTTTCGTAACGCTATTAACTAAAACAACTTAAAAATATTCCTTCATTCATAATTTCATTTTACAATCTATTATAATACAATTTCTGAAGGAAATTATCATCAATCATTTTGAGTTACATGTGAGTCTCTGTATGATTTACATTAGTATATCGATATATGTTCACGAAATGTACGAAAACAAAGGTTTTTGCAGCAATTGTAATTGGAAAAAAACAAAAACAAAAAAAACAGTTTGTAAAATGAAAGCCATTTTGAAGGGTGTTTCACAAGGACCTAATAGTTTTTTTAAAAGTTTATTTTAAATGAAGGCATGTTTTGTCATCTTCGAAAATTGGGAAAATTCAGAAAAGTTGATTTTGAGTTACATGCGAGTCTCTGTATGATTTACATAGTATATCGATATATGTTCATGAAATATATGAAAACAAAGGTTTTTGTAGCCATTGTAAATGAAAAAAGAAAAAAAAAACAGTTTGTAAAATGAAAGACATTTCGGAGGGTGTTTCACAAGGACCTAAGTAAGTTAAAGTTTATTTTAAATGAAGGCATTGGTTTAAATAAAGGCGTGGTTTGTCATCTTCGAAAAGTGGGTAAATTCAAAAAGTTTAAGCATCTATCTTCTGTCACAAATTATATAAATATTTTTGGAACCACAAATCACCTATACAGAAAAAAAAAAATCTTGGAGTTATTACACGAAAATTGAGGTATATGCATATAAAATGAAAAGATTTTTTTTTCAATATTTTTAATTATTGAAATAAATATTTATTATTTTCAGAATTTTAAATCATAAACTGAAAATTGTATCTCTAAATTTTGCTTAAAGTTAAGGGATGGGAAAGGGGAGGTAAAGGGTTGTTTTGTACGAGAAGAAAATAGTTTTTATACGTACTTTTAATCAATTTGTTTGTCTTGAGAGGGATTTAGAGGTGCTTTAATTTAATTCAAGAGATCAAATTTTGTTCAAATCCGGAGCACTAGTTAAAAGAATATCTCTCTCTTGTTTTTAAAGTAACTACTGCTGTCGCTGCCGCTGTAATTAAATTTGTTGTGTCCTTTCGAATTTTTTGGCTAATATTAAGAAAACTATTGCATATAAAAAAATATGAAAATTGGCAGTTTTATAGAAAAATGTTCGATAAACACGCTTAAGCAGACAGTTTTTAAATCGAAGAATTATTTTAAGAGCTATTTAATGCTGAAGTCGGTCAAAATAATTCCCTTAAAAAAGTTTATAGCAACTTAACTGTCTTTCGCAGGCACATACTTGACTTGACGAGATTGCGGTGTACAGAGTGCAAGTATTTTTTTATTTGACTAATTTTTTGAGGATTTTTTAATAAAATTTTTCGTTCAAAATTTCATATCAATAGAGATTTATTTCATTTTTCGAAAAAGTCTTTTTTTTTTTTTTTTTTAACCTATTGTTTTATTGTTGCCAAATTTTAAGAAAGTGCAAATAATATTATTTCCAAACATTTTACAATTGAGAAATATATTTACAGCTGAATGTTTATTTCCTTTTCTAATATTCAGTTGGAAAATCAGTCTTTTGACAAACATTTTCTGTTCTGTACGAGAGAAGATTTTCTCAGAGAATTTCTGTTCTTAGATTATAAACAAAGACATGACCAAAAATATGTTTCTACATTTTTACTTTGTGGTAAGGCATTTAGTTTAAATTATCATAAAAAAAATATTTAATAGCTTCCAACTGTAATTTGCAATAAATGTAATTTTTTTAAGAATTCAAAATTAGTTTTTCTTAATAAAACATTTAAAATCTATTTTATGTGTAAAATATGTCTTTTCATTCATTTAAAAAATAATTCGTGCACGATTGGTCAAGAAAGCAAATATTCTTGCTTTCGAGTCGTGTGCATATATATATATATATATTAATCTTTGTAATCTGGAAACTCTAATCGATAATAGTGTCAACTTATGATAAAGGTTCTTTGTAATAAGGTTAGAATTCTTTCACTTGAAGAGGGAGAGCGTAATAATGTTCAGAAATACCGAATAGATCACTCAAAATTAGAATCTTAGACCTCCAAGCAGGAAAATAATTTGGTATTTATCAAAATAGCATAAATAATAATAATAGTTATTATTATTATTTTAGTAATCTTACTATTCGAAGAAGAAACTCGTCAATTCAAATTTCGTGATGAGAATTAGCGAAAAATATATTACATAAATACAAAAAAAAAAAAAAAAAAAAAAAAAAAGACTATTTAAGAAAATTATAGTTGTTATTTATTCATCAAAATAATTAAATATTTTGTCTTAAAGCGCTATTTAATGCTGAAGTCGGTCAAAATAATTCCCTTAAAAAAGTTTATAGCAATTTAACTATCTTTCGCAGGCACATACTTGACTTGACGAGCTTGAGGTGTACAGAAGCCAAGTATTTTTTTATTTGACTAATTTTTTGAGGGTTTTTTAATAAAATTTTTCGTTCAAAATTTCATATCAATAGAGATTTATTTCCTTTTTCGAAAAAGTCTTTTTTTTTTTAACCTATTGTTTCATTGTTGCCAAATTTTAAGAAAGTGCAAATAATATTATTTCCAAACATTTTTCAATTGAAAAATATATTTACAGCTGAATGTTTATTTCCTTTTCTAATATTCAGTTGGAAAATCAGTCTTTTGACAAACATTTTCTGTTCTGTACGAGAGAAGATTTTCTCAGAGAATTTCTGTTCTTAGATTATAAACAAAGACATGACCAAAAATATGTTTCTACATTTTTACTTTGTGGTAAGGCATTTAGTTTAAATTATCATAAAAAAATATTTAATAGCTTCCAACTGTAATTTGCAATAAATGTACTTTTTTTAAGAATTCAAAATTAGTTTTTCTTAATAAAACATTTAAAATCTATTTTATGTGTAAAATATGTCTTTTCATTCATTTAAAAAATAATTCGTGCACGATTGGTCAAGAAAGCAAATATTCTTGCAACTTTCAAATTCAAATTTAAATTGCAATGATTTTAATTTCATGTTTACGTATCAAGTACTCGAGTAACTCATACTAGGACAAAACTAAATAAAAAATTATACAATAAAACCCCTGAATAGTGGAGCACGAATTTTGTTCGTCATTCAGAGGTGAAAATATTACAAATATTTAGGTTTTGGGGAATCAAAACGTATTCGTTAAATAGAAGTGCTCGCTAATCGTGAGTGTCCATTATGGAGGTTTTACTGTATTTATTTCGGTTTTTTTATAACAATGTTTCACTCTTAGGATGCTTTTCTTATAAACACAGATTTCTCTGAGGGGGAAATAAGATGCATTACAATTTCTCAGGCAACCGGGATCCTAAGAGTTGAGGCGGGGCCCATAAGCAGTTGCCTACTCTGCCTATTCGGCAATCTGGCCTGTTTATAACATTTATAAGAGACATATTCCAAGAATAATTATGCATAACAGCAGTAAAAAATGAATTTCAATTTCGATGTCATCTGAGAACAAATTTCCGGAAAAATTACGTTTGTCATAAAGTTTCCGACAGCGCGATTGCTGGAAGGTTAAAAACATTTTGTCCATCTTTGGAATTAGAATATCTATATGCTAATAAAATAAAGTTTCGCTCTGTGTGTGTGTGTCTGTTGGCGATGGCTAGGAAAATTTAGCGCACCTAGAAGTCTGTAAATTTAGATTTAGGTAGTCCAAACCCTCTCTTGGTGCACCTGACCCTCAGAATTTTAATATTTTGGTAATTAGCCTAGATATTAATTAGAGTCTCATTAACCATCGCTTCTAAAATGACATCTTTTAAATCAAAATAGCGAAAGAAACGAATCGGTGCATTGGATTTGGAAGCGGAAATGAACGAATTCGAAATTATTTTACTAATTAACGAATTTTAAGAAAACTAATTGAGATATGAATTTGAAAATTTCTGAGCATATGTAAAAAAAATATTCTACATCGGACTATGTGATTTTTGAAAAATTCGGTCGGTATTTTTTTTTTTTTTTATGCAAAAAAACTGCCAAAAATCTGCCGGCGCCAGCGAAAACGATCCGAGAAAGTTTCAGACAGGGATCCGCTTTCATTAAAAACTGAACTACAAAGAGATCTGGCCGATCCTTCCATTTAGTTTGCGAAAATGAAAGGAAATAATTGCCAATTTTTACTAATGAACAAAAATTTAGGTAACTAATTAAGATATAGATTTGAAATTAAGGTCGGGAAGAGGTGTCATCTGCCGGCTATTTTAGTGTAGCGTCTTCGTTATGTTCTAATTATCAGAAAAATGTAATTATTTTTTTAATGCTCGCGTTAATGTAGGTGACAGTGGTTCTCTTGAACAAATTATTCATTATATTTACGGGTATCGGGAAGGAGGGGGTTAACGCCTTTCTCTGAGATTGTAATTATCTCGGGGCCGGGCATCGCCGGGCGGGTTAGCTAGTTAGGATATAAGGCAGAAGCTTCTTAGAGCTTCTTGAAAATTAATTAGTTTCAAAAGTAACTATTTTATAGCAACCATTGTGAGGTGGTACACAACCTGTTTACACATTTAAGGTTTAAAATATGGGATTTGGTGTTCAAAAAAATGTCAGTATAATAAAAACACATTTTTATTTTTAATTCACTTTATTTCTTTTTTACATTCTTGGCTTTTTTATTAAAAATATATGTGAACTGTATTAAAAGGTTTCAAGTTCAGAATGGTTTTCTAAGAAATGGACGGATTTTTTCTTTCTTTAAATCACTTATTTTCTAAAATATTTCAGGTAGTGATTTTGTAACATAAAATGGAAAGTGTAGTATCCACTTACTCCTAATCAGAATTTCTTTTTTACCTTTTCTTAGAAAAACATTATTAATAATAGGATTTTTTAATTAGTTTCATTCATGTTTTAAAACAATTAACACAACTTTTAATCTAGATCCACCACCCAGATTTTCAGCAATTTCCACATAAAACCTATCATACTGTTTGAGATCATCTGGAAGCACTTGAGGAGTTTTAAACAGCATCAACTCTGTAGCACTGAACTTAGTCGTTTTGCTTTATCAGAAAATTTTGAAAAAAAAAAAATAATTACAACTGTTTGTAAAATATCGCTTTTATTGTTCTCAAAATTTATTTATGATTTATTATAAGCGTAAAAGAAAACAATAAGCAAATATTCAAAAATCTGCTTAAAATTCTAAATTATTTTCTTCTTTCTCCAAATTTGAAACAGACGATTTTTATCCCATATATTTTGAGAAATCTACTTGTGCATACTTCGATTCCTTAGCATCTCCAAGCTTTTTTATGTTCGTTTCGAAAGATGGATTCATAGTTTTTTCGTTCGTTTCAACTGCTTGTCAATTAGGTCGTTTAAAATTTCATCTGGATCTATAAGAAATTTTTCTTCCAGTTCCTAAAATACTACAGATTCAAATCTCGCTCATGATTTTGACCGAATATTAACAATTTTGAAATCAACTGGATCTGAGAAATGTACATTAAGATATTATTACTCAGTTTTTATTCATTAGTAACTTTTTTAGAAAAAAAAAATAATTACAGTTGTCTGTTAAAATATTGTTTTTACAATTCGCAAAATTCGTATAACTTTTCATAAACGAAACAGAAAACAACAGACATAATTCTGTTTAAAATTCTAAATCATTTTCTTCTTTTTCCGAATCCCAGATAGACGATTCTATCCCAGCAACTTCCGAAAAGTCTACTTGCACATCATACTGAAAATCTGGATCTTCAGGCTTTTTCCGGTTCTTTTCGAAGGTCATATTCATAATTTCTTTTTTTCTCTTCAGCTGCTCGTCAGTCAGCTCGTTTAGATTTTCATCTGGATCTATAGAAAATTCTTTCTCCAGCTCCTGAAGAGATTCTTCCAAGTCCAAACCTCGCATGTCGTTTTGGATAAGTCTCAACATTTTCTCAATTTTGAACTCCGGAACTTCTGAAAGGTATTTAGAATGGTGTTCTTTCAAATCACTAGCAACTACACTGACAGCACTGTTCTTTTTTAGACCTCTTATAGGCATGATTCTTTTCCGATATTTTGAGTTTTCTTCGTAAAGGAGAACTAGAGCAGGCTGCTTGAAGCGAACACCAATTTTAAGAGGCTTTAGATCGTCCGAAATCGAAGAATCAGCCATAATTTAAATTCTGGGAACCTAAAATTGAAAAAAATTAAAATTAAATTCTAATAACTAAAATTGTGGTGTGATTTATAGACATTTTCGGATCTTGAGCATACTTTGCTCTCTCTCTCTCTCTCTCTCTCTCTTTTTTTTTTTTTTTTTTTTTTTGTAAATAAAATAAAATAAAATGTATAATTTAATAAAATTAGGCATACTTACTTATTTAAAAAAATTCCTTTAAAAATTATACCAATCAAAAAACCAGTTTCATGCATTTAGTTAGTTATAGATGAATAAGAAATAGATACGGAAGATGGAATTAAAGTTTCTCGAGAATTTTACTTAGTTTAGAATTTTTCCGAAAGAAACATAACTTAAAAAAAATATATATTTGATAAGAAGTTAATTCATTATCTACTTTATTTCACACGCAGTGTGTTTTATATCATTATTTTAAATTTATTACAAAGCACAGTTTTCAGATGTGAGAATTTTCCGTGTTTCGGCGGATTTCCACTTTTAAAAAAATTGTAATCTAAATTCCTTCTAACCCCCCTTTTCAAATTTCATCCCCCCTTTGATACCTCTCTAGCACACAAAGTTTAAAATCTTTATTTATTTTAGTTGTTCATATTTGTTACTTTATTGCAACAATATATAATCAGTCATCTAAGTTCTCCTCCTAAAATTATCGAGTGCATGTGCATAGTTTAATGTTTTTAAATGTTCATATATTTTGTTAAATTTTTAGTGCGTGGTTTGTAAATCAGTATTAATGAAAAATAAATAATGAAACATCCAGATTAGTCTAAAAGAACCCCATTTCCCTAAAAAGTTTCTACTTCTTTTAGGTAGATTTCATAAGAAATACTACCTATTACATTCTCACCTAAGTTGGAAATTTTGAAAAATTTTTGCAGATCTACGCCGATCATGACTCCCAGAACCCAAAACCACCCCCAGTTCAAAAGTTTATATATCTATATCTATCTATCTATGTCACTTTTTTCTGACCACGATAACTGGAAAAATTTTGCATTAATCTTTTACAAACTGATACATAAAATCAAGGGGCATAAAATCTCGGTCAAGTTCGTTAATGGGCAAAATCGAACCAAAGGGGGGAGGGTGGGGGGGGCTTTTTGTGAAAACAGAAAAAAACCCATAATTTCTTAATTATTATACGTATCGAATCCATTTAAAGTTATTAATACTTCTAGGAGAAGGGCCGAAAATTTATGTATGACAGATTTTTGATATAATTAAAAATGGCTCCAAGGGGGGGAAAAAAGGGGGGTTTTAGAAGAAAAAAAATCATAGCTTCGTCAATTCACAAGATATCAAATCCGCGTAAATTTATTATTAATCCTCTTAATATTATTTAAAACTTTTATATTGACAAGTTTTTTATAGGACCAACCGTTATACAAAAAAAAAAAAATTAAAAAAAAAAAAAATCCCTGCCGAATCCACCTGCAAACAAGTTAGGTTTCGAAGTAGGCGGTTCAAACTGCCGCATCATCGTAAAAAAGGTCATTTCTTCCGCAATTCCCGACAAACAGGCGCCCCACGGTCTGCGTCTTCGAAATCTACCTGTGCCTGTAGGCTGAGCCGTCAGGGATTTTTTCTTAGTGTACCCCTCTCTCTCAAGCTCATAAAGTTAAAAAACTATTAACTTTTTACATTATCTTGCTCTATTCGTTACTTCATTGTAAAACAAATATATAATCTTCTAAATTTCCCCTCTCTCTGAAATTTCAGCTTTCCTTCTTCTGCCCCTCCTCCCAAGCACACAAAGTTTAAATTTTTAAAACTCTTTTTAAAAAATCTGTCCCATTTGTTATTTTGTAACAACAAGAAATAATCATCTAAATGTTCCCTCTGAAATTTTCACTCCCCCCCCCCCACCCCCCCAAATAAAAGAGGAGGATTTCTACACAAGGAGGGACAAACCAAAAATGTCCCTCGTCTCCAGGTTGGGTTTTAATGTTACAAACTTTCTATTAAATTTGAGGATATATCTTACTAAATTCTCACAACAATCTTTTAAAAATCAAATTTTCTTTCCTAACTATTTTATTTCAAATGGATTAAGCTCTAGAAAACAGTTGAAGCTGTCCAGGAACTTTATATAAGAAATACTCATTTGTTATTCTAGCGAACGTTTCGATTCGTTGTTTGGACGTTTGAGGTTATTGCTTTGTTGTAAACAGTAGTTACCTCTGATTCTAAATTTGACAGATTTTCAATCAAATGATCTCTCAATATGCCAATATACTTTTTTGTATCAATTAATCGATGACTTGTTGCCAGCTTAGCAGTTACATTTCAAACTAAAGAGTCTCAAACCAAAATACAATGACCACCGTGTTTCATAGTTAGAAAAATCATATTTGAAAGTTGTAGCTCCTCTTTTATTTTCTCATCGGAACAGTAGAAAGTGAGGAGGGGAGGGGAGAACAAGCAAGGAAAAATGCCCGGGACCTCTGATAAAAAGTGAATTGATACAATTATATGGAAAGAATATTTTTTAAATACCGTTCTTGTGTAGATTGGGAATGGAAAAGTATACTGCTCAAAACAATTTATAATTTTTTTCTGATTTTAAACAGTCTTCATTCAAGATTCGCGATTTATATATTCCTCTTACACGGTTGCCACTGGCGACTGTTTTTTAATTCAATCTCGCACCACTTTCTCAAAACAAAAATCTTTCACATACGCTTTGACAACGTGTGCAAGAGAAATATACTACAATTTATTATTTTTTTTAAATGGTGGTGCAAATATAATATAAAAATAGTCGCCAGTGACAACCCTGCTCTTAAGTTAGCATTCCATGTAAAAATAATGCAATGCAATGCACAATATTTAGTACCTCTGTCTATGTTGGTGTGGAAAATTGCTTCCAATTTGTTTATATATCTTATAACACAAACATATAGTTAATTATATGTGCATAGCATTAGCTGAATAATATGTATTTTGCATAGAAATAACAAACAGCACAAACATATTAATTAAAAAGTAAGTTGTTATAATCGTAAAAATTAATTAAGAATTATTTTAACTTTAAAATATCAAATTTTATTAATAACTTCTAAAAATCTTTCTTTTTGTGAGAAAATATATATGGAGTCCCCCCCCCCCTCCCCTTCCCTACGAAATTTATCCCTGAGTCCCAAGTTAGCACTATGCGCCTCTGATTTGTACTTTTTTATTTTATTTCTCCATATTGCAATATCAATATTTATTATTGGGGGTATTTGCAAAAGTAAGTCCCATTTTCCCCATAGATGGCATAAGTGGTCTTATATGTATTGTGTGAATCTGGTAATACATGCTTTTGAAACGTCTCTTCATAACCTTCAAATGACTGATGACGAACTATGACTGATGATGTTTACACTTTAATATAACATTTGATTAAAGTGTAAACAACATAAGTTTTTTATTAGATTTAAAATGGACAGTTTTGTGCCGAATAATTGTCATTTGCAGGAAGTTTCGTTATACTTTTATAATTTAAAGAAAAGCGCTGCTGAAAGTCATCGTTTACTTGTGGAAACTTACGGTGAATATACTAATTGAGATAGTATGTGTAGAGGGTGGTTCGGGCAATTTAAAGAAGGTTTATTAGATGTTGAAGACACAGAACAGGAAAGTAGACCAAAAAAATTATGAGCTACTGAATCTTTCTGAAACTGTTACTGGCGAAGTCTACCGACAACAACTAATGCGTTTGAAGTGAGCTATTCAAGAAAATCGACCAGAATGGGAGAATAGACGCAATAAACTGGTTTTGTAGCATGACAACATAAACCACATACTGCAAGCATCGTTAAAACCTACTTAGAAGGGCAGGACTGGGAAGTTCTATCCCACCTGCCATATTCACCACACATTGCAACTTCGGATTACTGTGTGGCTGAGCTAAGAAATACTCTGGAACTGGTTTCGGCTCAGTCATGTTGCCAGGGTAACTGGTTAGTCAACTTTATTTTAGGAAAGTCCGGCATTTTCTTTTCTTGTCAATTCTCTCCCATTGAATCGGTCATTCTGAGAATTATCACAGTCTTTTGATCTTCCGCTCCTAAGGACGAAGTTCTCTCCCTACAAATTTTGGAACCTTTGAAAACAGGAAACGTACTCAGGGTTTTTCTAATCTGCAGTACTATTTATTCCGGTCTATGCAGTCAGCCCTTCAAGACGTACGATTTACATCTTATGAAAGTATCAAAAATTGACTTGACAAATGGATCGCTTCAAAAGATGATGACTTCTTCAGGCAGGGAATCCGTAAATTGCCTGAAAGATGGGCAAAGGTTGTGGCTTCTGAAGGAGCATACTTTGAATAATGTACCACTTTTATATACTTGCTAAATAAACATGTAGTTTTAACCAAAAAACGTAACTTATTTTTGCCATATACCCAATATAACAACAAAAATTTTATCCCATTCTACTAAATGCTTTTCAGCAGATTATTCTTTATATGGCCACTTCTGAGTGAGTTGGTAGAATTTTTTTTAAATAATTATTAATCAAGGGCAAAAAATACAGATTTCATAATAGATATTCACTTTTGAAGATTTAAAAAAAAAATTCTAACTTTGGGACAACAAATAGGAAGGAATTGCATCTGTACAATAAAACTTTTAAATACCATGCACCTCAGAACCAATGAATTTGTCCATTATTCAAACATTAGGTGTTGGAGATTGAAAAAGCGTTTACTAAGTAGAGATATCCACTATTTGGGAATGTCCATTATGGAAGTTTTACTGTTTTATATATATATATATACAAAGAAAAGAAGAAAGAAAAGAATAAAAGAAAAAATGAAACATATAAAATATTATATATAAGTTAATTTATAAAATATAAATTCAATAAATTCATATAAAAAATGTATATTTATACTATAAAAATTAAAGGTATACACACATACACATACAAAAAAAAAATCTTGTGTAAAATATGTACACATTGAAAATGTACAAAAAAATCCAAGCCAAGACAAAAAAACTGTAAAATATATACATATTGCAAATGTAGACAAAAAAGAAAAAAAAAAAGATAAATTAAAAAAGTGAATATCAAAAAATGGAAAATGAAAATGCAAACAAAATAACATTAATAAATATTTTTATTTAACAATTATGAAGTTTAGCTTTCACAAAATTTTCTTAGCAAAATATAGTGTATTTTAAATGAATACCAAAAAGAACAATAACAATATTTTACAATTACCATTCAATAAATGCTTTAACAACAATCTTCCCTCATAAACATTTTGAAGACTATACATTTTTATAACTCCAATTCTTTTCTTTTATTTATTTACTTTTTTTTTTTTTTTTTTTTTTTTTTTTTTTAATGCAACAAAAACAAAGTATGCTTTTATATGAGTAGGTAAATAATTCTAAAAAAGTCATACAAAATTACAGCTCTATATAAACAAAAAAAAAATCTTATATAATAGATTTTAATTGTATTATAAAAATTTGACTCATCAAATTTGAAGGATGTGGAAATTAAATGTAGAGGAAAGTGTAATAGATCTTATGTTCATCTAACAATATTCTTTAAAATAAATAAATAAAGAGATTAATCTAGTAGCACTTCCAACTGAACTAAATTATTATATTCTGAGCAATTTATTGTAATTATTACATTAAAATATATAATAATCATACTACACCATTGGCACATAAAACATATGTACTATATTAGTCATTATTACTTTTGACTTTATTACTTTTGGTGTGACAATGTATCTTAACTGCATGATCTTTTTTAAGATCAGATAGATACTATGTTGAATTAAATAAAACATGATGGCTGTACAGGGATCGATCCAGGCAAAATGTAGAGCCTATTTAGGGTCCCTTCACAAAAATCCATTTAATAAAACAGACCCCTTTAAAAAATTCTTTTTAATAAAACAAATCCCTTAACAAAATTCCATTCCATAAAAACTTACTCTTCATTAATTGTATTTTATTATGTTTTAAAATGTATAATTTGAAAACAAATTCACCATAAAGGAAAATTTTAGAAGAAGGACTTAAAGAAGCTATTAATAAATACTTGGCTCGAATTTGAGTAACTGGATTTTTTTTTATCGTTCATTACAAAATGTTATTTTTCACAAAAATATAATAAATTTCTCAGAAATAACATTTATTTCTCACAAAATAGGCTCCAAGAAAAAAAAACCTGCATCGGTTCCTGCTGTATAATATGATAGGTAAGACAAGGACAATATCCCTTCACAAAATTCAATTCCATAAAAACTTACTCTTCATTACTTAATTGTATTTTATTATGTTTTAAAATGTGTAATTTGAAAACAAAACAAGTTCACCATAAAGGAAAACTTTAGGACTTAAAGAAGTTATTAATAAATGCTTGGTTCGAATTTGAGTAACTGGATTTTTATCTTTCGTTACAAAATGTTATTTTTTACAAAAATATAATAAATTTCACAAAAATAACATTTACTTCTCACAAAATGGGCCCCACCAAAAAAAAAAAAAAACCTGAATCGACCCCTGCTGTATAATATGATAGGTAAGATAACTACAAGGAAAATGTACCAGTGAACATATTTCATATAATACACCAATTACAAGCTTCTGATATCATATTGCAATAGAAAAGGAAATTTATAATTTAGTAATATTTCATTTTTTTTTAATCAAGAACAGGTGGTTGAAGAGCTGCAATACAGAAACTTCAATTTAAAATAGATTTTTAGCTAAAAATATAAATAAATAAATAGATAGATAAAGCAAAATGTTTTATAATATGGATCTGAGCTATAGAAATGAAAGTTTATCGACGTTACAGATAATTGAAAATAATAACAATGAAAAGCAGCAATGTAGTTTAAATATGCATGCAAATAATATATCAACATTCAAAACCTTTAAGCAGTGCCACATCAAATTATTGAAATGTATCTTAAAATATAATACAGCGTGTCCAAGAAAGATCTTTATTATTCTAAAGATTAATAACAAAAATGCATACAGGTCAAATGAAATACAGATTGCGGCAAAAGGATGAAGAAATCTACAGTTTTTTTATAGTAATTTTCACGGTAGCTGGAGGTGATCTCCGTTACGAGCATGCAGAATGCTGAATATGTAATCAATTTCCCACCAAATGTTTTTTAATATTCCCAGTATAACGGTAAGGATTGTGAATTTTATCTTTTCCTTTAAAATGAAAATATTAGAAATAGGTATTTGCTAAACAATGTCTTTAACATAATTTTTACATAAAGAAATCCAGTTGAGTTATGTTGGACGATTGAGGATGCCATGTATTGGTCCTCAATGACCAATTCATCATTCGGGAGACACTATCAAGTAATTCACGTCAGTTAATAGTCTTCTCTACAAAAAAGAATGGACCAATTGCAATTGTTACGAGAAAAAACTTTATATTCATTCATTCTTTTGCCACAAACTGCATTTCATTTGACCTGTTTGTATTTTTATTACTAATCTTTAGAATAGGGGTGCACAACCTTTTTAAGCGAAGGGCCACTTACAAAAATGACTGGGTTGTCAAGGGCCACCATCAGAAAAATTTTGTTTCGAGGAGGTGTGACAGGGGGGGGGGGGAGATCAGATTAAAAAAACATAAATTTCGAAAGGGTAGATTTAGCCCCCCAAGTTCCTTCCTTCCAGTCAATGTATTCAGTTCTGTTGGCAATGATATATCAACAGTTTACGTTTGTATTTATATATGAGATATAGCTAAGATTATTTTCAAAGAGTGCAAATACTCCTTGATTTTATTTGAAGGAATAAATTTAGCTTTAAAGATTGCCAGTGCCGAAAAAAAGTTCTGCTTTCATGACCTTCATTCATGAAAGCAGAATTTTTTGAAGAAAAGAGCAGGAGAAACATATATTATTCTAAATTGTACTTCTTAACATATTCAGTCATAAAATGTGGATATCAAAGGGGTGCACTCACAAAAATGACTGGATTGTCGAGAGCCAACATCCATAGGGTGGACAAAATTTTGTTTCGGGCAAGGAGGGGGGGTCAGCCTAAAAGTTCATAAAAATGGGCTAATTTTAAAAGGAGGGTTAGCTCCTTATACTCAACCACCTCCTTAGTCAGCATAACCCAATTCAATTGGAAAAGATGGAAAAAAACTCGCATTTTTTTCCATAAGCGATTGACAATATTCATAGTTTTTTCCTAGTGATTGATGAAATTCACGATTATTACGCACACGTTCGGCGAAATTTGCGATTTATACGCACCCGATTGGCGGAATTCGCGATTTTTTACTAGCCAGATCGGCAAAATTTGCAAGTTTTACGCTTTTGATCGACAAAATTCGCGATTTTTACACGGACGATCGGCAAAATTCGTGATTTTTACATGGACGATCGGCGAAATTTACAATTTACACGTACGCGATCGGCAAAATTCGCGATTTATTTGCACCCAATCGGCAAAATTCGCGATTTTTACGGGCCCGATCGGCAAAATTCGCGATTTTTACGCGTCTGATTGACAAAATTTACGATTTTTACAGCTACGATCGGCAAAATTTACAATTTACACGCACCCGCTCGGCTAAATTCGCGATTTTCACGGCAAAATTCGCAATTTTTACGGGTCTGATCGGCAAAATTCGAGATTTTTACGTGCCTGATTGGCAAAATTTGCGATTTTTACGTCTCTGATCGGCAAAAGTCGCGATTTTTACACGGACGATTGGCGAAATTTACAATTTACACGCACGCGATCGGCAAAAATCACGATTTATATGCACCCAATCAGCAAAATTCGCGATTTTTACGCGCCTGATCGGCAAAATTCGCGATTTATATGCACCCAATCGGCAAAATTCGCGATTTTTACGGGACCGATCGGCAAAATTCGCGATTTTTACACATCTAATCGGCAAAATTTACGATTTTTACGCGTCTGATTGACAAAATTTGCGATTTTTACGGCTACGATCGGCAAAATTTACAATTTACACGCACCCGATCGGCAGAATTCGCGCTTTTCACGGGCCCGATTGGCAAAATTCGCGATTTTTACGGGCCCGATCGGCAAAATTCGCGATTTTTACGCATACGATCGACGAAATTTACGATTTATACACACCTGATCGGCAAAATTCGCGATTTACACGCACCCTATCGGCAGAATTCGCGATTTTTATGGGCCCTATCGGCAAAATTCACGATTTTTACGCAGGTGATCGGCAAAATTCACGATATTTACGCAGGTGATCGGCAAAATTTACGATGTATACGCACCCGATTTTAAAATTCGCGATCTATATGCACTCGCTCGGCAAAATTTGTGATTTTTGATGGGCGAAATTTGGCAAAATTCGCGATTTCTACGCACCTGATCGGCGAAATTTGTGATTTTTTCGCGTCCGATCGGCGAAATTAATCCGCGGGCCACCAGTAATCCGATCGCGGGCCACTTTTGGCCCGCGGGCCACAGGTTGTGCACCCCTACTTTAGAATAATAAAGATCTTTCTCGGATACACTGTATTATATTTCAAAATACTCTAATTCCTATCTCCCTCCCACCACCACTTATGCAATCACACACAAACCACTGGTACCTTTAAAAAAATATATATTTCAGTTAACAGAATACATTGTTGGGATGATTCTATACAAAGTTATACCACAGTGTTCTGTGGTATAATCCCCTTAGGGCTAAGAATGCACATCATTGACCATAAATCAGTGTTTCACTACATAAAGCAACATTCTTTTTTAAGGGACCATTACATTTCAACATTGTAGGAGTATTTTTCAAACCAGAACTAGTCATTTATATCTACAAAATCACTTATCATATTCCAGCCAACATTTATTAAATCAAAAGAAATATGTTTCAAACCAGAAATTTTACTTTAGATATGAAGATTACCCTACATTTTGCTAAGTAAAATTTCTGGTTCAAACATGTTTATTTAATTTGAAGATTATACACCAGAAATTACAAATAAAAGAAGTTTGAACATAGGACATCTGTGCAGAAAGAATATTTAAGTACAAATTGTGCATTGTCTTGCAATTTCATGATGAATTACAGACATTTTCACTTAATATTGTGGTTTTCATTTATCTTCTCCTTTCCTGTGTCTTTTACTATTTTAATAATGCTCTAAATTTTCTGTGTTTTAATATTTTTTTTTATAGAATTTAGGCAAATACAGATTCTTATGTTTTCTGGTCTGCACAGATGTTATCTGTTTCTAGGACAAATTTCAAGTCAATGACATCCAATTTACCAGTAATATTTACTGCATAAATAGTAAAATTTTGCCCATCACATATATCTACATAGAATACAACATGCTTAATTTCTCATAATAGGGTTGCCACAGGTGACTATTTTTTTTAAAACTTTGAATACCATTTCCAAACTTTATTCTTCCTGTTAGATTTTTCATACAAATCTTAGTACGTTTGGACATAACAGATTCGTACACTAATAAAATAGATTTGCTGGGACATAGCATTTTTCAATTTTCTTTATTTTTACATTTTGTTATTGCAACATGGATTTCAAATGCTTATGGTGGTCTTGACTCTACCTTTGATAATGATTCCAGTTTTGCCAAAATCTCAGATTCACAAAAATAGACATTGCACATCTGTGCCTTTATGTGTCAAAATCTAATATTATAAAATTAGAATTTCCCATTAATGAGACATCTGCTCTGCTGTCTCTTAATTAAAATTTTCATCATGGCTGGTACATTGTTTCTGAGACACAAAGATGAAGTGCTACATTACCATTGAATGATTTCCCAAAATTTTAATACAGGCATAGACAAAGTGTGTAATTTCAGAAAAAAAAAAAAGGCAACACTTTTCTGAACAAAGGCAGGCAACTCAAAAATATGTTTCCCCCCCTTAATTCAGATGTTGTACTTTATTAGTTGGAATTATAGTACTTGGAGTCATTATTGAATTCTTCATTACAGCAATTTCATTGTCTTTCAGTATATTGCATAATACATGAATTATCTTGAACTATACAGCCTCTACACAGGAATTTTTTTTTCCAAAATGGAAGAAAAATTTCCAAAAGCTGACATGCTGTCCACAGACTGCAGTCAGAGTTGAAGTCAGACTTTTTCTTTGGAAAGAAATTTTGAAGCTCAAAGGTGGTGGTGGTGGTGGTGGGGGGGGGGGGGGGGGGGGATAATATGAAAAGAGAAAATTCACTTTTAAACCATTACAAAAAAAAAAAAAAAAAACCCTCAAATCTTCTTAGAAGGAATGTCCTTTCAGGCCACATCATGAATTCATCACTGACTGCAGCTGATTATTATTGCTACAAATGACAAACTTCACTTCATTGATTCTGATTACATCAAAAAAACAATATAGATCTTACGGATATTTCATGATGGCCTCAAATGCCTATTAATAAATCTTGCAGAAGTTTTTCTCATTAAATCATATCAGATACTTAAGGCTACCAAATGTTCCTTATTTTTTGAGACAAACCAAGTTTTAGACTTAATGTCCTGGTGTCCCAATGTTTTACTTAAATGTCCCGGTTTTCAAAAACCCTTTAAATTACCACACAACTTAAACTTTAATACATTCAGCAGAAAAGTGCAAATAAATAAAAGCATAAAATAAATTTAATTTTTGACTTTATTTACTTTCTTTAAGAATGAATAAGTGACAAATTTACAGAAAAAGTTTTTAGATATAATTAATTAAAATTCCAAATTTGTTCCAATATTAGAAAAATGTCAAAATTTCCATTTATTTTGTATCCCAGTTTTAGTTACCCTAAATCTGTCTACATTACAGATACTTGTTGTCCATTTCTCCTCTAAGACAACTGAAAACATGTCTTGGATTTCAGATCACTGACTGAAACTGTCAAGTTTTGAAAACATATGTTGATTTTCAACTTGTTAAACTAAGTACACATTCAAAAATTTAAACATAATTGAACAACCAAAGTATATATTTTACCAATTTATACAAAAGAAAAAAAACTAGCTAACAATTCACAAAATAAATTACAAAACCACAGAATCATATCCTTCAAACACATTATATCACAACATGGGTTCTCATAAGAATGTCAGACAAGATAGATAATATCAATTACAGTGGACTCTCATTAATGCATCTACACGTAACATGTACCAATGATTAACGAAGACAGTTTTGTTTTATGCCATGATCTTCTATTTGAAATTAGTGTTATTGATTACTGACCGGGCAGAATTCAAACTAATTTTGTACATTATTTCTCCAAAAGAAACTTTCGTTATTGAGATATCAAAAAATTGTGAGTGACAACAGTGACGTGAAAGGAAGCATTCCACCATCAGAAACATCAGATTCAAAAATTGTTCATATTTGTTTGCCAATTAAAATGTGAATAATGTGATGTAATAGACCAGATTTTCAAGTGTGTCACAAAACTTTAAAAATGATGTCATAAAAAGATTATTTGTTGAACTACTGCAAAGAAAAATGATAGATTACTTTAATTAAAGTCAAGTTATGCAAGTACTACAAATTCTTTACTTATTTTGTTTGTTCTGAATAATTTACTCTTTTGTGTTAACAAATTGTCATTAACTTGACTTTTTTGCTAAAATTGTCAAGATATATTTATTTTTGTTTTACTGTCAAACTGGTAAACTATTTAATTTCTGAGGGAAATTAAATTAAATTTATTCAATGTAAAGGGATAACACCATTTAAATGTTTACATTGTTTAATGCAGACTTTCGTTACTGCAGACGAAACATGGCCTCTTGTGGAAGTCTGCATTAACAGGAGTTCACTGTACTAGATTTCAATGCAAATTCTCAATATGACATCACTAAAAATGCAGGAATGATTTTTTAAAAATAAAATACAATAATAAATTGTATTTAATTCAAATAAAAAGTAAGAAGACAAAATTTTCAAATTTTAAATTTACATTTTAAGCTTAATTGGTATCTTCTATAAGACATCATATGGTACCCATGTGTTATCACACAAAAGGATAATGGAGGGAAATTAACAAAAGGTAATAGCTGAACAATAACAGGAAAATAGATAAACATTCATTTAAATAAACAAAATAAAATATCTAATATAACTTACAAAAACAACAATCCATATTTAAAAATACCAAAACAATCAAATAGCACTAAAATAATGCCATGAAAAAATAATAATAAGCAACAGTATTTTAGTAATAGTAAGTACAAGCATTAAAGGATTTGATATTTCACTTAATTATCAAAACATGGTTAGAAAATAACTTAAATTACTTATTCAGAATTTAAAGAAATATAATTGAAACAGGTTTTCCCCTAACAAACCACAAAATTTCATATAAAGCTATGAGGAATTTTAAACCTAATACAATCATCATTACCAAATACCATCATCAAAATTTCGTTTTTACTATCAGAAAATCGACATCCGATAGAAACTACATAAAAAAAAAAAAAAAAATCTCCTTAAATTTTAGATAATTTAAAAATGTTCTGAAAGGCAATAAATTTTGAAATTTTTCTTTGAGCAAAATTTTCAAAATTTATTTTACATTAATTCATTTTAATACTTAAGAATTTAAAAAAGTAATTTTTTTAAAATGTATTATCTGTGTCTATATCAAGTGCCAGTTTTCTGATGATGAAAACAATAATGAATATACATAGAATTTTCTTGAATACTTGGCGAACTACCTAACAGAGATATATATTTTTCAGGTCTCAATTCTTTAGCTGATCTAAAATATGCCCTGACAAAGATATGGAAGAATCAAGAGAAACAGTAGTTGATAAAAAATAATAGGCTGAGCTTGGTTAAAGAGGAGAATCACAGATTGTTAGGTTGACACTTCAACACAGAAAAATCACATAGAAGAAAAATTTTATCCTCAACAATGTTCAGTATTTCAGTTAGCTTTTCCAAGGTAACACCTGTGCACCATTTGAGGTTGCAGAACTTGAAACAAGTATTACCCCACAAAGATATAACCAATCAATATTCTTATTTTTATCACATTTACATAATGATGCTGATATAAAACACAAAGAATTTTGAGGGTTTTTATTTTTGTTTTTTTTATTTTAATAAAAAAAATTTCCATTAAGTACCATAAATCTAATGTAAATTATTATTATTATTATTATTATTTGTAACAAAATATTAATTTGTCTATTTAAGGATTAATGTCATAACATAAAGTTGCGACTTGGTAAATAGTAGTCTAAATAACAAAATATTTAAAAAGAATTTATCAAGTTTTATTTTTTAAAAGTACTACTGCCTTATTACGAAGCTCAGATAAAGGATCATCTGGGGGAAGAACCAACTCATCAGAACTATATTTTTTGGTAACCTCATGCATATTTTTATTACTATACAATAAATCGTTTAAATCCCATGCAGCTAGATGTTTGCTTTTTCCTTGATGTGCATATACGAATATTTTATCAGAATACTTTAATAATTTTTTAATACAAGGTACATCTTTAACTAAAAAAATATTCAACTCTGGGTACTCGCAGATTACGTCATAATTTATTAATGTACTAAGAAATTTTTTGTCAGTAACCGTAAAACCCAGGCCAGTTATAACAGCCCAATGAGCTGTCATACCATTATTTGAACATGGGAAATGGTTTCTATCAGCATCATACGGAATCAACAATGGACAACCATCACAGATGAAATCTAATATATCATCTTTAGAAATATCTAAATTGTGCATGACAGCAGTATCACAGTGAAGCAAAGTTTTAGCAAGTTCTGCCATATTATAGACAGAAAACATTTCACCTGCTTTGGTGAAATTTAGAGATTTTGCTAAGCTCAGAATATCATCCGAAGACACATTATTAATAAGCTGACTAGCCATTGACAAAGCAACAATGCCACAACACCGACCTTCTTGTATGACTGGAGAAACAGGATAGTAAAGAGATATGAGATCAGATGGATTCTCTACATAAAATCGATAGGTGATATGTCTAACAGCAGATAATATATTTTCTTTTGGTGATTTTCTCAACAGCTTTAATTCTTTAGGACATGCATGTATACATTTGCAGTCTTGAATAGACACATTAGATTTCGTTGGCAAAGGTGGAGGTGGTGGAGGAGGAGGAAGAGGAACTGAAGAGGGAGATGAACAATTTTCTGATTCTTCTGATGTAACTGTAGAGTTCTGCATAGCAAAATGTTGAACAATTCCTCAAATTAAATCTATAAAATAATTAAAATATATTGACATTTCAGGCATCTGTTTGTAATAAACAAAGTCAATATAAAGAACCTTATTAATGTTAAAAGCACTGTTCCCATTCTTTTTCCAAAATAAAAAATAAGGACTTTGTAAGCACTTTTTAAGGATGTTTTTTTTTTTTTTTTTTTTTTTAAACTTGTATAATACAATGAAATACAAAGGCTATTTGGAATAAAAAATAAGGTTTTTTAAAGGCCAAAAGTTAGAAAGTCCATTAACTAAAACTTTATTTTCAGGTACTACAGTATTTCATATAAGATACTAATAAATGTTATCCAAATCATTACTATTAAAATATCAATTTATGTTATTGGGAACTAAGTAAAAATCTTCATTACAAATAGCTCAGGATATTTATTTAGCAATTATTTATCCAATTTAAATGGATATTACGATACTGAAATTTAATTTATTTATGGATTTTTAAAAAAAAATTATAATTATATTTCTGTACTTTCCATTTCTATATCACATGACTAAATATCATTATTAGAGATAATGCTAATCAAACTATGCCAACATTTTAAAAGATGCCAAATTCATCAATAGCCGATTTTATGACAAAGTTTCTTTTCAAAATCACTATTTTAAAATAATATTTTAGTGAAAAATTATATTCAAGTAAGCAGTTTTATACCACTGTGGCACTATTAGATATACTATCATAAAGAATTGGGATCACTTGAAAACAGCTTTCCAATTTCAAATAAAAATAGGAACTTTTAAAAGACTATAGGTGGAGAGTAAGTACTTATAAAAGACTTTAGAAATGCAGAGCGAAAATAAGGACTTATAAGCCTTTTCTTAGGACAGTGGAACAAACTGTACAAAAAAAGAAATTTAAAAAAAAATGTGTTAGACTTATAAACAATAAATAACCAATGGATGAAATTCTGCTAGGCTTGAAATTAATTTTTTTCTATAAGAAGGGAGACCCCAACCAATATTTTCAAATGGTGAGGAGTAGAATTGTTTGGTAGGGAGAGAAAATTTATTATAACCTTTTATTTATTAACATGTTATTTAAATGAATTATAATATAAATACATTAATACATAACAAAATATCACTGAAATAATTTATGTCAACAATTCAGAAAATTTTAACTTAATATTATGTGCCCTTAATGATTGAATTCATTCAGTTTTTGTGGTCTTAATTTCATAGTAATCATTGTATTGCTTCTCCCCCTTTATTGTTGTTTATAATTTTCCAAAAATTGATGAAATTTCATGGGTGGAAGGCTCTCACTTGCAAAAAAAATTTTTTTTTTCACAAGATTTCAAAATTTTAAATGTGAATCCTGTCATCCCACCCTGTATTGCAAGTTCTGACCTAATTGACATTTTCATCTTCAACCTAACACTACAGTACAGCAAAACCTGTCTGTAATACTATACTAACAAAACCAATAATAATAATAATAATACAGGATAAAGATCAACTTAATTGATTCACAGCGTAAAGTATTTTAATAGTTCCTTTAAATGAAAAGTAATTAAAAATGTAATTTAATCCTAATAAAGAAAATTATTTTAATAATTAGTTATCAGAAATATTAACTATTTAAAATACACATAATACAAGTTGGAACCAAATGCAACAGCAAACAGACCAACTTATTCCTGCCAAAATGAATGGGTATGAAGTATATACTGAAGATCATACATTCTGTGATAGCCAGTATCCCTTATTCTGTTTGAGGACCCCCATAAACTAGATTGTTGATTCTTAAACTGGTGTCTGAAGATCCCAAGGGGTCCATGGTATGTCTTAGGAGATGAACAAAAATTGCATTAAAGAATTATTTTTTAATTTTTAAAAATCTGACAAATTAAATAAAGTAAATGAATAATAGCAAATAATAATAATAATAAAAGAAACTAAGAGTACTGTTACTAAGACTGTTAATAAAACTAAGAATCCTTCAATTTATGGTAACTGAGAGATTAAGAACCAGTTAACAGTTCCTTAATTTGTTTACGAAAACATTTCTAGTATTGTTTTACTCTTTGTTTTAAGCTAATGTCTTTTTTTTTTCAGTTTTTATTTCTCTTAGTTCACAGAAAATCAAGAAATACAGTAAATACTGCATTCAAAATATGATTGAAAAACTGATTTTAGTTTAATAGACTCCAGCATCAATGGGCTACAGACATTAGAGACACAACATACAACCAAATGGCCTGTTTGGAAAAGTAAAATTATCATTATACAGTGAAACTTCGCTTTATGAAAGCCTCCCTGAATCAGGCCCTCGTTTTATGGACAATTTTATGATTTTTCATCAACTGATAAACCATTGTATGCCCTTTCACTAAAACAAATACCAAGTTAGGATAATTTTGGAAGCCCCACACTGTTCATTTTACTATGACACAGGGTGGGTTTTGAGCACCCATGCCTATTCAAAATATTGCACCTCCTCCATAGTGGCTACTGCAGTTTTTTATATGTAACAATTTTTAGCGACCCTAAAAATTTTGCACCCAGGCCAATCATCCCCATACACTATGTCACTGTGTTTTCCAAGTATTCACCATAAATAGATTTACACAAAAACAAATTTCGGTTATAGACAAGTTTGCTGTACCACATTAGTTTTCCTAAGAAATTTTCTCAGACCATGGAAATTATTATTACAAACTGATTTCATCATATACATGGATTAATAACTACATTTTTTTTTTCCACATCCAAATTTCAAGTCCATATCTATGTTTACATCATTCAACTCTATTTTTATTACATCTCATATATTTTTAATAGGTTTTTTGAAAATATTATTTATTATGTGTATTTTTGTGTATATGTAATACTGAAATATATAATATTATAATGAAATAAAATAATAAATTGAAATATTATATTTTATGAATAACAAATATAACAGTGTAAAAGCAAGTGATCATTTCCCAAGTACAATATCACTTTCACTGTCAATTCATAACATCAATAGCACTGTTATCAACTGTTAACATATTTAAAATTCCAGTCAACTTCTATTAGAACAAATTGCAGAAGAACGCAAAAAATCTATCATCAATAATGAAATTACATTTGATTTATAAGGATTTTGGCAGGTAATCCTATAAATACATTTTGTTCTATTGGATTTTGCTCTAATGCAAGTTGACTGTATATACGTACAAAAAAACTGAGACATTAAGAAGGCAATTATAAAAATAAGTTCAAAATATCATTAAAAATAGATTAAAGTGAGGAAAAAAATAGCATAAGCTAGACTAAGCTTACCTTCTTTTACATTCCAGACACTTTTTTATATACATATGAAAAAGTGTTTCCTTCTTGCCTCTTGTAGAATAAAGAAAATTTATTTATTTCGCAGAAATGACATACACATCTAAAATCATGCCAAACACATCCAAAATAAACATTATCACCCCTGTTCTCTGATTCAATCTATTCCTCTATAACTGCTGTTTCCAAAATTTATTGTTAGGTGACCCACCTTAAATTTTGAAAAATGTTTTTGATCCATCTAATATACATGTATATAGAGCCTTTTACATAATCTATCCTATGGAAAACATCTAAATTTTGTATATAGTCAGAGATCTGTTTAGGAAAAAATTGAGTCCTTTAATGGACTCTTCACAAAATTTTTCATTTCAAAAAAGGACCTCTCACAAAATTATTTTCCCTAAAACAGGACCCTTCACAAAATTCTGTGTCTCAAAAATAGGTTTTTCACAAAATTTTTCCATCTTTAAACCAAACATTTTACAAATTAATCATTTAAAAGTAAAATCTGACCTGTCACTTTTACATATATAAAGAAAATATATGTATTTTATATCCATATATCTTCTTAAAAATGCATAAACAAGAACCTGAATATAACGATCATTTCAAATTCACAAAATTATGATTAAATTTTTCATAAATATAAAAAGCTGTTTACAATTTCACAAAAACAGGACCCTGTGAAAAAAGTCTGGACAGACCCCTGAATTCAGATGAACAGGACTTTACAAATTTGAAAAAATCTGGTAGCCAGGTATAAATTCTAGTTGCCAGTAAAAAATTTTACCTCCCCCTCCCCCTGTTATTTATTTAAAAAAAACGCAAACACTTTTTATGAATTGAGTGAGAAAAAATAATAACAAACATAATTTAGAATTATTAGTTACATAGTTTAGAGTAGTACATAATTAAAAAAGATAAAATTAAGTTTTTTAAGGAAACTTATCAAAATTATATATCTCTGAAAAAAAAAAAATTATATATATACTGTGAACTCTGAATTAACCGACATGTTCAGGGAAATGCTGATTGTCGAATGCTTCAAATGTCCAAATAGTTTTTTTTGTTTGTGTGTGTGTGAATATTATTTCAAGTTTATTTCTTAATATTTTGTAACTTTGCAACATGAGCTATAATTGCAGCAATACCGAGACATCTTACAAGAAATTTAATTAAACATTGTGACGTTCACAAAATAACTCGAGAGTTACTATATAATATGCATTGCAAAAAAGAAAAGAAAAACATTTTCCTGGACTGGGATTACATAATCAGAATCAGCAGTTAGCTGAGGTTTATTTTGATGCAATGATCTACGATAAGAATTTAAGAATAAATTAAAAAAAAAAACCTTACCCTTCTGAAGTGCAATTAATGAATTTTTATTTCCATTTACTGCAGATAATAATCTAAACAATTAATTATAAAATATTCTTGAATCTTGAGTAAATACCAGACACTTATCTCCAAGACAGAGTGACACCGAACTATTGTCTAATGTGTGTGGTGCACACAGGCACTAGGCGCCAAGCATTTTATGCGGGGGAGAAATATTTAAAAAATATATAATTTATTAAAATGAATTATTCTTGAAATTTTAATTAAGTTTTATAGATTTACTTCAAATCATTAATTCTAATACGAGCAAATCTTGTGGGTGGTTATATATATATATATATATATATATATATTGGTAAAATTTTGCAAAGCATACAATGTAATAAATTTTCAAATCATTTCTCTCAACTCGACTTAGTCAACATGTATGATGCATTGCCATGTGGATGTGAATATTATGCAGAAGTTGTGACATTTTAAGGATTCTGTATAATTATTGTGTGTATAATATTTTATCTACACTTTACGCGTTCATATTTCCAATTTTATTATTTCAAAACTGTTATCTCGTGGTAATTTCGTGAGGTGTAAAATACAGTTTTTGGGATAATCGATGTGAGTGAAATATATTGTATATTCTTAATGGTTTTTATTTCCTATTTAAATATTTCCAAATTTTAATATTTCCAATTGTTGTCTGGTAATAATTCAGTGTACCTGGATGATTCTACTGATCTTAGCATTATGCCAGTAGAATTATGAAACACTGAATTATTATTTAAAACACATGTGGGTGCATCCAGGCTGATGAGTACATGTGCATGTGTTTTTTCATATCCAATTCATATTTAATTCTCATGTGGTCCAATTTTCCATTGTATATGGTTCATATTTAATTTATTAATCCATTTGTATTTACTTAATTGCAACTCCAATTTATAATTTTTTTTTTCCCCTTTCTCTCTATTTCTTTTTTCTTTTTTCAATATTCTTTAGGTATGAGTAAAATTTGGCCAATTACCATTGAAGCACAAGCTATGGTAATATTATGTTTGCACATGTTAATTATTAGCTATGTGGTATTCTGTATACACAATATCATTAATTATCTCTTTGGAGATTTAAGTAGAATGATAATAGAACTTGATATGTTTTTTGAAATTCATAGATATTATAATTATATATATATATATATATATATATATATAAATATATATATGCAAAAATTATCTTAAAAACGGCTCTAACGATTTTGACGAAATTTCGTATCCTACCATTTTGGGGCACCAGAAAACCATTGGGCTAGGTCACATGCTCGAGAAAATTCGATTAGTGGGTCATTTCTGGGTCTAGCTAATTGTATCTAAAAAACGGTTCAAACGATTTTGACGAAATTTTGTATCCGACCATTTTCGGGCATGAGAAGTCAATTGGGCTGGGTCACACGTTCAAGAACTATCGATTAGTGGGTCTTTTTTGGGTCAACGCGGGTCAAATTAATTTTATCTAAAAAACGGCTCTAACGATTTTGATTAAATTTTGTGTCCTACGAGTTTCGAGCACGATAAAAGCATTGGGTTAGGTCGCATGTCCGAGAAAATTCGATTAGTGGGTCATTTCTGGGTCATTCTGGGTCAAGATCTAAAAAGTGGCTCAATTTACACTAAATTTTGCATCCAATGGTTTTCGGGCACGAGAAGACTGTTGGGCTAGGTCACATGTTCGAGAAAATTCAATTAGTGGGTCATTTTGGGTCATTTTTGGTCATGGTCAAGTTAATTGTATCTAAAAAACGGTTCAAACGATTTTGACGAAATTTTGTATTTGAACATATTCGGGCATGAGAAGTCAATTGGGCTGGGTCACATGTTCGAGAACTTTCGATTAGTGGGTCATTTTTGGGTCAACGCGGGTCAAATTAATTTTAGCTAAAAAATGGCTTTAACGATTTTGATTAAATTTTGTGTCCTACGAGTTTCGAGCACGATAAAAGCATTGGGCTAGGTCGCATGTCCGAGAAAATTCGATTAGTGGGTCATTTCTGGGTCATTGTGGGTCAATGTCTAAAAAGCGGCTCAATTTACACTAAATTTTGCATTCTATGGTTTTCCGGCACGAGAAGACTGTTGACCTAAGTCACATGTTCGAGAAAATTCAATTAGTGGGTCATTTTGGTCATGGGTCATGATATTTGAACTCAAATTTAATTTTGACCGAGCATAGCTCGGTCTTCCCTGCTCGTGAATTACTTATAGTCACTAACATGTTATTATAAAATAAATGTATTAATAATAATAATTAATCAGTTTTAATTCTGAACACAAAAATCTGATTTGAAACTTACAAAAAAGCGTAAGCCTTTTTATCATTGCATCCAATTTTTAGAAACCATACAGGTTGGATTGACAATATTTCTAATTGAAACTCTCTCCCCCCCCCCCCTTCCTCCACATTCTAATCACGTGACATGCTATCCAACAAGAGAGGAAAATAATGGCATTTTATGTGCATGAAATGAAAAATGCCTTTTAAACTTGGCTTTTCCATTAAAAATGCGAGAGAAGAAGGAGATAACTGTGTTTGTTGCAAGCACGACTAGAGGTATTGAAAGACAAAATATCGTTTGTGCTCATAATTCAGTTTTTGAAAAAAAAAAAAAAAAAAAAAAAAAAGTTAGATGAAAAAAGTTGATTGCCATTTGCGACTGCATTTGTCAAGCCTTACACATGACTAAAGTAATACATAATTCCAACAGAGTTTCCCCAAAAGTTTCAGCAGAATGCTGTAGCCTACCTGCTCTTTGATTTACAAATTAGTACTTTCCTTGCTTCTGATCCAAAAAATGAGCAACCTTCTTGCATGACCCCTCCCCCTTCCCCAAACACCAATGAAAAAAAAGGTTCCCTTATGACTTTTTGTACATTTCATACATAATATAAAAAATTTGGTACTTCGACAAGATAAAGAAAATGGTCTTTGGAAGAAAAGGAAATTTTTCGCAAATATTTTCTGGCAACCTATTCACTATTTCATGCACACAAGAAATGTGTTCAATATTTATAGAATTTATTTAATATACAGAAGCCATGTATGTTTTTACCTAATATGTGTAACCAAATACCATCTTTTTAACATATATACATACATAAACAAGTATAAAAGTTCATCAGTTTAATTTTCATAGCTGCTTAATACATCATTTGGTAACAAATCTCCCTTTAATAAGCCTGAATTGCACTCAAGCTTTTCAAACATGCTCTGAATAACTAAGATCCACCCTCTATAACAAAGGAGTACTACCAAAAATTTCACTTCCATAATGATGAATTATTTTATGTTATGATAAGTATAAAACTTTCAGTGATTGCAAAAAAACTGAACCAGAAATCAAGGAAATTGTATCTGAAAGAGAGAGAGAAAGAAGATTGATTACGAATAAAAACTTACAGAGCTGTATAAGAAAACTAGGCTAATGTTCCATAAGCGGGTATGTTGTCAAGATTGGCATGAAAACAATAGCGATGTTGGTAACAATGTGGTGGTAGGTTCAAATGTAGCCAAGAGTATGAGAGCAGTTATCTATGAAGAAATGTTTACATATTTACAGAATGTTTAAATTCAACAAATCAATTCTTTTTGCCAAAATAAGTTATACAAAAAATATCTGAAATGAACAAATAAAGAAAACAACATTCTTTTCATGTATTGAAAATATTATAATTATTTTTCATATCCTACAGTAAACCTCAAAATAACATAAACACCATAAATATATTTCAGAAATGAACCACTAAAATGTGTTGCAAACTTAAAAATAATAGATAGACAAGGAATTTTATTTTGTAAATTTATTGCATAATTGAATGAAAAACAAGTTACAACAATGAAATTAAATTTGTGCCAAGCAGTGTTCAATGAAATATGGATTATTTTTTTTGTTATAGCAGCCCCACATTTATGATTATGCCAATTTGCAGTAAATTTTTCCGAGATCATAGCCAAACCCGTGAAGTGGAAACATATAATCTAACTACTTCTAATAAAATTTATAAGCAGGAAAGTGTATGTAACCATGCCGGGTGCAACCACTTCGCTTTTTCTTATTCCAGGTGGCCATTTTTATTCAAAATTATTTTTTCAAATAAAACTGCATAAAAGTTATGTTTTTAGAAAGATTGTTCAACATAAATTAACATTTGAGAGATGACTTACATTCAATTATGTATATAAATATTCAGAGATAACTTCAGTTGAAATTAAGTTGACAGCTCCGTGAAAGTAAACAAACAAAAGATTCATTCGTCGTGCATGTTTAAAATATTAACACATTGAGGTAATCATTTGAAAAGCGAATGCAAAGTTATCGCAAACCATACTCGTTAAAATATTTTGTTCATTTGTTGTGAACCTTTATCGCCATCTATTGGTGATTAATATAAACAAAGTTTTCTTTTGAAATTGTAGTTGGAATTCTGAATGAATATTTCTGAATGGATATTATATTATAAAATGTAATTAGAATATAAGGAACATGTAATGTCGTATACTACATATATTAATTATATCAATGCAAATAAAATTTTGTATTTTAACATAGAAACTTTGTAGTGAAAATAAATTTATAATTTAATAAGAGAATTTGAAAAAAAAGTACTCTTACTTATTTAATAAAAGATGATTTTTAATGATCAAAATTTATTACAGGTTTCTTTATGCATGATTTAAAAAAAAAATCAGGATTTAATTTGAGATAAACTTTTTAAAATTTAAATTATGTAATTATTATTTTGGCAAATAAACTTTCTGTTGAGATTGCACTTTGTTCTGCATTTTATCAATTTTACTTGCATTGGAAATAAAATGAATATTTTATATCAAATATAATTACAATATAAAGAATATAATGTAATACTGTGGTTTTGCATTGTTGAGCAGGGAATTTGAGAACCACCTTAAATTAGCATGGTCAAAATTGCGTAAAAGATTAGGTTTGGGAAAAGTTAAGAAATTAGTAAAAATGCATAATTTTTAAATAATAAGGAAGAATTATTTAAAAGAATATGAAGATATCCCCCAGTGCTTGCCTTGGTTTTCAAAAGTTGCCAACTTGGCATGCTTTCACATTTTGTCTCCTGGAGTTCCAGCCCTCTAGAAGACAAGATACAAAAGCGTGCACAATCAAGATGGTGATTGCAAAAACTACAATACACAAATAAAAGTTCTTAAAGGCATAACAATCTATTATATTAAAATAGATATTTTAAAAGTACAAATTTGTAGTGAGTTTTAAGATTACAATAACATTATTAAAAAAAATACTGTAAAACTTTTACATAAATTTCAAGATGCTATTTTTTTGAGGAAAATATTATTTCTTGTCAGGAGGGAACAAGCGCCTCCCCCCCCCCCCTCCAGCTAATTAGGGGAGACTGGTACACAATGGACCACATTTTCAGTTTAATTTTTTTTTCTCTTTAACGGACACACTGATCTGCATGGAAATATTTTTGAATATTCCTTTAAACCTTTTTACATTCATCATAATTTTCTCAGAACATAGTTTTCAATACATTTTTTAAAAAACAAATATTTATATACACCTGTAAAGTGGACCAGTGAGCCCCAGAAGTGGGGCACAGTGGACCACTGTTAGGTATTATCTGAAATACAATATAAATCCATTTTTCATTAACCTAATTCTTCGTGTTTCCCCTTTACCTACAAATTAACATAGTAATATAAATTTGCAAGTAACGTTTTAAAAAATAAATAAATAAAAACATTATTATATTTTGAAATTAATAACAGATTAATACAGGAACAATTGCAATTTAGATGAAGTTATTACTTAAGTACAAAAAAATCAGCACACATTAAAATTTGCAAATGAAATTCCAAAATACTCATGAGTAAGATTGAGCTTGGAATTTTCATGAAATACTTTTGGGTCTAGGAGCAACATTATGAAATCATTGACATCAACAACAGATTCACCTACAGTTTCTGGAAAAGTAAACTGATTTCCATTCAATTTGTGTCTCATGAATCTTACTTGAATAGAATCCTCACCAATTAGACTACAGTTATATTTATCAAAGGCAGTAAATAACAAAACAAAATATTTCTTACTATGTTAAATAAATTGTTATTTTTCTTTGTTTACTTTATTTTACAGTTAAATAACTACTTTAAAACAATATTTCTTTATAAAAAATAAGCAATTATTAAATATTTTGGACATTCTGCATTACAGGAGCAGAGTGGATTGCAGACCACTGTGCTCCATGTTGAAGTTCAATAAATAATCATATTGATATTGTTTATAGCTTTCTTTTAAACATATTAAATTTAAAGTTAAATAAAAACAAGTATCTTACCTTTGCAAAAAAGCTGTTTTATCTTATTTATCTAAGTACTAATAAAAGAAAAATATGATGATGAAAAATTTTACTTTTAGAAGCTCAAAACAACCAATCCAGATAAAATGGTTCAATCTGAGCTAAACATGTTCTCTGAATGCTATAAATAATCAATCCAGTGCTGTTGTCTATTAGGATAGAAGAGAAGCTTAACTTAAAAATTTTTTAATAAATAAAATATTAGAGGGTGGTCCACTGCGCCCATACGTCCAGTATGTACCAGTCTCCCCTATTGCTTAAAACACACATAAATATAAAACATATTATAATCTTTGGTCAGTTTTCATGAAATAAGTTTGTCTATTTATAAAATAAACAACTTGCAAACCTAACATTAATACTCAATACATCATTATGATTAGAAACCTATATGAATTGAAACTATAATCTAAGCCTTTTTTTTTAATAAAATATTTTAAAACACTAGACTAGTTATTAAGAATTATATGCAAGAAAGTCTACAAAAACAGTACCTCTACTATACCTGCACGTGAAATATTCAAAGCTGAATGAAATACAGAAAAACAAAACAAATCTTGACAAACTAAAAGAACATAATAGCCATGCGATTTTGCTTTTCTCAATGGATCTAACATCAATTTCAAATCAAAATTGCACTTCTTGGTAAATCCTTCTCCCACATTCACAAATGTCATTTCTCAGAAAAGTCAGCAAAAAAATTGTGACAAGCTGCAATAGGGGATTCTAAAAGTGATCCCTTGTTTTATTATTTTAATTTTTTTAAATATTTATTTCTCGTTGGTATGTAATTAATAATTACATTGTATCTTTTATGACCAAACAACAATATAATAATGTTAAAAATGAACAAAGTACATAAAAATTGAAAAACTTGTGTGTTTGTCTGTTTTTTTTTCGGGGGGAGGAGGGGGAGAAGTGCATGTACCTAAAAAAACCACTGTTGTCTGCACTTATCTACATTGCATCCCCCGATGCTATCGGAACAGATGTGTTACACTCATGCACCAATGTTTGGCAAATTTTTGGTTGGTGCGATTTTCAAGCTCACGCCAAACCAATAACCTAATACAATAGCTAAGGTGCCTTTAAGGGAAAAAATCCCTAAATTTGGCGAGTTTTTTCCTTTTATAACGGTTTAAAAAAAAAAGAAAAACTGTGTGTGAGTGTATGACATCATAGCCATGCTAATCATTACTAATGTGCAATTTCATTTCTTATAAATAGGAACACTCAAATATTTGTATAAAGTCAGGGATCTGTTTAGGAAAAAATTGGGTCTTTTAAAGGACCCTTCACAATTTGTTTCATTTCAAAACAGGACCCTTCACAAAACTTTTCACTTTGAAACAGGACCCTTCACAAAATTCTTTATCTTAAATATAGATCTTTAACAAAACTTTTCCCTCTCCAAACTGAATCTTTCACAAATTCAATCATTTAAAAGTAAAATCTGAACTGTCACTTTTGCATATATTAAGAAAATATATGTATTTTACAAACATATATTTTCTTAAAAATGTATTAAACAAGAACCGGAATATAACGATCATTTCCAATTCACAAAATTAGGACTAGATTTTTCACAAATTTAAAAAGCTCTTTCACTTTCACAAATACAGGATCCTGGGATAAATGTCTGGACAGTCCCCTGATAATACTACATTCCTGGGCTAAGATGCTTTATACTGACGCAGAAAAAAAAAATCTGTTAAAAAAAGGAAAAAAGTCGCCAAATTTAGGGGATTTTTTCCTTTAATGGCAATCTAGCCATTGTAATAAGTTATTCGTTTGGCGTGGTCTTGAAAATCGCGCCAACCAAAAAGTCGCCAAACTTATGTTTATATGTTTGCGTGAGTGTAAAGCATCAGTTCCTGCAAAATACCGAAAGAAAATGCTAAAACATACGCTACAAATAAAAATACAGAACATGCAATAAAGTTACAATGTAGAAAGAAAGAAAAAAATAATAAGGGTTACTTCAATTAGCATTATCGGTGCCATTGGTGGCGCGTGTAAGCATCTGAACATTTTTTGATGCGGGTCGCAGGAGGCCGCCAGCCACATAGTGATTTTTGAAAAGTCGGCCACAGGATGGCATTAAACAGCAAAATAACAGACTCATAATTAGTTGCTGCATTATTCTTCTAAAGTTGCATTTAAAAAGCTCTATTTATTACTTGCAATATTAAATCGACCTCTAAAAGTGGAATGCTTATTTTTTACCATATTTTCTACAGATCACAACTAAGAGACATGAAACTTACTTTGTTTGATTGCATATTTTTAATAATTGCAATCATATATTTAATAATTTCACAGTATGAAGCATATTTTTCAAATTAGATTTTCTTTAATCACAACTATCACAATGTTTACATTTATTATTGAAATATCAAATAAGTAATCGAACTTTTCGATTAATTCTATATCGAAATATTTGAACACCCATTGAGTTAAGTCGGAAGCATGGTAATAGAATACCTCAGGTAAGGGAATGCCGTGTTAGGTTTCTGGGTTTCTGACTCCGAAATGAAGTTTGGTAATGCGCGAAATCTCGTGTACTGGCCGGAGCGCCATCTGTGTCAGCAATAGAAGTTCAGCAAATCGAAAACTTTTTTTTTTTTCTCAAGCTGCATTTAAAAAGAAATTCTGTGATGTTTTTTAATTAATAAAACAGAAAACGAACTATTTTAAGAGTTTGTAAAATATTTATATTAAATTTTAGAAACTGCAAATAATATATATTTTCACTGTAATATTAAAAAGGGAAAAAAAATATTCATTCTTATTCAAAACAAGCCTAGAACTCAAATATATCTTTTTTTTTTTTCTTTTAAATTTTATGGTACTTCGATATCCGGGATTTATCACGTAATTCTCGTAAATATTTTATAGAATAACTTTTTTTTTTCTATTTAAAACAAATGATGATGTTTTTATATGCTTTTATTTATTTTTTAAAATAAATAAAATATGAAAACCAGGACTATTTAGTTTAAGAATTTGTTAAATATTCATACTAAATTTTACGAACTGCAAATAACTAAAATTATATATATATATATATATGTTATTTATTTTCTTCTCAGCTGTATTATTTAATATGAGCAAAAATATCAATTCCTATTCAAAACAAGTATTGGAATAAGGTAAATTTTGTTAGGATTAATTTTATTGTACTCAAACTCCAGATTTAAAAAATATTTATGCCTACTGCAAATGTAAAATAAATTTGAAAATTGTAGCAATTGGGCCCTAGGCCCCCAAATTTAGCATGTAATTTTCATTAGAGATGATATTTTATACTATTAGAGTAGGATAATAATATATTTATATATATATATCTAAATATTTATTTACATACTCCCATCTATACTTTGAGGCATCGGAAATGCTCAAATTTTTGTGATAATACAGGAAATAATCCTATACTGCTGGATTATTGTAATTTTATTCTTATATTTAAAGTAATATAGATTCAAATACAACTAGCTTTTTCTGTAAATTAATACACATGTATAATATGAATCATTTTCTACGTTCAAGACTTGCTGTCAATAACTTCCTATTTGAAATACTTTTTTTTTTTTTTTTTTTTTTCCAAATCAAAAAATAATTTGATGTCTATGTATTTATTGCATATGATCAAGATATTTTGAAAAATTAAAAAAAACTTTTGTGCCTATGTGTGTAAATTTAAATAAAGATTACACAAGAAAAATTGCATATCTTTATTTAAGGAACAAACATTATTTAACAGAAATAATTAACAAACATTTATTTAACAAAGAAAAATACAAAAAATATATTTTCAAGAAATACTCGGTTACAAACATTTAAAAATGACAGCATTCACCTTGGATTAAAAAAAAAAAAAAAAAACTATATATATAAAAAGAAGCACAAAGGCCATCCATTTTATTCAGTTAATTTATCTGTTGCCCCTCCCCCCTCCCTTTTTCTTTTTTCCCGGAAGGGGGGGATTCATTTTTTGAATTGGTGAAAAGATAATTTTTAACTGTGTTTCCTATCTGAACTAAATTTGCGGCATTTTTTATTGTGCTAGACGAGCTATGCTCACGGAAACAACGATGGATTTCTTATACCCAGTTCTTTATTCTGTCTTTCGACTTTCTTATAACCTGTGTCACATCCATATACAAAACAGTTCCGAGCCATATTAAAATATAATGTAAAACTAATATTTTATTAAAGAAATAATAACGCACTCCTATAGCAAACAATGTTACTTTGACTCAGCTAAAGATCGCAGCGCCACATGCGGCCACTTCGGTGTTAGGCTCAAGTTTGCAAGGAAGATCCCATAAGGGAAAATTCTCCTAATCTATTTAATCCCTGGCCATACCATACCATCTTCCATGGCCCATACTTGGGGTAGGGTATATGCGTTATTTATTATTAATACAAAGTAAAAAAAGGGCACAATTTGCTTAACAAATTGAAAAACATATAAACGTTTAAAATTTATTCATCGCTAGGAGGAGGAAGACAAAATTTTAGGGTGGTTGAAATTAATAATAGACTGAAAAGGACATTTTTACCCCTGAGTCTGAGGGCCCTTAACCCTTAACCCTCAACTGAAGCGACGAGTGGTCTATGCGATCGCTTTATTGAAATATGAATGAAAGTCTCGATTAACTTGTAGGATACTGTTAATATACTAAACTTTTTTATACAGGCCTATTATAATTAAAATTTACCATTCAACTGATTCTAGCGGTAGTTCGAAAGCTCCAAACGAAACAAAGTGTCACTAGTATCTATTGTTAAACTGAAAAATTTTGACTGAATAGTCGTTTTTTTTAAATGTTAATAAATTATGTTCAACCTTTAACTGCTGTTAACGGTCTCCCAGACCACTGCTATTTTCAATTTTCGCAGTTTAACTTATAATTTTAAGTTTAATTACAGACACTAGTAAATTTTTGTTTTAATTGGAACCCATGCACTATCGCAAGAAACTTCTGAATAGGTGAATTTTGATTATAAATATCTTGTACATAATGTTTAGTACAAAAATAGTATCTTCTGAGTTATTTTTGCCTTTTATTCATGCTTCAATTAAGCTGTTTCAGAGACTGCTCACAGTAGTTATGCAACAGTTTCTTGGACAGTAGTTAATTAAAAAACTAAATAGAAATATTTGAACTAGTGTAAAAATGTTTCTCAAGAAATTTTTGTACGATGAGATCCATTAGATGTATATTTCTTTCATTCGGTTTTCCATCATCTTAATTTAAATATGCTGAGGAAGTTTAATTCTAGATTTAAGTGTGACGCACAGGTTTAATTATCGCTTTAATTGGCCTGTGAGTTAAAAAAGTTTGAGAAACACCGCCTAAAACAAATAATCTTTTTTTTTTTTTTTTTTTTTTTTTTTTTTAATATCCTAAGCACGGACCGCAATACACCGGATATTATTTTTTTCTACAAAAGCTTACAATTACAAAAAGTATATGCATATTAAGTATCTTTCTAAAATTTATAACGGATTATCAAGATTGTTTTAAAAGAAAATTATTAAAATGGAAAATATAATTAACTATAAATAGCTGCTAGATTAAATTTTCATTTATTAAATTTTATTTTTCTAAAAGTATAAGAAATTTTTCTGTCTTATAGGTGTCAAAGCACACCTCCTTAGTTTTGGGTTTTCTAGAGTGGTACATAAATTAATCATTTCTTTAACCCACTATATTGTCACTGAAAATAACGTATGCCACGCTTACAAATGCGAATTTTTTTTCTACACCAAACAGCGCTGAAAATTCACCATGGAGATCTTGCTTTGCGAATGATTAGCTGCATTGTTTAATATTTTTATGACTCATAATGAATGAATCTCCTGAGTTTATTTACTCTAATGGATTGAGATATTCGGATGTAACCTAATTTCCACTGAAGTTATGTCAGAATCTTTTTTTAATATAACTCATCTCTCATATAATCAATTTTTTTCAACGATCTTTCTAAAAACGTATCTTTTATGCAATTTTATTCGAAAAAATAATTTTAAATAAAAATGGCCGCCTGGCATATGAAAAAAAGAAGTGATATGCCTGTATTTGTTTTCCTCTGTCACATGACTTGCGCTTTTACTAAAACGATTACGCACGATAGGATTTAATAGAATAAAGATAACTTTTATTAATATCTTTCCAAGTTTTAATTCGATTTTCATAAAATTTGAAATGACTCGACAAAATTCTGCAACGATAATATACATTAAATTTCAAACCATCCGGTTGGGTAGTTTTTGCGGTGTTATATGCGGACAGACGGACGGACCAGACGACGACTATGGGTGTTAACGTATTTATATAATTAGGAACGCACTTAAAAATGGCTGTAATTCTTTGCCAGGAAATTATCTGCAGAATTTAAATATTAATTTTAAGCACTGTGGCTTTATTGGTAGTCTTACCGTGGCCCAAGATTTACTCCTGAACTTTTAGAGGCAAATTAAAAAAATTTCGTTATTTAGTTCAATATAAATAACTGGTGTTAAAAATCAATGAACACTGTGGCTACCACTTAGGCTTAGCATGACTTGCCTAAAAATAGATGGGGATCTTCTTTACCATCCCTTCCTTACCGTCCCTGTTCCATTTCACTATTAAATGGATGGCAAGGGTCTCACAGGGATAGAACAGTATTAAACATTAATGCAGAACAAGAACTTGTTTAATTATAGCAACAATAACAATAAAGTTTAAAACTGGAAGTTTAAAAATGCTATTTTATTAAGTTGAATTTAACAAATTTCTTTTTCTTGAAAGTTGAAATTATGGGAGAATGGCTCATATATATTTATTTTCATTCAAAGATATAGTTTTTGCATTTTAAACAATATTATAGACATTCCTTACCAAAAAAAAAAAAAAAAAGAGGGGGGGGGGGTTACCAAACAGCAGCTGCAAGAGCCGAAACCGACATGAACCGAAACAAATTAGAGTTAACCAGACCCGCAACAACAACAAAAAACCTCCTACACTGCCCTTGCTTAGGTTCACATAGAATGCAATCTCACCAGACTAGACTCACCAGACCAGTTATTCTTTTATGGTATTTTATTTTAATCCTATCCCACGACTTGATATTAAATGTAAGGGCCTGACTTGACTTGATTTTAAAGTGGTTCTGAAATGTCCTGCTAAAAAACGCGAAAGTTTTTGACACTTTTTCTGACTTATTTTTAAACGTAAAGGCCTGACTACTGAAGTGATTTTGGAATCGAAATGAATTTTCCATTTTTTTGATAAATAAATTATTTATTGAGTTATAAGCGATTCGCGTTACGTGACGACACGTTTCCCCTTTTCTCGTACTGCCGCCTCGGGAATACGGTTCAAAACACCAACTTTGACAGTATTTTCTGAAAGATCTTCTGCCTTTACCAAAAAATGGAAAACGTCTTTCGATTATATGGTGGATTTGAGAACAGCCTTCAAAGGAGCTACTTTCTGATATATTTCTGAATTCATTTTTGTTCGGAAACGCAAGAAATTGGCATGTGTTCTTATTCTGAAACTATGAAATCGAATGGTGTTATCCCTTTTTTGGTAAAGGTAAAAGGTCTTTCAGGAAATGCTGTCAAAGTGGGCGTTTTGAATTAAATTTCTGGACGCGACAGTACGAGAAAGGAGAAAAGTCTTTCCTGACATGACATCAATCGCTTATAACTCAATAAGTAATTCCTTTATCAAAAAATGGAAAACACCCCATTCGATTCCAAATCACTTCAATAGTTAGGTCTGCAAGTGTTTAAAAGTGTTCCTTTAGCGTTTAAAAATGAATCCGCAAATGCCTCAGAAAGTTTCGCGTTATTGAGTGGGAACAAATATTTTTTGGGAACCGCCTTATGTGGGTCAGGGTGTCAAAATTCTCAAAATAATAATAATAATAATAATAATAATAATAAATAAATAATAAATAATTTTTTTTTTTTTTTTTTTTTTTTTGTAAATTTTTCGGATGGCGGCACCTGACGCCATAAACCGAGTTTATATATATATATCTAATGCTACAAAATTAGATAAATTAAATAAAGCAAACCGCGTATAATAATTTTTGTGTTGTACTAGTAGTCAGCCCGTAACTAACTCAGTCCGTAGCTTTATCAGCCTGTAACTATCTTTTTAAGTCCATTTATCGCAGAATGGATTTTTTTTTTTCATAATTTGTCACGTTTAAAAAGATATATCTAAACTTTTTTACAAGATATGTGTATGAACATTTTTACACCGTTTTTATGTTATTTTTTTAATAAAATGCCTTTAGGCTTTTTAATTTCACGTTAAAATTTTGAAAATATATTCTTCGAAGTAAAAATCACTCCCAATAATCCTCTTTTTTTACTTTTAAATTTATTATAAGTTTTGTAAGTAATATTTTTATAAATCCAGAAGACAAATCAACAAGAAACCTTTTTTTGTACACATTTAGTGAAAAAATAAAAATAAATTCGGGCCAGTGGTTGATGAGTTATATCTTAAGTTTAATAAGTTTAAATTTTGAAATTTAGCAAAAATTTCAAAGTTTTAAAAACATTTTACATGAAAAGTAATTTTTATAGAGAGACACGTTTCAGGAAAATGATTCATTAAGAAATACCTATAAATAAAGAAAATGAAATTTTGAAATTTTGACCCCCGGATCCCCTTCAATGATAAGACTTGATATGAATTGCACATGCAGGGCTTGACTAACGTTTTTGTGCCCCGCGTGGACACGGTCTAGTTTTTGTGCCTTTTTAATTGATTCGTTGGTTGGTTGTTTTTAAGTGTCATGATTATTTTTTGCACACAACCATTTTGCAGCCTAACCACTGAAAAAGACAAGGCTTTGAAGAAATGAATTTTTCTTATAGTAAATATTTCGAAATACCGATTGTTAACAAACTGTTAGGATACTTTTTAAAGACTAAATATAATATCTAATGTAATTTATGTTTTAGTTATTTATTTTATTTTTCTTGATGCTTACCAAACAATAAAAAATATCTTAATAATTCATTGAAAAGTGATATATTTGGGACACAATTGGTAACTTCGATATTTAGAAATGAAGATCTTATAGAACAGAACAAAACTAGTAATGCCACTAATGCTATCCCACGATTTTCATTTAGCTCGCTTCAGATTTTCAAAAAAGGTCGAGAGTTAGTTTTCTTAGAATGGAGAAAAAGCTTTATAAAAAAAGAGTATTTGGAAAACATATTTGTTGTTATATTTGTTGAATCACTGGTATATTTGTTGCAGATAAAGTAGACGTGTTGACATTTTTAAATTTTTCATAGTAAGTTATTTTCATAAATCATGGATATATATTTCATAACTATTAAATGGAATAAAAAACTTTTGTGCCGTCAAGAAATTTCGTGCCCAGGGCACGAGATACACGGGCTCTTGGCTCGTGCTATAATCGAGTCCTTAGGATTTGTAAATTTAAAATTTAAATTAAACATTACTGCATAAAGTCAACAGATGGCAGCACTATAAATATTTTGATCTCTTTCTTTCATCGGCGATCCACTCCACCTTTCAGAGAAGAAGTAGAATATTTTATAGGCCATCTTTAGCATGGCCATATGCAAAGCTACACAGAAGGACTGCGCCCTTACCCAAATCTTTGAAATATTTCGGACACAATTGGTACCTTTGATATTTAGAAATAAAGATCTTATAGAACAGAACAAAACTAGTAATGCCACTAATGCTATCCCACGATCTTCATTTAGCTCGCTTCAAATTTTCAAAAAAAGGTCGAAAGTTAGCTTTCTTAGAATGAAGAAAAACTTTTATAAAAAAGGAGTGTTTGAAAAAAGATATTTGTTGTTATATTTGTTGCATCACTCGTATATTTGTTGCAGATAAAGTAGACGTGTTGACATTTTAAATCTTTCATAGTAAGTTATTTTAATAAATCATGGATATATATTTCAAAACTATATTAAATGACATAAAAAAAAAACTTTATCGTGCCCAGGGCACGAAATCTACGGGGTTCGTGCTATAATCGAGCCCTTAGAATTTGTATATTTAAATTTAAATTAAACATTACTAAATGAAGTCAACAGATGGCAGCACTATAAATATTTTGATCCTGTTCTTTCATCGGCGATCTACTCCACTTTTCAGAATCGAGGTAGAATACGCAAAAACTACACAGAAAGACTACCCAAATCTTTGAAAAAGTAGCTGAGATATAACTGTAAAAAATTTACTGAGAGAATATAATTATAAAAAAGCTGTTTGTAATTGTAATTGAAATGATTATTGTATGATTACAATTTCATTATGTGTTATTTTTTAAAAAGGGACGACAACATTTGCGAAATTACATGCAGAGCAGCAGAGCTGACATTGATGTGTTTTCTTGTCGGGAACTACTGACGTGATTTCATTTCAATACTTTTATTAAATTAGTTTTGACAATTAGCTAAACTATAAATTGCTCGTTTGGCGAAAAAAACAACAACAGTTACGTTTTTGGTGCTTTAGACACGTAGAACAAGACTGTGTAATGTAACATGTGTTCCATAAATCAGCATTAAAAAAAATATATATAATTATTTTTATTTTGCGCCTGTTGTGCTAGAGCAATAAACGGTATGCTAGTTTAAGATAATAGCAATAGCCTCAAAACTCAAACTCAAAGAACAGCTAAGTGATTTCGCAAACAAGCAAATAAAAGAATCACATGAAAAACAGCTGAATTGATATACCCCTATCTCGAAAATTACAGAAATGATTTCAAAACTTTTTAAAAATCAATTTTTGCAATAGCTAAACTATAAATAGATAGTTCGATAAGAAATAATAATAATAAAGAAAAATACAACAGCCACGCAATTTCGTCAGCAAAAGAAATGTAGTTAAAAACCAATAATATAACTATTGGATTTTAATTTTTATCTTTTGATCAATTCATAATTTTGCTGTTGCCAAAACTATAAAAAAAAATTACTGAAATCGTTTCAGTAATTTTCGAGAAAAAGGTACATCAATGTTAACTGTTTCACATGTGATTTATTTTTGCTGTTGCTTGCAAAATCGCGTTATCATTGTGTATGTATTATTGTTTTTTCTTGCCGAATGATCAATTTACATCCATAGGTGAATTCGTAATTATATAAATACATAGCACCTATAGTCGTCGTCTGGTCCGAGTCCGACCGTCTGTTTGTCTGTCCGCATATAACAGCGAATGGCTTGAAATCTACCCTATATATATAAAATCCTAATGAAACGAATTTGTGAAACGATTTTATGAAACGAATTTATGAAACGATTTTATGAAACGACTGATTAAACGACTGATTATGTTTCAGGGCTATTTTTAATAAAATATTAAACGCTTGATGGTGAAATTAATACCAATTGTCCATAAAAATCCGCGGATGTCAAAACTGGTAATAGAATTTTGAAATTGGAATTAGTTTTCGAGATATTAATTTTTTTCTAATTTTAATGACATTTCTGTAATGATGGCAACTAATTACTCAGTTTTTTTGTGACAAAAAAGGGAAAAAAATAAAAAAGGATCCCGATAGGGATTATTGATTTATTTTTATTCGCCATTTTCAAATTGAAATTGAATTTATCTTTTATTTCAATCGATAATGAAGACAAGATTGTGATTAAATTATGTTTTTCACGAAAATTTGAAAAAAAAAATCATATTTCTATCGTCAGGATTCAATCGTCTGTCAGCATTTAATTTAATTTATAAACTGAAAATATTTTGAATAAATTCGTCCAAATGACGTCATTTATGTAAATACGTCATTTATGTTTATTACAATTTATTTAATATAAAGAAGCCATCTATTTTTATGTACAAAAAGAGGTAAATTGAAAGACAATTATAAATAAATTGTATATATACATATAAATACATGTATAAACAAGCATAAAAGTTCGGTGCTTTTCCAGTATATGGGGCCTTGACGAAACAGAGAAAATAGCCTTGGCGGAAAAGGAAATTTGGCAACATACTTTCTGTCAACCTATTTACTTTGTCATTTCGTATACAGAAGTATTTTTTCAATATTTATAGAATTTGTTTAGCGTAAAATGTCATTTATCCTATTTTATATATAATCAGAAGTAATTTGTATAGAAAAAACAATAATAATATATGTATAATTAAAATACGCATATAAACAAAAAAATCGTCGAATTTGTTTCCATGGCTGTTTATGTAATTTGGCACCAAATCTCACTTTCTGATGCCCGAATCGGGCCAAGCTTTTTAAAAAAACGTCAAGACCCCTATTATAGAAAATCACCATAAGTTCATTGGGTTTGTTTTCATAACTTTTGGCAACAAATATATGTATATTAACGAATCTATTCGTTTTTGAAACTCGAATTACGACAAACCTAAAAGCAAAGGATCCTATAATGGAAAAGTACCCGATTTTCTTATGGACAGTATTCAAGTGACATAACATGGTGTAAAATTATCGCGGATAGCGAATTTGTTTAAATATCTCATCAATTGATGCCGAATAAATGCAGGCATGCATGCACAAAATATTTAATTAATTTTGTATGATAAATAATTATTAGAAAATTCGTATATACATATTAATTAAAATAAATAATTTACATATTTAAAATAACATGAAAATATGCATGATGGTGCACTAAAATACAGAGAAAATTAAAACCTGTTACTGAAACTGTCTATAACATAGTATTTTTCAATACCGTGGTTCTTAATGTTATTCACAAGCAGATGGAATTTTTCTCATCCTTAAACGCAAAGGAAGAATAGAATACAGATCGTTGTTATAAAAGTGCGAGAGGTAGCCACAATTTAAACCTAACCATTTTATACAAGCTGGTTTTCAAGGTGTAATTGATTTTACTTACCAATCCCTAAAACAGTCGTCAGTTGTCGCAACAGCTGTGTATGAGGCCATGATAATAAAAAAATGCCCCATTAAAACGTTAAAAGCATGGCAACCCAATTACAGATTTACCAATATTTTTAAAACGAAGTACACTGTCATGTTTTTAGAGGCCTCGAAGTATGAGCGGGGGTTGGCGAGCGTAGCTCGCAGGGGGTAGGCCCCCTAGTTTAATATATATAATCGTTGCAAAATTTTGTCCAGGCATTTCAAATTTTATGAAAATCGAATGAAAACGTAAAAAGATATTAGTAAAAGTTTTTTTTATTATTATTCTATTAAATCCTATCATATGTAATCTATGTAATAAAAGCGCAAGTCATGTGACTGAGGAAAACAAATACGGCTAACCACATCTTTTTTCATATGCCAAGCGGCCATTTTTATTCAAAATTATTTTTTCGAATAAAATTGCATAAAAGTTTTTAGAAAGATCGTTCAAAAAATTGTTTGCTTGGGAGATGAGTTACATTAAAAAAAGTATAGATTCTGAGATAACTTCAGTGAAAATTAGGCTAACAGCCGAAAATCTCAATCAACAAATTTCTCAATAAACAAAAGAGATTCCTTCATCGTGAGTCATAGAAATATTAAACCATGGAGGTAATCATTCGCAAAGCAAGATCTCCATGGTGAATTTTGCAGCGCTGTCTGGTGTGTTGGCGCCACTCTTGGCTTCTAACATCGCTTGGCGATAAATGTAACTCAGAAGTCGTTTTGTTCTTGTTTCGTTCGGTTGTTCCATGGGGAGCTCCAAAAACCAATTCGTCGTAAGTAAATAAAAAAAATGGTTCGTTTGTAAACAGTTGAAATTTTATCGATAGTTGTTTAATTTACAGTCCACTCTAATGTCGTAGTCGTCATCATGGTACCGCTCGCGGAGAAAGACTAGTGATCGTCGGATTATATTGCGTTTTGTTTAAAAAGAAAAAAAAATCGGAACAATGGACGTAAAAGTGTTGAATCGAAGGAGGGGCAATATCAAAGCCCAAATCACGAAGTTAACAAATTTTATAGCCGATGAGGCACAAGAAATAGACTCAGTAGATATTCTGAACAAAATTGAGAATTTGAACAAGTTAGAAGATAAATTAGACGACTTGAAAATGGAGTTCTATAAAATTTTGAAAGATGAAGAAATCGAGCAAGTGTGAATCGAAAGTGTGATGCTGAATTTGAAGAAATCGAGCAAGATCTCCAAAATCTCAAGGTAAGATTTAAAAGGCTTATTGACAAGGGCGCCCATATGATTAAATTTAAGGGGGGGGGGGGGCTGAGAAAAATCTCAACTTCCACCAAAGCTATCATACATTTTAGTAAATATTTAAGCACTTTGCGTTTTTTTACTATCTTTTGACAAAATTTGAGTTTTTTCCCGCAATCTTTTGACGAAATTTGCATTTTTTCGCGATCCTTTGGCGAAATTTGCGTTTTTCCCCCAAATATTTGACTAAATTTGCGTTTTTTCCGCGATTCTTTGACGAAATTTGAGTTTTTCCGACGATTCTTTGACGAAATTTCGTTTTATTTCACGAGTCTTAGACGAAATTCGAGTTTTTTATTTTCCCGCAATCTTTTGACGAAATTAGCATTTTTTCGCGATACTTTGACGAAATTAGCGTTTTTCTCGTGATTCTTGAACGAAATTTGCTTTTTTCCTGCGATTCTTTAACGAAATATGCGTTTTTTCTACTATTTGACGAAATTTACATTTTTCTCGTGATTCTTGAACGAAATTTACGTTTTTCTGCGATTCTTTTACAAATTTTGCGTTTTTCCTACGATTCTTTGACGAAATTTCGTTTTTTTTTCGCGATTCTTTGACGAAATTTGAGTTCCCCCCGCGATCCTTTGACGAAATTTGCGTTTTTTTAGATCCTTTGAAGAAATGTGCGTTTTTTTGCGATCCTTTGAAGAAATTTGCGTTTTTTTTTTCGTAATCCTTTGAGGAAATTTGTGTTTTTTTACGATTCTTTGACAAAATTTTCATTTTTTCTACGATTCTTAGATGAAATTTGCGTTTTCTCCACGATTCTTAGATGAAATTTGCCTTTTCTCCACGATTTTTTGACGAAATTTGCGTTTTTATCGCGATTTTTTCACGAAATTCGTATTTTTCCCATGATCCTTTGACGAAATTGGCGATTTTTTTCTGCGAACGATTGACGAAATTGGTGTTTTCTATGACCATTTGTCAAAATTTGTGATATTCTTCCGTGATATTTTTTATGTTCGAATTTTCGGAACCAAATGCCTTAAATTTTCAGAGAATTCGGAACATAATCTCCTTCACCACTGGCCTGAGGATACTGAATAAGGGTCTCACAACCATAGTAGACATAGTCCATTTAAAAAAAAATAATATAGTCCATTGAAAAGGTGCATAAAATCTGATCCACTCCCATACATAGTCTGTAAACAGATGACATATACAGGACTGCCACGGGCGACTATTTTTCTATTCTATTTGCACCCCTATTTAAAATAAAAACAGATTTTGTAGTATATTTCTCTTGTATTCTCACCACAGTCCTTGCTTTTCCACAAATCAAACCATGTTCTTGCTTCCGACTCCAAATTCTCAATATTATAAAAATGAGATAGCTCCTTGATTTCTTTGACAAAAACATTTTTTTTCCATATTTTTCATCATATTGGGATGAAGTAAAATTGCTTTGAATGACGTTTAATTTCGATTCAAAAACCTTGATTCAAGGAATATAATTAAAGAGTCTAAATAAGGATTTAGAAATGCTGCTCTGTAATATTCAAGAGGAGTCAGCCATATTAAGGTTCGAACGGTAAGATTATCTATAGTAGACATTCTAAACATTTTGATATCAATTTCTTTCAATTACAATTATCCATTAGCTCCACGAAAATTTCTGAAAATTCTTCTTCTGATTCCATTCTGTGCATAAGTAAAATCTCAAGAAGTTCCATCTTTATGTTCTGATAAACCGAATGCAAATCTTAATCTACAAATTGTAATTTGTTTACAACTAGCTCCAGATAGAAAAAATATCGATAAATTATTTTTAAGATATACAATAAACTTTATAGATGACGTTGCAGCATATAAATGAATGGCTTGTGAGCGTGTTTCTTAGTTCGTACTATTGTCTAGAGAAAGATTACAGAGATTTTCTTTAACAGTGGCAAAATAATTAGAAAAATATAGTGTGGACTTATACTTTTCTGACCACATTGTATCACAAAGACCAGGAAAGTGTGATTTACAAAAATTATAAGGTTTCAGGTTGACGAAAATTATTTTGTCTTGTTCTGTAGACTTAAGATAGAATTTTCGAGTTCGGGCTGCATACAATCTGACATATTCAGGATTCTAATCTTTATTAGATTCGGGAAAAAGAATTTTTCAATAAAAATTGCACTGAACCGTTCACATCTTATTATTAAATCACTCTCTAATTTCTCTGCGTTTTGTTCATGCAAAATCAGTTTTACCTGTGAAAATGGATCCTGTCTATAACAAAATACTTCATTATGCAGAAAAAGTGTTATCGTCCTGTAGGAAAAAAACAACACAGTAACACCAGCGAAGATAAAAATCGTCTAAAACGGAATTTGTTTCCTATCTTGTGCTTTGCCTCTTTGTAAGAAGCAGACTATTCGAAGGGACTAATTAAAAACTTATGAAAACAGAACCTGTCTAAAACAGAATCCAGCTTTAAAAGAAAAAAATATGGTTATGACAAAATGAATTTCCAACAATTATACCTGATGAAATAACAAAGCAAATAAATAGACGAGGCCTTGGATCGAATATATATTGAGTTACGAAAGAACATTACACAATGACAAAAACATAGTAACTAAACTGAAAATTGAACATCACTTATATTTATAAATTCGTCTGGGATGCTGCAGTCATGTTTCCCGGACGTGCAAGAAAGCTTACACAAAAATATCATCCAATAAAATTTAAGATGTAATGCTACGATTACAATTACGATACGATATACTAACAATACCTGCTAAGACGGAAACCCGTCTAAAACAGAAATTTCTTCCAGTGCCTTCTGATGTTGACGAGGCAGATTTTATTATGCTTTGTTTTTACAAGATAAAGTTAAAAATTTCATATCTTGCAACTGATTTATATTAAAATTTTTTGACAAAACCAAAATCTAGGGGGGGGGGGGGGCTCAAGCCCCATCTTGCCCCCCCATATGGGCGCCATTGCTTATTGATAATTCTAAAACTAAAAATATTGATAATAATGTTGAAAATAATGGTGTTAATAAAACAAAAAATTTAAATGTCAAATTATCTGAAATTCCATTGCCGAAATTCGATGATTCGTATGAAAATTGGAATAATTTTAAGACTCAGTTTAATAGTATAATTGATTCAAACGAATTGTTAAGTAATGATCAGAAACTTTTTTATTTGCAATCCTTTCTTGTGGGGACAGCAAAGCAAATCCAAAGTACTGATGACGCATATGAGTCATTATTTCTAGCACTTAAAAAAAGATTTGACAATAAAAGATTAATAGTTAACAGTCATATTAAATCTTTATTAATGTTAGATAATATTTGTACTGATTCAGCTGAAAAATTAAGAATGCTGCTTGATTGTATTTTAAAGCATGTAAGAGCTTTAAAGGTTTTAAATGTCGAAATGAACAATTTTAGTGAAAATTTATTGATTAATATTATTTTGACAAAATTGGATAGAACAACATGTAAGGAATTCGAAATGACATTAACAACGACAGATTTACCCAGATGGGATAACTTTATCGAATTCTTGCAAAATAGTGTTCAAATATTAGAAAACCTTCAAGGAACACAAATCAATTCGCAAAAATTTAAAACTCAGAACAAACAAAACACCTTTATTCTGAAATCTAATTCTGGCCTTGTTTGTAAAAAATTACATGCAATTCACCAGTGCCCTGTTTTTCTAAAAATGACTCCAATTCAAAGATTTGATGAAGTAAAAAAGAATAAATTTTGTATAAATTGTTTAAATGATTCGCATATGCTTTCGAAATGTGGTTCAAAATATAGCTGTCAACGATGCTCTCTCAGACATAACGTGTTACTTCATCGTGATAAAAATAAATCATTTCAAAATAAAACGTCATTAAAAAGCCCCGATTCTGAAATAGAAATATTTACATTGACGCCAGACGGCCGTTCTGGTAAAGAAAATGATGAAACAAATAAACAAAATGTATCGGGAATATCTCAGAGTTTTTTCATCACATAATAATGAAAGTAAAAAAGCAGTTCTTTTGTCTACGGCATATATTTATATTTATAGTCCGATACATAAATGTTTCGTGCAGGTCAGACGGATCCTGGATAGTGCGAGCCAAGCTAACTATATTACGGAAGAAATGGCCTCCTATTTGGGCTTGAAAAAAGAAAGAATAAATGTTTCCGTTAGTGGATTAGGTGGAAATGCCTTTAATGTTAAAGGGAAGGTTAATACGATAATTCGTAATAAAAATGCTTCATTCTCTTCACCTAGCGAATTTTTTGTTGTTTCGAAAATTACTGATTGTGTACCTTCTTCAAATATTAAAATTGATAAAGCATTGTTACCAAATAGGGTTTTGCTAGCTGATCCTACCTTTGACATACCGGGAAAAATTCATTTAATAATTGGGGCAGAACTCTTTTATGAGATAATAAAAGAAGGAAAAAATCGCATTTCACCAAATTTAATGTTTCAAAATTCGGTGTTTGGCCTTATTGCTACTGGAACTGTTAAAATCAAGAGTTCTAATTCATATTGTGGATTGACATTTAATTATGAAATCGAGAACATTGAATCTAATCTTAAAAAAATTTGGGAAATAGAAAATATTTCACGTGACCGTTTTCTAAGTAAAGAAGAATTTTGTGAATCTCATTTTCAAAAAAACGCACAAAAGAGATGATACCGGAAGGTTTATTGTCGAAATGCCGTTTCAAACTGATCAATTAAATTCATTGGGAAATTCGAGAAAATTAGCAGAAAAGCGTTTACAACAAACAGTAAAGAGATTGGAAAATAATAGTGCTATGAAAAAACTTTATTGCGAATTTTTAAACGAATATGAAACATTGGAGCATATGGAAAGAATTTCAGTCGAAGATTCTCGCTCAGTAGTTTATTACATGCCTCATCATGGCATTTTTAAACCGCATAAATCCTCTACTAAACTAAGGGTTGTCTTTAATGCCTCTGCACCTACCACAACCGGAAAAAGCTTGAATGATATTTTGATTTCCGGTGAAGTTAAGGAAGATCTTTTTGATATTTTGTTAAGATTTCGGAAATATAAGATTGCTTTAACTGCGGACATTAAAAAAATGTTTCGGCAGATTTTGATTGATCCTTCGCAAAGGGACCTTCTACGCATTCTTTGGAAGGATTACGAAAATAATTCCACAATTGCCTTTAAATTGAACACGGTCACTTATGGAACTAAATGCGCCCCTTTTTTGGCCATAAGGTGCATCAAACAATTGGCTTTAGATGAGAAGGATAAATTCCCTCTTGCGGCAAAAGCTATCCTATCTGATAGCTATATGGACGATATCGTGACTGGATCCCCAGATTCACACTCGGCAATAGCCCTGAAAAATCAATTAATTGACGTATTTCGTTCTTGTGGAATGGCTTTGCACAAATGGAATTCAAATTTGAATGAGCTTTTAAATCATGACGAAATCGAAGATGTTTCCTTTTACACTAAATCTGACACTTCAGCTAAGACTCTAGGTATGGTTTGGCAATCCAATCAAGACCAGTTTGTGTTTAGAGTTTCGGTGAAAGAACATAAATCATACACCAAAAGACAGGTTCTTTCTGTCATAGCAAAATTGTATGATCCTCTTGGGCTCATTGGCCCAATTATTTCCAAGGCCAAGTGTTATCTTCAAAAATTGTGGTTATGTAAAATAGGATGGGACGAGAACATTCCGGAACCTCTTGCTAGTGATTCGTGTAATTTCGTAAGTCAACTAAAGAATATAGAAAATATAACAATTAGTCGATACATTTTAACTCCTTCTACAGAAGCAATATTTGTTCTTGGTTTCGCTGACGCTTCCATAACTGCTTTTGGTGCTGCTGTTTATATATATTGTTTAAATTCATCCAACTCGACCACATCAAACCTTATTGCAAGCAAATCAAGAGTGTCACCTCTAAAGACCATTTCTGTGCCAAGACTGGAACTATGTTCCTGTTTGCTTCTTTCTCAACTTGTCACCAAAATTCTCCCTTCCTTACAACTAGACATTCAAGGAGTAATTTTATTCTCAGACACAACTATAGCATTGGCATGGATAAAAACCTCTGCTCATCTATTAAAAACTTTCATAGCAAATAGAGTCTCAAAGATTCAGTCTCTCACTGAACAATTTTTATGGAAACACATTCCTTCTAGTGATAATCCAGCTGATATAATATCTCGTGGAACATTTCCTCAGGAACTCCCAGATATGGAACTGTGGTGGAAAGGTCCATTATTGACTAATAATATCTTGGACGTGACAGAAAAAGGGGAAAAAACTGACTTTCCAAATGATGATGCTTATTTAAACGAACTTAAAAACTGTAATATTAATTTGCATCTAATTAATCAGGACTAATAATTTTCTGAACAATTTTTCTGCCTTAAGTAACAGTTATTTTAAGTTAATTTGTATTTTATTTTATGTTTATAGATTTATTTATAATTGCAAGCACAAAGAAAGGATTGTAGGGCCTATAACAAAAAAGGAATTTTACCAGGCAAAGATTAAATTAGTCAAATTGGTTCAGGTAATGTATTTCACCAGGGAAATGAAGGCACTCAAGATAGGTGAGAAACTAAAGGATAGTCGAGTAAGTAATTTAAATCCTTTTCTTGATAGGGATGAAATTATTAGGGTTGGTGGTCGTTTAGATCAATCGAATTTATCTTATGATAAAAAACATCCGATTCTTTTACCGAAAGATCATAGGCTTACCCTTTTAATTTTCCAGTATTTTCACTTAAAAAATTTGCATGTTGGTGCTCAAACATTGCTTTATTTTGTGAGACAAGAATTCTGGCCCTTAAATGGCAGAAACATAGCTAGAAAAATCGTGCATAATTGCATTGTTTGTTTTAAAAACAAACCTAAAATTGCAGAACAAATCATGGCCTCGTTACCTAAAGAAAGGGTAAATATAAACCCCCCTTTTACAAATTCAGGCATTGATTTATGTGGCCCATTTTTTATAAAATACAAAAACCAACGTAAAGGAGTTTTTAATAAAATTTATGTCGCAATTTTCGTCTGTTTTGCTACTCGTGCAATTCATTTAGAAATAATAACAGATTTAACTTCTGAAGCCTTAATAGCTACCTTAAAAAGATTTGTAGCTAGGAGCGGAATTTGTGCCACCATCTTTTCCGATAATGCCTCTAATTTTGTTGGTGCTAATTCAGAATTGAAAAAATTGCATAAAATTGTAAAAAATCAATCCGAGGAATTGGCTGCTTACTTATTGGCTAATTCAATTTCTTGGAAATTCCTTCCTCCTACATCCCCTAATTTTGGTGGCTTGTGGGAGGCAGGAGTAAAATCCTTTAAGCATCATTTAAAAAGAACTATTGGAGATTTAAAACTAACTTTTGAGGAATTTTTAACTGTCGTTAATCAAATCAAAGGTATTTTAAACAGCAGGCCTCTAATACCTTTATCTTCGGATCCAAACGATTTCGAAACGTTAACCCCAGGACATTTTTTAATAGGCCGCCCTATAAATAGCATCTGTGAACCAAACTTGACTGACCTTGCCAATAATAAACTTAGTCATTGGCAGAAAATTACAAAAATTAATCAATTAATTTGGAAAAAATGGAGTAGAGATTATTTAAATAATCTACAACAGCGAACAAAATGGTTATTTGAAAAGGAAAATCTAAAAATTGGAACTATGGTCTTATTAAAGGATAGTAATTTGTCCATGTGTACCTGGTCAGTAGGTCGCATTCAAGACGTTATTTATGGGAGCGATGGTAAAATTAGGGTTGTGCTTGTAAAAACCCCAAATGGTATATTCAAACGAGCAATTTCTAATGTTAGTATTTTGCCCATAAATGATCCTTTATTATAATGTAAATATTTATTTTTCTTATATTTCTGTACATTTATATTTGAAAATTTTTGCAGTAACTTTGTATTTTAATATTATAATTGAATTGTATATTTGTATTATTGATTGAACTGAAACTTTTATTATAATTGAAGATTTATTGTAAAAAAAAATAATAATTGTTACAACGAAGGACATTTGTTAAGATATGTTGCTGAAATAAATATTTCAGTGGTGGCCGGTATGTTGGCGCCACTCTTTGCTTCTAACATCGCTTGGCGATAAATGTAACTCAGAAGTCGTTTTGTTCTTGTTTCGTTCGGTTGGTCCATCGGGAGCTCCGAAAACCAATTCGTCGTAAGTAAATAAAAAAAATGGTTCGTTTGTAAACAGTTGAAATTTTATCGATAGTTGTTTAATTTACAGTCCACTCTAATGTCGTAGTCGTCATCATGGTGTCGAATAAAAAAATTCGCATCTGTAAACATGGCATACGTAATAATAAAAAAACGGCATGCTCATTTCGCTCATAGCAGACGATATTATTTATTTCACTGAAATAATAACGATGATTTTTTTGACATTGTAAAACTAGTTATAACCCGAACGCACCACATTTGTTACGTTTAACGTGCAATTTCCAACTTGTTTCTACTGCCAAAACATAAAAAAAAAATATTGAAATCCCTTCACTAGTTTCCGATAAAAAGATACATCAATATCAGTTTTTTTTACACGTATTTTTTCATCTGTTTTCACCATTTTAAAGGTTTTCATTATATTTTATTACAAGTGTATGCCGTAATTTTATTTTAAATCGGGTGACCGCCCAGGGCGCTAAAAACTAAAGGGAAAAGTATAGGCAAAATGCTTGATTAAAACTTAATAGATTCTTTAAAATCTATTATTCGTAGATGTGCTGGCAAAATCTCGTCTAGGCCGCCGTGGTTATAAAAGCCGTGCCTGTGTAAATCCATCTCAAATTGGAAGCACAAAATTTCGTGAATCCAGTACTTTCTTCTTATGAATATTGAAGAAATTAAAAGAGGAGTAGTATTTGGTATACCATCTATTTCCCCTTTTCTTCCGGGCCCCTAGGCTTCAGCCTAATCAGCCTAATGGGTAATCCGCCTCTGGTTAGTGTTCTGATAATTCAGTTCAATAACGTAAATTATATTTTATTTCAGGAGCAAAAGTTATGGAATTTGTTTTTTTCTCCATTATTATTAAGAAAATTGTACCATTGACAATATATTTTTTAATTAATGATTTTGTATTTACAATTTTAAATTAAAAGTTTTGGCATGTAACTATTGTTTAAATAAATTGAAATCATGAACAATTTTAGTATATTTTTTACCACAATTGATCGATAAGGCATATATTACTAAGGAAAGTATGTGATTAATGTCCACAGAAAAAAACAAAAAACAAAAACAAAACGAAACAAACAACAATTAAAAAAAACAGAAAGAAGGAAGATATTTATATAAAACAACTATGGAGCCTTCTATTGGTATTGCAGCGCAGTTATATGTTTATATTTGAGAAATCGAATAAAATTTTATCTTCAAAAATTCCTTAATTTGTACAATTTTTAAGAAAAAAATACTTGGAGTTGCTCCTGTTTGGATCCGAAAAATGAATTCTCTGGAAAACTTTCTGTTGATTCTATCCATGTAAAAACAGTTAAAATGCAGCCGGTCCAAGTCTAGATATAAAAGGATATGTTTGATTTCTTTTAACTGTTGCTAACAGTTATTTATAAAAAAAATCTGACATTTTAATGATGTTATGAACATTTTTTCTGTGGTACTTTTAAGTTGTTTACTGTCAAGTTTTGGCTGCTACTACCTAGTGTATTTCAGAAATCGCAAGTTATTTAGAAATCTCCGTCCCTCAAAACACAGCATCACGGGTCTCAACGTCACATTCGCATTTTTATTTTGAACTCATTCGATTTAATCCTAGTTGCGTAGCAACCCGTTGTGTTGCATTTCTATTTTATAAGATCTTTCGAGTTTTTTTTTTTTTTTTTTTTTTTTTTGGGGGGGGGGATACTTACCAGTCCAGTTTTTAAATCAAAATGTATAATTCATAAGCATAATGTAATCATGATTCATAATATAATTATATTATCATTTATGCATATTAATTAGATTTTTCAGTCGCCGTAAGACCCCTTAAAATTGATAAAGTAGTTGACGAGTTTTTAAACATTAAGATTGGTTGATTGGTGGATTTTCCCCCGTTTCCTCAAAAACTATTTTAAAATAGGAATGCGACAAACTGCAAATTGTAGCCAGAAACATTTTCTACCTGCTCGTGATAAGTTTAGTGTTTGTTATGCAACCGTTTCTGACGGTTACATAACGGACAGACAGACAGATAGACAATTTTGTAATGTTATTTTTGACTATACGTCACCTATACAGTCGAACAAACTTAGTATTAGGTGTTTTTCAGAAAATCCCAGACGGACACTCCAATTTTATACATTAGTACAGATTTGAAACTTTCAACCTGCAGTTTCATCTCTTTCATATTAGTATTATTAAAGTAAGACGTCTAGAGATTTAACTTTCATGACTTGTAAGTGAAAATACAATTACACGCATTGACACGCCAAGACTATTATTTTTGTTTGAAATTTTTTTTCTGTTACATTATTTTTTTACTTCAAGGACAGGAGTGCTGCGCCTCTGAACCTCTCGTTGTCTGATAATGACAATTCTATTGAATTGAGTACTTTAAATGTTTTATCTAAACTAAATAAAATAGTGATTTTGTGATAATGTCATTAATAATTAATTTGAACGATTAACTATTCTCATGAATATTGTAATAATTATTAATAATCCAAATTGTTAAATTTAATTGGAAAATTACTAATTCAGCCCCTCTGACAATTTTGAATTTCCTCTTCGGTGATTTCAACAGCCTTACATCACATAGACAAATAATTTTTCCTCTAATAAAATTTTGTGTTTGCTTTTTCTCATTTTTATTGAATGAAAACACACCTATAACCCATCTACTGTTATAAACTCTACTTGCCTATCGCATTTTATCTGTAATAAAAAAAATGAAGTATGTTACATTTCCCACCAAATGACGTATTCTAATACGGGAGATAATCGCAAGGTATCTGTTGATTTTCATTCATTTTGGTACACAGGCTGGTGGATATAGAATAATCAAGATGGAAGGCACGCTGTTCTTTATTAGTAGTTTGATTATGTCATGGGTTTTACTAGCGTCAGCAGAGAATGTTTTGGAAAACAGTAAGTAATTTAAATTTAATTTAGTTTAAAATTTATTAACAAGGGATTTTGTAAAATCCATGATATTCTACGAAACCAAATTAGCAGAGCTTCGAACAGATATAGCTTCAAAATTAGTACAAAATGTTTTAATAAACTGTTTACATGTTTCGGCTCCACTGAAGCCTGAAGCCATTATCAAAACATATAAGAATTTTCTGTAGTTGCACGATCTATAATGCAATCATTTGAACCGTCATCATTCAGTTTTTCACGTACGCTCACACTATATAATTTTATTTTGATTTTCGTAATCATGGAGTAATTCAGCAGATAATTTTTATAAGTTAAATGATGCTGCATCGTCACGTATTGAATTTTTACGTGTTACTCTATGGTTTATCTTATAATGAATGAATAGTATAGACTGCAGGGAAAAATATTGAAATTTATTTGGATGGCTCTTTCTTGATATAATCTTGCAAGGGCTGTGGATTTTTCTACTTTATATCAGCTATGGGTTCCTTTTTCTATAACTAAATTTCCTGCTATCATGCCAATATAGTAATTCATTGATCCGTTGGCTTTAATAAATGGTATTTCCTATACTCCTGAATAATTTTAAAAATGAATTGGGTCACTTTTTGTGCAAATTATATTCTTTAATTTCGGAGGAGTTTGTCTATTAAGCAAATATTGGAATGTTTAAGATTGCATTTTAATTTCTTAAAAAAGGTTTGAAAATATTAAAGAGTATAAAGTTTGTATTTTTTCGAATCAGATTTGTTTTTAGCCTTTTTTTTTATTATTTGGCAATATTCAGGATTAATTTAGTAATATGTTGTACCATACAACCATTATTAAAAGCAATTCTACGAACATTATCCAAATTATTTTCAGTACATACTAAAAAGGCTCGTCTCATGAAAAATATTTAGGCTATAATTTTTATACGTAAATAGAGAATATGCATTACTTGGTAAGGGTAGATTGATTTGCCATGCATTTTCTGAAAACAGGTTTGTTGATAGATTGATTTGTTCTGGTTAACATTACATCAAGGAATGGAAAATGTTTATTATATTCAATTTCAACGGTGAATTTAAAGTTATTTATCCATTGAATTCAGATGATTTATAAAAATGTTAAGTTCTTCAAGACTATATTGCCAAACTATAAAAATATCATCAACATATCTGAGCCAAGTGTGGGGAGGGGTGGAGGGTTAAGTGAAATACACTAAAAACGTTTTTTCTAGTGGGAGAAGGGTATATTCAGCTAATAAATCTGAAATAGGGAATCCCATTGGGGCTTTATGATTCTGTTTATAATATTAAACTTTGAATGTGAAATAGGTATGAATGATCAGATTAAATCCTCTTATTATTATTAATTTCATATCATGATTAAATAATAAAACTTTGTATGAATCACCATAAAAACAAAAGAACACACAGAACGCGTTTCGGGTTGGAAATTTTTACCAGCCCGTCATCAGCCAAAGTAAACACATTAAAGTTTTATTATTTAATTGTGTTTTATCGGCAGTTTTTCGGTGCTGTTTCATTCATATCATGGTCAAAATCTCCCATCTGATAAATATCATCACAAATCTGAGTACATATTTCATATGTGTTAATTGACGGAAATAATCAAACAATATCCAGACTAGTCACAATATAATTACCTGGTAATTGTATATGTTTGACTTTCTGAATGAAATCTTCCGTTGATTTAATAGTTAATTCAGAGTCTGGAGGCCTTTTCTAAAAAATAAGTCGGTCTGGACACTTCGAAACTACAGGACACAATGGCATACTGTTTTTATGCTAGATTAGTCTTCTAATAATCCTAGGAATAACGGCCACTTTATTTATCTTTAAAAAAAAAAAAAAAAAAAAAAAAAACATAAATATGTTTCATGTTCCATTTGTCATGATATCCTTGACTTTAGAGTTGATTAAATGAATTGGATCTTTTTTAAACTTCTTCACAATTGATATCTTTAATACAATTATCTATTTATATATTAATCTCTATTGAGGAAAGCTAAATTCTTGGATTTGCTAGTATTCACTATAATTATATTCGTGTCCTGTTTTAAACCTTCTTAAGTTCTTTATAAGCAGGTTTTATGGGTTTGTTAAAAAGTCATTTCACTTCCTGATCATTAGATTCCTTATTTCTTTTCTATGGTCATCCGTGGTATAGTTTGAATTATACTTTCTATTTCTGTAATAATTTCTTTTTTTTAAATTCGAACAATTGGAAACATATATTTAAGTTGTTCTAAAACATCGGATAAGTTATTCCGTATTTAAATAATTTTATACCGGAAATAGAAAGTATAATTCAAACTATAGCGGATGACTACTGAGAAGAAATTAGGAATGTAATGTTTCATAAAGTGAGAAATTTTTTTTAACAAACCCATAAAACCGGCTTATAAAGAGTTTAAGACTATAAAAAGTTTAAAACAGGACCCAAATATAAGAGAGAGAGAGAGAGAGATCTAACTATAAGTATGTGTATTATATGAATATTATATTTGAAATTAAATAGCAAGTTACAAATATTGCAATATTCATAATTTTTATGAAAATAGTTAATGTTACACACATTCGAAAATTAAATATGTAAGGATTCTATATTCATTTTAATATTTATTTCAGTTGCAATTTTTAAAGTTGCGACTCAGTTTTGTTTCATTTTAATTCTTCTATCAAAAAAGAAAGTGCTTTATTTTATCATACCAAGGACATACGAAAATTTACGCCAGACAGAGCTGACAACGATGCCACGCTGATAAGATTAAGATGATTATTATTATTTTTTTAATCTATAAAAGTCCTTCATTCTTAAAACATTAAGAAAAAAATGCTTTTGACTCTATTTGTTTTTTAACAAAAAATTATGACATTGCTTAATCATTAACATTAAATAAATGGATAAACTAATATTAATTAGTTTTTTAACTATCTAAAATTTATGCCTAACCAAAGAATTATAATTCATCTATATGTAACGGCATTTAATCCATTTTGATCCTGACGTCAGCCAAAGAATTTCACTATTTCAAATTTCAAATTTTATTAGAATTAGAACACAGTTAAAATTTTGTGGCAACGCGTACAAAAAGTGGGAAAAACTCTAGTAAATTAACTCGTTCAATGGGATTTGCTGTGTTAAATTAACATTAAGATGTCACACTGGAAATAAATAAGTATTGCGCTGTCGCGAAATACTTAATTAATTAGTTTTTTAACTATCTAAAATTTATGCCTAACCAAAGAATTACAGCTTAGTATATTTTTTATATTAATTCTTTTTCTTTGTTTTTAGGACTTTTGGGACTTTTTGAAGGAGATATGATGTTTAGAAATGGATCATACTTTAGGGTAATCTTTGTTAATTAGATTATTTATTTATTTTTAAAAAGTATAAAATATAAGAAAGCTACTCCGATAAAATACACACAGTTTCCATGCTAAAATATTAAATAAACCTGATTTATTTTTTAAAAAGATTTTTAATTGCTATTACATTCTTTTACGAGAATTTTATACATTAAAAAAATCTTTTAAATTTTCAGACTTCTATTTCTCTCTCCGTATTAGTCAAATTTGTTGTTAAAATTTAATTTTAAATGTTGTATTGTAATTTTTAGAGACAGCGCTGAATACATCAACTAGATAAACATGTGATCTTATTTAACATTAATTAGAATATGGTGTGCTGCAATTATTGTTAAATCACTAGTTTTACATTTTAAAGTAAATTCCTAGTTTTTGGATACATTTTCGCTTTTCAGACTAACAGAATATTAATTTTCACCCTTTAAATTTCAACAGCTATAAAAACCGGAATAAAATTTTGAGTGTTCATATTCTTCTATATAGATTTTCATTTTAGGTCTTATAAAAAAAAATATAAATAATATAATAACAGAAAAATATCTTTACTTAATTTAAAATGTTAAAATACAGTATGCCATTCCTCGTTATATCGTGCTTATTTGGATATATCGCTTCTTTTACATATCTTAAAAAAAAAAGTAATAATAAAGTTCTGCCTTTAACTACACTTTTAAGACAATTCTTAAGGGGGAAAAAAATTCTGAACAACATTACATGTACGGATTCGTTTTCAAACGTAAACGCATCATGACTGTTGAAGTGATTTAGAATCGAATAGTGTTTTACTTTTTTTCGATAAATACAATGCATCTTGATATTAGGATTGCGCTCTCATGACGACCTTTATTAGGTTGTCGCGCCCAGAAATTCTGACATGCCTGCAGGAAGCTCAGAAATTAACTTTATGATTAATCAATTCATTTAAATATTATGATTTATTTAATTACTTTGACACTAAAAAATATTGGAAAAAAATGCTTACTGAATCATTACCCATTAACATCGAATATGAAAATATATTTTAATAACCGAAACATGTTATTACAACAGGAAATTGATTTTCTTACACTCAATTATACATTTTTGAGGCTACCTGCAGCCAAAGGTTGAAGACATATTAACCTTTTCAAAACCGTCATTTCCGACTGTTGGCTTGCCAGAATTCAATCTTTCTTTTCTTTTTTTGTTAATAACTGTTTGAAGTAAAAGTTGAAGTCATATTTTAACCTTCCTCCTTTATTGTCCCTTGTGGCTATATATATTAGGATTTCGCATTTTCGGGGTTCATTATTTTAAGATTCGCAAATGGGTTAGTTATTTAAATTTCTTATTAATTTGGATTGCAAATTTGATACTAAGGTTTGAACAATAAGTTAAGTTACTAAATTAATTGCTTTTACAAATAAAAGCTACTTGCTTCTATAAAATAAGGTACAATGCACTTTAACAAATAATCCATAACAAAACCACGTTTAAACGGTATTTTTTCGAGTCTTCTATTTCTTTATAAATTATTGAGTGAAGAATTTTACGAGCATGGTCAGTCACCTTTTTTACATGCTCACGTGCTACTTTAAAGTTTTATTCTTTTTCATGTGTGTCGAAATCTATTCAGGACCATCCGAAGAGAAAACTGCGCCCGGGGCAAAGTTTCAATTTGGCGCCCCCCCCCCCCCCCCCAATAAGACAATTGCACTTATTTCCTAGAGAAATCATGATGTTTTGCGACAGAAAATAAGAGAATGACGAAGAGAAAAATTGAAATTTCCCGGAAAAGGATCGACGGTCAAAAAATGAATAAATAAATAAACAAAACTGTGGTTGGTATTAGTAAAAATTTGGCGCGCCTTTAATTTCCGCCCCCGGGGCGACGGCCATCTTCGCCCCCCTCTTCGCACGGCCCTGAATCTATTGAGTCTGTTTTCAAATCCAAAAAAGCTACTTTCAGACACATTTTTTATTTCATTTTTGCTCAAAAACGTATGAAATGGGTAGGTGTTGTTATTCAGAAACTTTGTAATCGAAACACGTTTTCCATTTTTTCGTAAAGGCAGGCGATCTCTCAGAAAATCACCGTCAAAGTCGGCGTTTTGAATCGAATTCTCGATGCTTCAGCGCTAGAAAAGAGAAAAATGTGTTGTCATGTGACACGAATTACTTATAACTCGATAAGTAATTTATGTATCAAAAAATGCAAAACTCATTTCGATTCCTAATCGCTTCAAGAGTCAGATCTGGCAATTTTATGCCTTTGCGTTTAAAAATGAGTCAGAAATTGAGTCAGAAATTTTTGCGTTGTTCAACAGATCATTTGAGAACCACCTTAAGTGTTTAGAGAGTATTTTTCTGTTTCTATATTTCCTTTTACATCATGTCCCAAAATTTGCTATCCCTCTACACTGCAGAAAAAAGTGTTAATTTTACAGTATAATACTGGTACTCCAGTTGCCAGTATTATGACGTAAAATTAACAGTAATAAATAGTAAAATAAGCAGTAATACGCTACCCATCGTCCAAAATAAGAGTTTTTCCAATGATTTATCTTTAGACGCGTCGACACCCTGTTTTACTCGTTTGCTCTGATCCTCCGTGTATTTTGCAGCAGTTTTTTTTTTAAAATTTGCTCTGAACAACCAGTTACCAATTGTGTCAATTTTTCCAGTAACTACTTTACATTACCACAGAAAAAAAATGGCCATTGTTGAGACATATTTAAAAAAAAAAAAACATTCTTGAAAATTATTTAAAAAAAGTTATAAAAAGTCACAAATTTAGCTACAGTTTTCGAGCAAATTTTATTCGAAAGTGGATTTTTTCCTGTTTTTGGGAAATATATATATATATATATATATATATATATATATATATATATATATATATATATATATATATATATATATATATATATATACACACACTGAATTTTATTTATTTATATATTTTTTTAATTTAACGGTATAATACTAGCACCCCCAGATGCCACTATTATACCGTAAAATTAACAGTAATAAACAGTAAAATAAGCAGTAATACACTGCCGCGCATGCGCGGTAGCGTATTACTGTATTCCAAGCCCATAGGTTTAACATTAGAGAAAGGGGATTTGTAATCTGACTGAAAACAAGCCTTAAAATATTTTAGACTAATATTGAATTTTTAGTATACTGCTTTATAACAAGTAACAATTTATTAGTGATTTAAAAAATTCTGATTGCGAAAAGTGGCGCATGGCATTAAACCAGTTACTTCAAATTAAACGGAAACAAAAGAAAAGAAAAGGGGGGGGGGGATCAATTGGAAGAGCATTTGGTTTTGAGATGTAAGAAGTTTTCAGGACTTCGTGAGATTGTGTTTCGGAAGTTACAGGTATCGAGGAATAATTCGTATGATGATATTTTTGCAGCGACGGGTAAAAATGGTGGCGAATGGTGGCTTGGTTATTCCAGTTTTTGGATGAGATCTATATCTACTGTCCAGATTGGTTTGAAGGTGCTGGGTAGGCTAGGAGTCAGGTCTATTTTTGGTATCGACATCTGTCAGTAGTAGTTTTGAGGCAGGTTCAATCGCTTGTTCACCCCTTTGCAGGAGTCTGTTTTATACGGAGTAAGACAGCTAAACAGAAATAGAAAACTGCTCACCAGGCCCACAGGCCAAATCAATAACATCAATAACAAGAAGAAAAAAAAAAGATAAAGATTTCATATTTATATAATCAAATTATTTCAATATTTAGAGCCATACAATTTCATGTTTCATTTGTAGTTTTTGTTTTTAATTTTAACATTTGATTATGGACGATTCATATTTGTTAAATTTTCATTTCCATATCTTTTAGACGATATATTACAAGTTTAGTCTTTAAATGAGGAAGTCTTTAATTTTATTCGTATTTTCAACTACACCCTTTTACTAACTAATGCTTACAAAAAGAAGTCATAATCATTAAATAATATTTTGATGTATCTTAATAATCATATTAAAATACTTTTATAATGTAGCACATATACCCATAATAAGTAGCTGATAGGCGTACGCAGGGGGTTCGCTACCCTCCTAAATCTTTCAAAATAGCACGGTAGAAAGAAATCTAGGGAGGGGAAAGCTTTTGGAACACATTTTATTTGTTTTCCACAGTCTAGTCCGCTTTAACAAACATGAAAGAAGACAAGAGTTTTTCCTCAGAATTCCACGTGCAGGAGAATTTTTAAACATATCACCATAAAAAACAATATAAATATTAAATATTCAAAAATAAACTTCTGCCAACATTTTTCAAAATGGCGTATTGAAACCGTTTATTCTTTTTTTTTTCACCTAAATTTGTAGATAAATTTGGAACAGACACGATTAAAAAAGACAGAGAATTAAAAATTATATTCCAGAGGGAAGGGGAGGGGGGGGGGGATTGTTAAGGGAGACTCTGAAAAATCCTTAGTCCCCTTTTCTCTTAGTGTTTATTATTCTAAAGTCACTACGGAAGAATAAATTGTGTAATTTTTTTAAATAATCAGATATAAATAAAATTTAGTTAATTAAATTCCTAATTGCAGCGAGAGGAAATGGTCCTCACCTTTCCCATCTTGCTGGAGCTTAAGCTAAGATAATGTAAACGAAATTTAAAAACAGGGATGTATTTAATATTCACTTATTCATTTATATCCTTTATTCGTGATATATTTTTTTTAAATTAAATTTCATTTCATCACTCAATTTGATAAAATTAAAATTAATATAAATATTTGGGAATGTGTAATTAGTGCAGAATTATTCAGTTACTTTTATATCTATAGATGACAGCACCAAACGCTTTACAGCGGCTGAGGAACGCTTTAAACACTTCTATGGCCGGGCACTGAGCTCCAAATATATATAGAGCTAGCTCAATGTCTATGGCTGTAAAACGTATATTGGGAATTGGGATATTTGGTGATTTTTGGAATTTCTCAACAGATATCAGGTATCATATGTTGAAGATTTGACCTCAATTTTTTTTCACATACATTTTTAATTATATATAGATATACCAAGATTTATTAGTTATTTAAGAAAAACGAAAATTCGAAACATTTTCTAAATTAAATGGTTTGTTTGTAAAATACAAAAAATGAACTATCTTTGAAACCAATGGAGGCACAGGCGAATATGAACCAACTTTGTGGTACAAAATAGTTCAATTTCATTTCATCCCGTTATCAAAATTTCTTTCAGTTGTGATTTTTAAGCTGTATTATGAGTTCTTACTTTATTTTGAAATTCATTTCACATATATTTAATAGGATTCACCTTTGAGTAATATGGCAGCGTTTTAATAACTTTTAGTCAATTGTATAGCAGTGTTAAACGAATATTTAATGCGGTATACTGTTGAGATCATTATTCCAGTAAGAATTTTGATGAATTTTAAATTCAAAATTTCTGTGCAGATATTTAAAATGTTTTGTTTAGGATATTTCAAGGTTGTGTAATACTTTCTAAAAAAGAAAACAAAAAATCCTTCCAAAGCCTGCAAACACCCTTAAACAATAGGTACAACGTAGGGGGAAGGAAGGGTTGTAAGGGTTAATACTCAACAACTGATGCGATGAATACAAAAGCTTAAGGTGAAAATATTGTGTTAAGATGAAAATATGTGTGAAATCAAATTGAAATAAAAACGTAAATATTCAAAAATATTTTAGCATAAAACTGTTCCAAGGTTTCATAATAAGATCTCCTTATTTAGTGCAAAATGAATGTAAGACTGAATGAAAACAACAGAAAAAATACATGTGTTACAGCTTCTCCTGTTTTTTACTCGCTTTTTTAAAATTATTATTGTGATGTGGATATTAAAGAAAGGATACTTTTATGAAGCCTTGGAACATCTGAGTTTTGACTGTTCGTTGTTTTTATACGTCAGGTAAACTGTGTTATCAATAAAGAGAATATATATATAACACTACCACACTACTAGAATTTTTGTATAGTAATTTTTGTTTTATTCAATCACTGAATGTCTGTCATTAAAAAAACACTATACAGAAATTCTTGTAAGATGGCAGTTTTTTTTAATTAAAATGGGGGTAGGCTAAGTCAGTAACAGTGATTGCAATACCGTAGAAACACATCGAACACAGCGACAATCCTCAAAATCTCCCAAGAATTACCAAATTGCCCTACCCCCCTCCCCTTCCTCAAATTCAATTGTAAAATGAGGCGTTTTAAAACAATTTTATCTAATTTCTGTAAATTAAATTAAATGAACAGCAAAAACAACAACAAAATAAAGGGTAATATTTTCAAAACAATTATTAAAAAATGAAATTAATTAATGTGCAAAGATATAGTTTTACTGCACAGCTCACTATGTATGATATAAGTAGAATATTAAAATATCCATTTAAAAACAAAAACAATAGGATTACTTTGTTAGAGATTACAAAAGCGTAAATATTTTAGAACAAAATTATAGTATTCAGTAATTTTAGTACTGGAGGAAGTATGGCGACATAGACATATACTTAAAATAATCCATTATTATATTAGCTTATGTTATTATGTCCATTATTATTATATTAGGGTCAGCTTCTTAATCGACCAACCATCGAAATACTTTCCTAGAATCTACCTCTTGTTTTTTTCTTCTTCTTGCGGACTTTGAGACTAAAATGAAAATTATATTGGATATTGTTATAGATGAGCATTTTTTTTTCTCACTTTACTTATTTTTTTTTTCACGAGTAATTTTGTTTTTACCTATTTTTTAATTGTTTAAAATTATTTTTCGGCGTTGCTACACATGCTGGGAGAAAAAACTCGTTTTGCAGTCACAGTTGATAATAAGTGTCTCTGAAGTCCTGTTTTTCCAGACGTCTATAGTGGCAATTATGCCTGTAAAACAAGTTTCCCCACAGTAAGTATAGCAACGTGCAGAAGCGATTTGGGATATTTGAGGACAATTGTAGGATAAAAACTTGTTTTGCAGGCGCTGTTGATAATCGTCGCTGAAGTCCAGTTTTCCCAGAACTCAATTATGGCAATTATGCCTGTAAAACAAGTTTTCCCACATTAAGTATAGCAACGTGAAGAAGCGATTTGGGATATTTGGAGACGCAATTGTAGGATAAAACTTGTTTTGCAGGCGCAGTTGATAATCGTTTCTGAAGTCCTGTTTTTCCAGAACTCAAGTGAAGAAGCGGTTTGGGATATTTGGGTGGCAATTGTAGGACAATACTCCACACTGTTAAAAATCGGCAGGAAATTGTCCCGTCACTCGTCCATTTTTATACAAAAAGGTTAGATAAAAGTAATTTAACTTTATTCTGATAATAATATGGTTAACAGTATGATCTGATACTCTTAATAATATGGTCAATTAACCGCTAATTTTAAAAACGGTTGAATGACCGGACAGTTTGCTGCAGGTTTTTAACACTGCATATTTAATACATTTTCTCCACACTGACATACATACGTACTTCACCCTTCTTATATATTTACGTACATTTTATAACATACTTGTATATAATGGATTTAATAATCTTTCTTTTCTTTCTTTTTTTTTTTTTTCATTAAATGAAAAATAACAGAGAACAAACGGAAAATCTTCCACTATCTTGAATGAACTAAAATTTAATAAATCTATTAATACTATGCAAAATTTGTTAGTGTTTAATTTTTATTTACATACAGATATATGAATCAATAATAGATTTTACTTCACAGTTCAACAATGGTACAAAAATGGTTGAAGCGCTGCAAATGGATTTTATGGGTGATAGAAAGCAGTGAATATCTCTGCCGCTCATAGACGCGGGAAAAGGGAGGGGGGAGAAAAGGCCCCTTCCTGGATTTGGAAATTTAAGTAATTTTTTTTTTTTATCTAGTGTTTTTTTTTTTTTTTTTTTTTTTTTTTTTAATGTTAAAATTTGTTCTTCCTAAGTGATTTAAAATAATTAAAAATGAAGAGAAAAATAAACTAAGAATTGTTTTGATTTGCATGCTTATGTATTTTTAATTTATCTCATAGGGGGGTTTAAGAGGTTCAGAAACCACCTGACGAAAAAAATGACTATTTCAATTCTTCGTTTTGAAAAGTATTGGTAGTTATTTGTGAATATTTGATATTTCTTAATTGTCAAATTTCTGTATTACTTTTCCTATTAATATGCTATACATTGTAATGAAGGTGGTTTTGATAAAATAAAATAAAATAAAAACAAACAAATAAATAAATAAAATAAAATAAAAAAATATAAATAAATAAATAAAATAAAATAAAATAAGATATAAATAAATAAATAAAATAAAATAAAATAAAATAATATATAAATAAATAAATAAATAAAATAAAATGAAATATATTAATAATAATAAAAAACGATTAGCTGATTTTGTGTATATATTCCACACTTCAAAAAGTGGGCATAGGCTGCGGGCAAAAAGCACATCTATTTCAAAATATTGCCATTCCTTGGGCTCATGCTGTCCCTTAAAAATGAAAAATATGCTTAATGGTACGGAAAAATATTAAAATGCGTGCTACTTTTCACTGCATGCAATTACCCCCCACCTTTTCCTATATGCGCGATTGGCAATCAGGCATAGACAAAGTGATGTGGAAGACTGTTTACTGTTATCACGAACTTCATCATTGAGGCAACAGATGAGATGCAACAGGTGACAGACGTTATTCTCAATGACAGGCAATAAGAATATTAATCTTTCCAATGCTTCACTTATTTTCCATATGTTTTTCAGTCATTGAATTATAATGGCGAAATGCTTATTTTTTGGGATTATAATGTTCACTCTCGAAATACAAAATTTTAAGAGGCTTTCAACTAAAATTAAAAATTAAGAAATTTAATTATTTGCTAGTAGTCGATAGATTGATTTTTTAAAGTAACCTTTTCTTATTTGTTTTGTAATTACCCCTACTTTTTCCTATATGGGACATTCAAAGACGGAGTGGTTTAAGTGAGTTTTTTTTTTCTTTTTTAATGCTTAAAAATAAGGGGCGCCCTACAATGGCTTCTATACATGATTGAGTAATTTCTTATAAGGTAATATATCGTCCAGTGCTACACTTATATCGATATTCCTACATATGGACTAATATTAGATATCATTTCGGGCTCTTTTTTCGGAGCCTAATCCCGATTATGAAAGTATCCTGCAGAAAATTGTTAATAATAATTTAAAATTGTTTCAAGATTAGTTTTCTCATTTAAAATATATTTTTACATAGAAATGACTATTAATTCTAATATTTCCCCATGACGAAGTTTCGAGATTTTTTCCCACCAAAAATATCTGTTTTAAATAGCAATTTTTTTTATTTATATTAAAGCTTTGGCGGAAATCTGAAAAAATCACAATGCTTATTATTTTAAAACACACTATTGTAAAAATACGGCAGAAATGTATGGAGTTCTGTTTCCAGTAATTCTAAAAAAAAAAAAAAAAAAGACAAAAAGACTTCAAACAGACGATGGATATCCCACAGCTTCTTCATATTACTAACAATGACTGCGTCAAGGCTTTTCATTATATCTCAACAATAAAAATTCAATACGTTTTAAAACTGATTTTTTGAGGGTTGCAATACAGTTTAAGAAGCTTAGACTACATTCTTGATACTCAAATAGCATCTGGCAAGTTTTTTTAAAACTTACTTTTTTCAATTTGAGAATATATAAAATTTTTACTTTAAGGCGGAAGCCCGCCCGAGCCCTAAGAATGGTATAAAAATCGAGCCCGAATAAGTTTCGAACCTGGGCTCGGACTGAGCCTATCTCTTTTCTAATTGAAGTGTCTCGATATCTTCCACGTATTAACTCATTTTTGTTCAAATTTAATGACTTACACTACTTTGCTTTTAAACGCATTGTAAGTGAAAGATTAGCAATCAGGTACATTGGTAAAATGGTGTCGAAGACTATTTACTGTTATCACGAACTACATCATTGCGTCAACTGATGACACGTATAACAGCAGGCGACAGAGGCGATTCTGAATGACAGGTAATAAGTGCCTATCCACGACTTATCACTGGTAGGTACGTGGGAGGCACAAAACATTTCGTGTGAGTTTTTATTTGGTTTATTACTGTTATTTTTACCCACATCATTGTTTAGACGTTCTGTCAGGAGGAAAATTTTAAAGTGTGATGATCTAATATGATCTGTCATAACCAGTATCCAAGCTGAAAATAAGTTTTGAACAAAAATTGCTCGTAAAACAGATAAAGAACAAGAACGAAATATCATGCGTCAAGCATAGATTATAAAACACTTTCCAACACATTCACAATACTGTAACAAAACTTCACAGTTTACCAAGTAAGCAATTTAGAAAAGGCAGAGTACATTTGAAAACCCAATTTCAGCAATTGTAACCAATAGTCGAACAAAATATCAGAATTATTTTGTGCAGTTCTGTATATAATCTATAGATTTATATGTATACCACATAGTATGCTCAAATTTTCTTGAGTTTTGAAACATAGCAAAATTGAAAATTTTCCTTCAACAATTTTCGTCAATAAACGGAAATATACATGGGATCTTTTGAGCAGACCTGTATATGATCTATATATTTATATGCATACAACACAGTATGCTAAAATTTACTTCAGTTAGGAAATACATAGCGAAATTGAAAATTTTCCTTCAGCAATTTCCGTCAGTAAACGGAAATATACGTGAGATCTTTTGAGCAGCCCTGTATGATCTATGGAATCTATATACACTAATTAATATGCAAAAAATTAGTTATAGTTAAAAACGCGTAACACAACTGAAAACGAGCCAAGAGCAATTATTGTTCGTAGACAGTACTGAAAGCAAATCATTTTGAGTGTCCCTGTAAATGAACAATACATTCTATGCACACCCTAATCTACAGTAAGCACCTTGCCTTGTAGTGCACCTCAGATGATATGTATGAATTTGAATATGTTTAAATGGTGTATAATATCAGTAAAATATGCCGTAAACGATTTTCCCATACCATATGTAAGGGAATTGTTTTGAGTGTCCCTCAAACGAACCATAAAAATCTTCATTTTCAATACCATGCCATAGTGAACCCTAATAACATATATAAATTTCATGTTCCAATCCGATTATATTTATGCGAGTTAGAACACAGACAGACGGCAGACAGACAGACAAACCGAATTCATAAATACTTTTAAACTTTGTTGGAAAGTGTTAAAAATAGGGAATTAGTGGATTCACGAATACGAATCAAAGTCCCAGTATAAAAATATCTCAACTTTTCCAATTAAAAAAACCCCTCAGATAATGCATTCTGGGCTACCCGTGTTAAAGATGCCCGATACACTGCCCTGTGTACAAAACGTAAATAAAAATCATTTTTACTTAAAAACGCTAATAGATCTTTAAAAATATTTAGATTGTCCACTAACTACATTAAAAAGCATTTTTGGCACTTTTGTATTAGACGCACGCTAGCTGTCAATCACTGAAGATTTCACTATTTGTAGCAACCTTTTGTAATTTTGATTATTTCAGTGTTTAAACGTGTAGTTCAATTGCATATCTGTTAAATTTATGTTTTATTTATTTACTAGCTAATCCACGCGGCGGCGTTGCCCGGGCCCAATATAATAATAATCTGTTCTATACGAATATTACTGAAATCTGTAAGGCTATCGAAATCAAGTCGAATGAGGCAAAACCTCATCGTAATCGGGCTCATAGAACCCAAGATCGGAATCAGTGATACACTTATAGTTTCACCTTTCACCACCAGGGGCACAGTCTGTTCTGGAAGAGGCCTTTTCAAAACACTCGACCCAACCAAATTTCCTAGTAGAATTGAAATTTAACCACGTGTAAACATTGCCAAAATAGCGGAAATCACGAAAGTGGGTTAATGTAGATATTTTTTTTAATCTAACGGTGCGTTTTGAAGAAAATGAACGTGTCTATGATCTGGAGTCTACTGTTTATCTGTACTCGCCATAGAAGAAGGTATATATTCCTTCTTCTATGGTACTCGCATCTCCCGAGTCGATGTCGATTTTTAAACCTGGACCGAAAAACGAAAATCGCGTGAGTGAGTTTTGGAAAGGATTTTTTTTCGGAGGGTTAAAATTGAAATTTTTCAAAACGAATACCAGATTTTAAAATACAAAGGAATGTAGATTAGGCGCGGTATTTTTAGTTTTTCGTATCTTGTTTATAAACGCCGATTCAGATTAAAAAAGATGGGAGAAATAGTTAAAAAAGCGAAATTGACTTACGGTAAAAAACGTTTTCGAAAGGGTTAACGTGAATTTTTTTTTTTTAAACTAAAGGTTTCTGCCTGAACCCGATAGAACGTAGATGTCTTTAGGTGTGTTTGTTTTTTGTTTGGTTATTTTAGAGAGCCGATGCCAGATTTTATATATCGCAGAAAATCGGAATTCGCAACAGTGAGTCCTGCGGACGAATTTTTTTTGAAGGGTTAATATTCGTATTTTTCAAAAACAAATGCACATATTGAAAAAAGAATAAATGTAAATATTGTCTGCTATTTTTAGTTTTTCGTACTTTTCTTTGAACCGCCGATGCATATTTTTAAATATTGCAAAAATCGCAAAAATCACGAAACGGCATACAGAAAATATACTTTATCGAAGAGTTAACTTTCGTATTTTTTAAAACCAAAGAAAGCTTTGGAAAGGTTAAAGTTAGTTCTTTAATTTGGTGACCTTCGATTTTCTGTATCTCTCGTGGTCCGGTGAATGCAAATCTCGGAAAACGAAAAAAAAAAAAAAAAAAAAAAAAACAACATGAATTTGATGCTTTTAGATTATTTTTTTTTTGAATTGGTTAAATGTGAAATTTTTTCAAACCAACCGAATCGTTCGAGACGTAAAAGTACATTATTTGAGAATATGTAAACGGTTTTCCCGTATTTTTAGCCGTTCGCCAATGGCTAATTTAGAAAAACTTAAAAAAAACCCGGGATGAATCGTGCTTTCTTTCTTCTATTCCCGAAATTACGGATATTGGTTTCTGAGCATGGGCGAGCGGGTTTTGGAAAAGTGATTTTTTATTTGTGATCTTTGATCAGTTTTTAATTAATAACTACTCTAATTTTCAAAATATTAAAATTCTAAGGCTCAGGTGCACCAGACGAGGGTTTGGACTACCTAAATCTAAATTTTCAGGCTTGTAGGTGCACTGAGAAAAAAAATCTGCCCTTCTCAACTAGAATCTAAATTGTGGCTCTAGCAAACACAGTTCCATGTCATTCCTATAAATTCTAGTTCACTTTGCCAGAGAGTTCTAGTGTCTCCTATTAGAATTCAAGAGTGTTTTCCTATATTCTCGTGGTCAAACTTATTTAAAAATGTCTTCAAGTAGATGAGAAGACAAGACGCTAGTTTTAGTAACTATAATGCTAGTTTATAAATCCATTCTAGAAATAAAGCGATAATTTCTCGCCAATTACACGATTCATTATCGTTTTGTCACCTAGAAAACAAGAGATTAGAAATTCTCGATCATTTTGTCTATTCAGGTTTGTTGCTTACCCTATTCGCACAGCTCGAATTTTTATATTTCTAGTTTAGGGACTTAGAAACAGTCTAACTATTCATTCTAGTTAAAGGAGGTTTTTTTTCTCAGTGTGGGCTAGATTTTCCTAGCCATCGCCAACACACACACACACACAGAGCGAAACTTTCTTTTATTAGTATAGATTTGTTAAGTTTTAATTTCATTTGGCAATTTAGTTATGTAATATTACACAACCAAATGCTGAATTATCTACATAGTTTTAAGTAGAAATGTGTTAATGTTCCATAATTGGGTTGAACGAAGATTTGAAAATATTAATGGTTGAAAATTATTTTAAAATCCAGAAAATGATCAGTAAATTGAGATGTACAGGGTGATCATAAAGTCTTTCCCTGATTACAACATCCTGATACAGTACACACTGATAAAGTACATCCCTGATTACAATAATTTATTGCAGAAAAACTAATATAATTAGGCATATGCTTGTTTAAATATATTGTAAAGACATTTACGAAGTTTTTAATACAAGTATTTACGTCAGTAAATTTCGATGTGAGCAACCTTGGTAGCTCGAAGGTATTCCATTTCTCTCCAAGTATTGTCCAACATTTGGGCTGTCACACTAGACCCAGCATCTGTGATCTTGACCTTGAATGTTTCAATATGTTTTACTGGTGTTGCAAACACTCTGCCCCTTATGTACCCCCAAAAGAAAAAAATCTAGAGGAGTTAGTTCATCCCGTCCGATCCATCTTCCAGGAAATTTGTCATCAAGGAACTCACGAACGACGGTAGAGACTGGACTAGAGAAAAAAAAAACTTAAGAACATGACTTTTCCCTAATAAAAATTTTACAGTATTACATTCAATGGTTATTTCGTATTAAATTTTTGTAATCAGGGAAAGACTTTTTGTCCACCTTGTAATTTCAAACAAATTGAGGGGGTCGGGGCAACAAAGTGCCAAGTCACATTTTTGGTGAAATAAATCTGAATTTGTAATCTGTTGCGTATTATTGCAAATTATAATATTATACATATAATTTGTTTTTAATGTCACTTGGTGGCAGCTTATGTCCGAGGTTTCGTTTTTACCCAGACGTTTATGCCCCCAATGAACATAGCTAATTTACAAAAAAAAAGTAATAGTAATAGCATTAAAGTAATGCCACATTGTTACTCAGAATGTCTCAAATGTTACTAAGAGATTGGCGGAAAAACTTTTTGTTATAAATCTTGATTTTAGTATTTGATTAAATTTTCAAATTGAAATTTCTCAGAAGATCAAAAATGTGGTTTGGCACTCTCTTGCCCCGACACTTTCAATTGAATTTGAAAGTAAATCTTTTCCCTTTTCGACAGTGTAGACACTAAAATTGTGCAATGTTTAGAAGTTAAAAAAAACTGCAGTAAAAGCGAAATTTATAGTCAGATCTTATCACCGTCAATATGACATCAGCGTTACTTACGGACATGTTTTTGATTAATAACATAGATAGTAATAATATTACTGATAACAAACTCATATACAGAGGAAAAATATTTTACATGATATTCACCATTTCTAATTAAATTTGAATTTTTATCAAAAATACATTTAATTATTAGTTTTTTGATTTTACATTTATTTTTGTTAACACATATCTCAAGCGGAAAACTTGAAAACATGTCTTTTGACTGTATGTAATTCCGTCCACGGCCGGTACTTTTTCATTTTCTGTGTTACATTATTTCTCAAAAGAAAACAGCAACAATAATTGTAATTTAACAAATTACAACAACCATTGGGAAAATGTTCCAAAAAAAAAAAAAAAAAAAAAAATTCGTCATTCCATCATCGCATGTCGATGTCGCAGATGTTTCAACGTTGCGCGATACGTAATAATATTTAACAACATACTGTCTGGAAGAGTTGTTTAAACGAGTAGGTTGATAAGAGAGGCAGATGAACACTATTGAGTAACATTAAGTCGTGCAAATAAAGGAAAAGTGTTAACCAATATACCTTAATATTTTATCGGGTCCTTCCTACAATAACTTTAACTCTTGTTTAGATTGATGTCTGAGCTAAAGGTATTTTGAGAAAATTAAAGTTGAAGACCACGTTTTTTGCTTTATAAGACGATTTCTCATCCGACGTTGATTTTTGAATTCGGCTTTTTTTTCATATCTGATAGTTTACATCTATCCTCTTTGTAACTTTAACATTTTTGTAAGGATTTTATGCATTTCTATTGCCTATTCAAAGAAAAATTCTTCTAAAGTTTCAGAATTTCGTTAAAAACGCTTAAAATAATAAAATGACGACGCCAAGAGGTCCATTCTTGGCCGAAAACAACAACCATTTTCCCAATGGTTAAAAACAGACACAATATTTGAATTTTTGCAGTTAGACTACTTTGCATATAACTACTTTGATTAGAAACAATACCAGTATTCTATATATTCATTTATAATATAAAAACGATCAGAGAAAATATTTTTGCTATAGAACGAAACATGCTAGAGTAACGCTCACAAGCGGAGCTTACTGTTTGAAAGATGAATACTAGCCGCTTAAGATGTGTTAAAATAACAATGAGACATAAAAAATTGAATGAATGTTCAGTGCGACTATAAATTTATGGGCACGATTTTAAATTCAATACAAAAGCAAGTAATTGACTGCGAATATGCGGTTTGGACTAAAATGCTTACCTCAATAAAAAATTTTGTTCTACCAAAAAAAAAAAAAAAAAAAAAAATAAATTTTGACGACAGATGGCTCTGTACTAAAGAAAACAGAGAAAAAGTATCAAAAACTTTGTTGAAATATGGTGGTAAATTTCACAAAGTAAATGCTCTATAACTTCTTGTGACAAAACGGAAATGTATAATTGCTCGGTTTGTGTTTTAGACGCTTTTTCCTATGTTTTCTTAGGTATAGAGCCATCTATCAGCAAATTTTAGTATTCTTTTTTATTTGCTGAAATACAATGTTTCGTTATTGGAAACATTTCAATCCAAACCGCACGCTGGATACGTCAATTACTCGATTTTATATATGCCAGTTAAATTATAGTCACCCTGTAATAATTGAAATTAAATCTCGCATATATTATTTTCGCAAGCTAGTTCGACAAAATATAGAAACAGCATCTTTTCTCAGATTTTCAGAAAACCTGTTTGGTTAAAATAGTATTAGAAGGGAAAAGACTATTTTGAAAATCAGCTTCGAAAGGCATAAAAAAAAAAAAAAAAAAAAAAAGACTGAAGAAAATATAAAGTCAAAACAAAATCTGCTTTATCTTAAAAATACATAAAATAGCTGAACACCAAAAACACTTAATACTTTTTAAATAAATAAATAAATAAGGTACCTCTTAGGGAAGACTGGGAGATATTTATAGAAGCCTGTTCCTAGGAGTTTCGCAAAATTAAGTAAATATATAAATAAATAAATGAAGATTTCACATGTTCACGGTAAAAAGAGAAAAAAACAACGCACCCATTTTCGAGTTTACTGTAGTAAAATAAACAAACGTAATAACAAAAATGAAAAAAAAAAAAATATATATATAATTTAACAAATTACAACAACCATTGGAAAAAAGTTCGGAAAACTTAAAAAAAAAATCAAATTAATTAAAAATATTAATTATTTAAAAATATTCATCAGAACCATCTACAAATAAACGCATTTTCCATTACTACAGTTGAAGAGATCCTGGCATTCTCTGTCCTCGCAAAAATATTCGTTTGAAGTTATTGAAACGCATTTTCCATTACTATACCTTATCCTTAATATATACCTTAATATTTTGTCGGGTCCTTCCTACAATAACATTAACTCTTGTTTAGATTGATGTATGAACTAAAGGTATTTTGGGGAAATTAAAGTTGAACAACATGTTTTTCACACTTTCCAACCTAGTTAAAAAGTGTTCATGACTTCGGTTCGTCTGGCCGTCTGGCCGTCTGCCGTCTGTCCGTCTGTCCGTGCTCTAACTCCCGTAAATATGCTCGGATTACCCTGCAATTTTTATATGTTATTGTCGTTATCTATAGAATGTTCCCTATTTTAACTGAAGTGTGTAGCACTTATAGTTTTTGTACAGAGACACTCAAAAGAATTCCGCTACATTACGGTCTATGATGAAAAATAATTTGCGGCTTATTTTAATGATGTTACACAATTTCAAACACATTGTAATTGATATATATCACTAAGGTGCATTATAAGAAGCTTAATATGGAATCTGGTGTTCATAGCACTTATAGTTACTTTACAGGGACAGTCAAAAGAATTCCTTTACATTACGTCTATGGAGAAAAATCGTTTGCGGTTTAATTAAATAATTTAAACGCATTGAAATTTATATATATCACTAAGGTGCATTACAAGAGGCTTACTACAGAATATCGTGTGTATAGCAGTCATCGTTCATTTACAGGGACACACAAAATAATTCTCTACTGTCTGTTAACAATAATTCCTGGAAGTGCGTTTTAAGTTGCTGAACGCGATTTTAAATTTAACTCACTTTTTGTCTATTACTTGGCGTGAATAAATTCTATAGATCATATACAGGGCAGCATAAAAGTCCGCGAACACATTTCCGTTTATTGACAAAAACTCCAGAAGGAGACTTTTAAACTGTGCTACGCGTTTCCTAACTGAACTAAAATTTAGCATTCTATGTAGAATAAATACAAATCTATAGATCATATACAGGGCTGAATAAAATATTCGGATATTTTTCCGAATATTGTATATGTTGGAAATTCCTGAAATTACGTTTTTAAATATGTTAGGCGCTTTCCAAATTGTTTACTTAGATGTTATCTTTCAGCTTATTAAACGGTTGTGATTTGTAAAATTATTTTGGAAGCGTTGGAAAGTGTTACATAATCTGTGCTTGACGCATGATTTTTCGTTCTTGTTTCATTTATCAGACGATTTCTCATCCGACATCAATTTTTGAATTCGGCTTTTTTTCATATCTGATAGTTTGCATCTATCCTTTTTGTAACTTTAACATTTTTGTAACGATTTTATGCATTTTTATTGCCTATTCAAATAAAAAATCTTCTATAAAGTTATAGAATTTCGTTAAAAACGCTTAAAATGTTTTTTCTAAAGTTACAGAATTTCGTTAAAAACGCTTAAAAAAATAAAGTGACGACGTCAAGAGGTTCATTCTCGACCGAAAACAACAACCATTTTCCCAATGGTTAATAAAAATAAATACGGCTTAAAATCGTAGTAATTTTAATATTATTTCTTAAGTATTTATTTTCTATTTAATACTTTTTAAACAAATATATGAATTCTAAATAAATTAGGATTTTTCTGCTATATTTTCATTAGATTTATATGAATTTTTATAAATCTTTTTTTCAGTAAATATAATAAGGAAAAAAAATGCTTCTTTTTAAAATTATTCTTTTTCACCAGTCATACTTGTCAGATTTTCACCTAGTTTTATTACAATAGATTAAACAAGGATTTTTTTTATGCCCATTTCTTTAGTATATTCTGAAATGAAATCGTGCGCTTGCATTTAGATAACTCTATTTTGACCGAGAATACCTGATGAGTTTTGATGTTTGTGTCCATTTGATGTATTTCGAAAGAGATTGGATAAGTCAAAGTGTGAAAACAGGCGCATTAGATATGAATGACACTTAATGTTCATTCATAGATTCGATTTACGCAAGAATTATTGGCCGACTTCCAAATATGAAATAACATAGTATCGCAAAGATTAAGATCTAAAATGGCTACTTTAGACATATTTTTTAATTTATTTTTGTTCGGAAACGCATGAAATTGGCAGTTGTTCTTATTCAGAAACTATGTAATCAAAACACGTTTTAAATTTTTTGGTAAAAGCAGAAAATCTTTCGGAAAATACTGCCAAAGTTGGTATTTTGAATCGACTTCCGGACTCGGCATCCCTAGAAAGGGGAAAAACGGGTCGTCTCGTGATACAAATTGCTCATAACTCGATAAGTAATTTATTTATCAAAAAATGGAAAACTCATTTCGATTCCAAATCGCTTAAATAATCAGGCCTGCTAATTTTATGCCTTTGCGTTTGAAAATGTGCCAGAAAGTTTCGCATTGTTGAGCAGTTCTTTTGACTGGTAGTAGAGTCTGGCATTGGGTCGATAAACCAGATTTTATCCGACCCGACCCGTTGCGCGGTTCGAGTCGGATCGGGTTCACGTTAATTGTTTTTCGTTGCGGGTCGGATTGACCCGATTTTTCAAAGGGAAATCCCGAATATTTTTCAATTGAAAAATACCATATATTTGGAAATTAACGGGTGCATATGTGTTCAATTTTATACATAAAATATAAAATTGATATTAGAGATATTATTGTAGGCAACTTTTCCATAATCTATATTATGAAGCAAAATCATGCCCGTGAGTAACGTTGACGTCATATTAACGGTGGCAACATCTGACCAGTAAATTTCGCTTTTGCCGCAAAATTTTTTTCTTAACATCTCACAACTTCAATTTTTTCAACGTCAACTAGGGGAAAAAATGTATTTTCAAATGCAATTTGTTTGAAAATTGTATCTAAATTTGCTGATTTGTTTATGGTTTTGAAAATATTTTAAAACATGATTTAAAAACAAAATTCTATCTTTATTGCATGTAGCCCGACTACGAAAGATTAATCCCTTTGCACTTAAAACAATACACATAGTTCAGCATTTGTTAAACACAAATTTAACAGACAACTACACGAACTACATACTTAAAACACTAAAATTATCAAAATAAAAAAGGCTACTGTAAAGGAGCGATCTTTGGCGATTTCTTCGGCTGTTAACTGCTGGAATGCGACTAATACAAAAGTATCACTTTTAACAATTTTCAAAACTGTATTTGAATACATTATTGACATTTTTTATATAAAAATACATTTTGGTGTTGTTAGTGGGTATTAAAAAATATATTAAGTGTAAAAAGAAAACTATTAGAGTTCTCAATATAAAAAAAAAATGATTTTCACGAATATTCTGTAACTCGGAAAGCCCGAGTTAGATATTAATATAATTGAAATGTATTAAAATTGGTTAAATAAACCCAAGTTTCTGGTCTTGTACAACGCATTCAATCAATCTTCAAACAAAAATGAACCAGAAATCCCATTAATATATATCATAAATTAACATTTAAAACAATCAAAATTTTTAGAAAAAATATATTTCTTATACCCTATCGGGGTTCATCCCTTATCTACTTATCTCTCTCTTTTTTTTTTTTTTTTTTTTTTTTTTTGTTTATAAATCTATGATTTCTTTTTCATATAAATATATAAATATATACGAATTTGTTAACTTTATTTAAAAAAAAAATCTTCACCTCGATTATGTTTTTTATCCGGTATTTTATGCATTCTGTTAGGTGATTTTCACACGTTTAAAAGGAACAACTACTAAATGAATTTTTAATATTTTTGCACTGTTTAAATATTTACGGATGTGTTATAATGTACGCAAAAGAACTAGGGAAAATATTAAAAAAATTATATCCCAGTTTTTTAATCTAATCGTTTTATTTAAAAAAAAAAATCCTTCCTTATTTGTTAATAATTAAAAAAAAAAAAAAAAAAAAAAAAAAAAAAAAAAGCTTTAACTCCGACTGAGAGCATAAATACTAAACCTAGCGTTTAAAAATGGCGAAAAGTGCCTTTGAATGTCTGCAAATATAATTAGAAAATGATCAATTAGGGCATGCAAATATTAGCACAAAGTCTGTTATAGGTTTTTACTTAAGCGTAATATAATTTTCTAAGAAGAGAAAAATGATATTTTGGTGATATTTTACTGAAATGGAGTAGAGGTCTTCATTTAGAGAGAAGAAAAAATAATGAATATAAAATTAGAGATATTTTTATAGAAATAATTAAAGTTAAATAGATGTATATGTGTATGTGCACGCGTGTAAAAGCGTTTATTTATGCTTTTATTATTATTGCGCTCTTTTATTTAACTTAATTTGGTTCATGTATGTAAAGATGGAATTTTCTAATAAATGTTTCACTCAGTACCTGGTATGCTAGAATTATGAAAATTATGTGCACAGGTGTGTTTCCGATGACGATACAACATTTTAATATTTTCGAGATCTTAATTAAAGACTAACAAATTAATTTTAAAGCCTTTTTACGTTAGTCGGGCGAGGTGACAAATCTCCACATATTTTTTATGATTATGTTATAACTTTATACGAACTACAACAACAATGAAGTTGCTCAAAATAATAGTCAACGACAATAAATTTGTGCCAAACCACTGTCGTTAAAATAGACAAACTGGCTGTGAGGCTACAACAATGAAATATTTTAAACACTAAAAAGTCGAAGATAAAAAATAAAGCGTGTAATATATATTTTTTATTTCGCTTTTATCAATTAATAGCTTAATATTAATGAAAGTATAATTATACGTTGAGAAAACAAATTTGAAAACCTGAATAAAAAGCTTAAATAATGTTTTTCTCTTTCCTATTGCCATATTTAAAAAAAGTCCTTCCGGCCTGAACCGGAAGGAAAAGGTAGCTTCCATATTCCGCGTGTTTAAAAATTAAACTCATTTTACTCAAACACCCGAAGCTAAAATGATTGGAACCCGATTTGATTATAGAAGATTCAATCCCGATTTTCGTCAATACTGAATTTGAATGCGAATTTCAGCATGAGAGTTACAGCACAACAAAAATCAGATAGTTTCAAAATATCAGACAAACTAGAATTTCAAACAGCTATATCCCAGCCATTTGGTAAGATAAAGTCAAAACAAAAAATGCTACGGAATCTTTGTATCACAATCTAACACTTAACGGAAACAACTTTTACAATTTATAATTTTTTATACATCTTTTTGAATTAAAAAGAAAAAAACAATTAGAAAAATTAACTAGGCACCGTTTTGAAACAAAATGGCGCATGAAGCTGGCCAATGAACTTGGTCAAAACCTGTATGTCCTGTACACATGATCAGTCACATTTATATCGGTTCATAAATACGAGAGTTACAGCATAACAAAAATTAGATTGTTTCAAAACGTCAGCAACACTAGAATTTCAAACTGCCATATCTCAACCATTTTTTAAGATAAAGCCCAAGCAAAATATGTTCAGGAATCCTTGTACCACGATCTAACACTTAACGGAAACAACTTCTTTAATTTATAATTTTTTTTGTACATCTTTTTGAATTTTTAAAAAATTTAATTTTTTTAACTGGCCGCCATTTTGAAACAAGATGGCGGATGAAGCTGGCCAACGAACTCGGTCGAGACCTTCGTATGTCCTACACACATACGCAATCACATCCAAATCGGTTCATAAGTAAGAGAGTTACAGCATGACAAATGTCAGACATATATATATATATATATATATATATATATATCAACATTTGAACGGAGGGTGGTTTTGAGGTCTGGGGTCATGATCGGTGAAAATATACCAAAATTTTCTGGAATCGTTTTCCTCCGAACGGCTGCATTAAGTAGCTTTTTGTAATGAAAGTTACCTAAAAGAAACAGAATAAAAATTATAATATTTTTTAATTCACTATTTCGCGCTTTTTACCAAGCTTAAATCTAAGCGGCAAGTTTTTCCTAATTGATAAAACCACGCCAAATTAATGTATCGTAAATGAATTTTTTTAGTTTGTTAGTATCAACATGAATTGCAGTCATGAAATTATGTGTGATTTTAGAGATAAACATTGAATGATTGTAAAGTTGTGTTTTTTTAAAACTATTTTTATTTTTATACCAATTTAAATGTATAAAAAATTGCAAAAATATAATTTATTTAAAATCTGTTTATAAAATTTAGGGAAGAAATGCAATAACTAATAAATATGGCAGATGGCCTGAAGGAAAAGTTATCTATTCTTTCGACGAAACCTATAGTAAGTATTCGATATCTTTTTCTTTCTTTCTTTGCATGAATCCAAAAATACATTTCAGCTTGTGCGAAAAACATCCTTGCCAGTTATAAAATAACAGCATTTCCCTGTATAACGTGTTTCTATTGATTAACATGGATTTTAGATTAACTTTTTAAATACGGTAAAACCCCTGAAAATAGAACCTGTATATAAGGTAATCCTTTTGGAAATGGAAACTTTTCATGGTCCAGACGAAAAGAATACTATATAATTATACCTGATAAGACGGAAACCTACCTAAAACGGAATTTTTTCTTGCTCCCTAGAGCGATTCCATTTAAAAACGAAAGTTGGTACAATTTTTAATATGTAGGCGACTTCCGAAGCATAATTTATGCATAACATTAATTAGGATGAGTGCATCAATAATTTACCGGTGAAACATAAAACTGTATGCACGGAAATGTTAATTTTCGTTAGTATACCAACTAAAATTAACATATCTGTGAATACCAAGCGAAATTAACACATCCATGGATTAATTTTTGTTTTATGAAGTTTTATGCCCCACTGGTCAATTTCTGCCACCTGATCAATTATTGATGCACGCATCCTAATTAATGTTATGTATAAATTATGCTTCGGATATCGTCTACATATTAAAATCATACAAACTTTCGTTTTTTTATAAATGTAATTGGTTAAATGTAGTAGACATAATTACTTACCTACTCCATATACAGTGGTGGTCAAAAGTTTCAGGCCAATTAGTTTCTTTGATTTGTTTGCTAGAAAGTTTCAGCGAAGAAGAAGCGTAATTTCTCCAAAAGTTAGGAACATGCAAATGACTTCTGACCACGTGATCATTTTGATCGAATACTGAAGACACTTGATGCAAAGAGGAGGAATTCAAATTGACGTGTGCAAAAGTTTCCGCCATTTCGTCAATCGTTAGTGTTTACTATCGGTGAAGTGTTTTTTTTTTGGCCGTGTTTGTTAGTTATTCAATGTGAATAACGTAATTGATACTCAGAAATGAAAAGTTCAACAATTATTGTTCGTAAATGAGTGATTTGTTTCTCGCTAAAGGGCCAATCCTCTCGTGAGATTGCGGCAAAATTGTGAAAAAACTACTGCGAACGATATTAAAAAAAATATATAAAGATGACCATGGTCATCAGGACTTGCCACGGTCCGGGAGATCCCGGAAAACGACTATTCGTGTGGACAGAATTATCAGGGGAAAAGCAGTTGATGACCAGCGTAAAAATGCCGCTGCAATATTCCCCGATTTACGGAGTGAAAATACTGCTGAAATAAGTCGCTGTACCGTGTCAAGACGCTTACGTGACGTAGGAATTTATGGAAGAGTCGGTGTTGAAACACCTTTCGTAAGTAAAAAAAATCTGCAGACCCGAATGGCGTTTGCCGAGGAACATAAAGACTGGTCAAGTGAAAACTGGAATAAAGTACTATTTTCCGATGAATCGAAGTTCAACCTTTTTGGGTGTGATGGCAGACACTATGTCCGACGACCTAAAAACAAAATATATGATTTGAGATAGGTTATTCCAACAATGAAGCATGGCGGGGAACACGTTATGCTGTGGGGAGAATTTTCTGAAAAAGGTGTCGGTCCGTTAGTGGAAATCCTCGGCAAGATGAATGGTGCAATGTATATGGATATCTTGCAATCATTTGGTGCCTTATTTGAGGGAAAATATGCAACTAAATGTCGCAACTATTTGTTTCAGCATGAGGACCACCCAAAGCATACATACAAGCCCGTCAAGCAGTGGCTTTCGCACAAACAAATTTCGCTTTTGAAATGGCCAGCCCAATCACCCGATCTGAATCCAATAGAAAATCTTTGGAATGAACTTGACAAACGTATGCGGAATTATAAATATTCCAATTCATTTGAATTTCCCCCAAAATTGCAAGAAGAGTGGAAAAACTTACCATAGACGATCTTCAACCATTCATTGAATCGATGCCACCTCGCTGCGCTACAGTACGTAACAAGTTGCTAAAGGTATGACGATAAAATACTAATTGTAAATGTTGTTGATCACTGTTATTTGCTATTATAACACCATTTTTTCCCAAACTTGCCAAGTTGGCCGGAAACTTTTGAGAACATGCGTTTTCCTTTGCAATTAATTTTGTTAATTAAATTTATTGATATTTATTTGTTATTCCATAAATAAGTTCCTAACTATTATGTAATAAATAAAATGTATAAGTATCACTTTGAGATTCCTCTTCATATGGGTATACTTACAAATTAACCAAAAATTTTATGCTGACCCGAAACTTTTGACCGCCACTGTAATACAGCCTAGTAGACATACTTAATGTTATGCCTATTTAATAACTATATCATTGGATAATTTCTAGTAGACTGATACCTCTATCTTTTTTATACGATTATTTGCAACAGTATTAGTAGGGGAGATCACTTTTTCTTTCTTTCTTTACCAGGACTGTAACATAAGTTGCTTCTCCTTTCAGTCAAAATATTTAGTTCAATACTTTTGAATTGTGTTGAATAAACTCCGTATCCCCCTGTGATATCTTCGATCCTGAAAAAGACTTCGTGACTGCTTAGGTCAAGTAAACGTGCTCAGTTAAAGAATATTCACGCATGCATATTTCATTTCGATGGGGTTTTCAAAAATCACAGATTGAAAGAAATATCTCTTCTGGTGTTAAAAAGTTATGACAGAACTCAGTTTATCGATATGTCCCCTTGAAGGAAGTACAATGACTACGGAATATGTGACATGTAAAAAAACATTCTAAATTGAAGATTAAAATAAACAGGAAATTTAGAATTAAGATGTTTCAAAACTTCATGAAGTGAAAAATGTTTAAAATGATAGTCAGAAACAGCAGATGAAATAGATGTTTTTCTTTCTACAGAGATCCAAATAACCAGTCAGTAATCGTATTCTTTTAAGCTGCTACTTTTTCTCCCTCTATCTTTTGAAAATCTAACTTTGAAGAAGATCTGTATATAAATGTTTACATGTCCTATTTAGGTAACACGAAATATTTTTTTGTCTGTCTGATTTATTTCAAGGGGTGTTTGATGTACAAAGTGAGTAGAAACCAAGTAGCAAAACTCTTGTGAATCTTATTTGATATGACCATATGATTAGTCAATAGAAGATGTACGAGCGAAAGTCATTAAGTAAGTCACAAAAGATAATTAAGTAATAACTTACAATGATATTAACTTCAAAACTATTTTTATTTCTCAACATATTCTCCACCAATATATATGCACTTATATCACCGTTTTATCAGTGCCCCAACACCAGCTGCATAACATTATTTGGGTTGCTGTCTCAGCCACATTAGGACTTCAAGTTGAACCTTTTCATCCTCTGTGAACATCATCTTGCTTCCAAGATGGTTTTTTAGTGGACTAAACAGATGAAAATCGCTTGGGGCTAAGTCGAAGCTGTATGGTGGATGTTGAAGAAGTTGCAAAATGATGTTCACAGATGATGAAAAGGTTCAACTTGAAGTCCTAATGTGACTGAGACAGCAATCCAATTAATGTTATGCAGCTGGTGTTGGGGCACTGATAAAACGGTGATATAAGTGCATAAATATTGGTGGAGAATATGTTGAGAAATAAAAATAGTTTTGAAGTGAATATCATTGTAAGTTATTATTTAATTATCTTTTGTGACAATGAATTTCCCTCGTATATCTATTACACGATTGACTCCTGATATATTATATTGCTTCAAATAGTGAAAAAATATCTCGTTTATGATTGTTAATACAAATTTAAACACATTTAGAGCTTAATATTTACTGTAGAAGTGTTTTTAAAATGTAAAGTGTACAGAAACAGACGGCTTAGCTATAGAATTCAACAATTCATTAACTATAATAAATTAAAAAATTGAAATAAGCGACGTTTTAATTAGATAGCTTATAAATTTTGTATACATTAATTTAAAAATAGTTCACATTTTCGTCAGTAGATAGCGCTGTTTCATCTGAAACTGTAAGAATGCTTTAATCAACTTAAAAAATTCAAAATTCAAAATAATATTTCGCATTACAGTAACTAAATAGAAAAATGAATAGTAATTGAAAGAATTTTGAAGCAGTTTTCAAGTAACTGATCAACTAAAGTGTGAACATTAGTTGAATCCTCACTACAGTTTGAAAAAGAGCAGTGCCGTCTATTGATGAAAATTTTAACCTTCAATTTTTATATATTGCATACAAAGTTTATGATATCCATGATAAACCTATCCTTTATTTACTTTTTAAATTTATTAAAGTTAATAAATTATGGAAATTTAAAGTTGAAGCGTTCATTTTTGGGTATTCTGTTATTATAGTACGTGTTGCATGTGTAATTTTATTTTTCGTAATTCATTGTGATGTCGTTTAATGTAGGTTTTATGGTATTTATTGTTCAGGCGAAGATGATCGAGAAGTTATCAGATCCGCCATAGAAGAATTTGAGAAGCACACATGCATTCGATGGATTGAGAAAACAGATGAAGATGAAGTTTATGTTTCCATTGAAAATGACATGGGGTAAACGGCTTATACGTTTTATATGAATTCGATAAAACTTTATCTTACAAGAAAGGTCTTTAGATGGTATCCATAGGTGCATACTTTAAAAATTTTGAAAAAATTAGGAATGTTCTTCTCATTTGGTTATATCTATTTATAAAACAAAATTCTGAGTAATCTCAATTATACGCCCGTAAAAAATAATACAAATTTTGTTATTTGACTGTTTATCGTTGATTCGCGACACATTGAAATAATAATAAAAAGAAAAAATACTGATTTGTAATGATTGATCTTCCATTTCACGTGTTGGGTAAAAAGTACCTAAAAAATGTTTGAACTCTACACGTTTAAACATTTTAAATAAGTTTAATTTAAATAAATACACTTTTTCTTGGCAAAGTAGCTTTTTAATTCAGTTTCCTCTTTCGTAAATTTGTCACACCCATATTTTTTTCTACATAACGTTTAAGTGAAATCGAGAGGATGTTGCACACATTGATTCTCATATATATATATAGGCATTAGTAAAAAAAAATTCCAGATAACGATTTAATTTTCCAGATCGAAACATAAGGTCTGAAATGTTAACTTGACAACACGTTAAAATAAGAATTTTCAGTTTTAAAAATAAAATACTATATTAAACGTGTTTTCAGCGATGAAATTAAATATAACTGAAGTCATACATACAACTTGCATGTATTATAGTATAATATTATACAAAAAATCAGTAAACTATTTTATTGGTTAAATATAAATTCACTAAGCATTGGAAATTCAATCAGGTGTATTTGGCATGCACCAGTCTTTTTTCGCCAAATTGATTTTGTGGAAAAAATTCAATAGTTTATTATTGTTTTTTAATAGGTTTTCTGTTGAGATTCCGCAGCTAAATTTCACTGATCTTATATAAGGTACATATGGAGAATCATAAGCATTTGTTTTTCAAAATACTCTAAGTATGCTCTTTATGGAGATCTTCCTTGTTAGTAACTGTTTGATTTGCTTTTATCTAAAATTATTTCTACAGAACTTGCATATTTATAGGCAAATTATAATAATATTCAGATCAAATAAACAAACCAAATACATTTATTTACCTGTTACGTAGCATGATATTTAGAAAAAGTCCTCATCTTAGCATTTCCGACATAGTTGAAAAGTGTTTATGACTTCGGTTTGTCTGTCTGCCCTCTGTCTGTCTGTCTGCCCACTCTCTAACTCTCTTAAATATACTGTGATTGCTATGTAATTCTGAATGTGTTATTCGAGTTTACTATAGCATGTTCTCTATTTAAAAGAAAGTGTGTAGTATTTATTTAAAAGGAAGTGTGTAGTATTTATAGTTTGCTTACAGAAAAATTAGATTACATTACACTGTTAAAAATTTGCAGCAAACTGTCCAGTCATTTGACCGTTTCTATAGAAAACGATTACATAACCGTAATTAAAGTCTATTCCGACCATATTATTGCCTATATTATGGTCAAAATAGAGTTAAATTACGGTTATGTAACGTTTTCTATGGTCCCCCGTAGACCATTATACAACGGAATACTTTTGTGCGGTCCTGTAAATGAATAATAAATGCTTTGCACCCCATTTTCTACGAAATGCATGTTTTAGTGCCCCTCATAAATGCATATCAATTTCACTATGTTCGAAATGGTGTGACATCATTAAGATGTACTTAAAACGATTTTTCTCCATTGACCGTAGTGTTACGGAATACTTCTGACTGTCCCCGTCAACAAACTATAAATGTTACACACTTAATTTTCAATAGTGATCGTGTTATAGTAAACGTCAATAACATATGAAAATTACAAGGCAATCCGGGTATTTTTACGAGAGTACGGCTAGAAGAACCGAATGCCTGATGGACAGACAAACCGAAGTCATAAACACTTCCAACTGTATATTTCTTTTAAATGCTAAAAGGTGTAAATTAAAAACATAATATACAGTAAAATAACTTTTATTAAATTGTTGACATGTTTCGGCTCACTCCGAGCCATTTTCAAAAACAAATGAGAATATTCTATAATTGCACGGTCTTTGAAGTTATTATTTAAATAGCTATCATTTAATTTTCATGTACTTTTTTAAAAATTACGCACGTTATCTTTTATTTTTACTTGGTTGTTTATTTTCATATTTGTAACCATGGAGTAACTCGAGCCACAACCACAATTTGGTTACAAATATGGAAATAAACAACCAAGTAAAAATAAAAGATAATCTGCGTAATTTTTAAAAACTACATGAAAATTAAATGATAGCATTTTAAATAATAACTTCAAAGACTGTGCAAATATAGAATATTCTCATTTGCTTTTGAAAATGGCTCGGAGTGAGCCGAAACATGTTAACAACTTAATAAAAGTTATTTTACTGCGTTTTTTACTGTGTATTTTAATGCATTTAGTTGGTGCTGCCAATGGACATAAATCATTTAAATACTATGGAAAAAGGATTTTGGAAACACAATTAATTTAAAACTCATTGCACCTATAATATGGTACAGCATTCTTAGATTCATTTAAAAAATACGCGTTCTGTTGTTAATTTACACCTTTTAGCATTTAAAAGAAATATAATATTACAAGGTGTTATAATTTATTACACTTCCAACTATGTTGGAAAGTGTTAAAAAGAGGTTTTTGATTCGACTGAAGTGCAGTCATCCTGATATTTGTGATTGTTGAATCGATTTTGATAATTAATTATTTTTGTTTGTTTGAATGCATACTTTGGAAACAACCTTTCTGAACATTTTAAGCCCAATTATATGTCAATACCATATGTTAGTGTGGAGGACCTACGTCAACTTAATTTTTTTTTTTGAGAAAATGTATTTAAAGTTTATGTAATACATATGTATAGTTGTTGGTTTTTTTTTTAAATAAGAAAAAGGATCTTTATATGTGTTTAATTTACTATAATTTCATTTTTTTTATAACTTATCCAATAAATTATTATTATTATTATTATTATTATTATTATTATTATTATTATTATTATTATTTTGTCAAGAGACTAGAATCTATCCACTTAATTATCCTTTGGAAACGTGATTTCTCCAACGACAGAACTGTAAGCTTATTTAAAATAATCATCAGTTGAAAAACTGATTGAGGTGTCGACCTTGACACCGACCAAAAAGTTCAAAAATTCTAATTTTATTTAATTTTTTTAGTCTCATTAGCGCAAGTTCATTTATAATATTTTTCGCTAGGTGTTGCAGATTGGAGTCCAGATGTCTCCTATCTGCATTGATCAGTAGCAAATACCTTCATATTTGCTACCGAAGTTTATTTATATATTCTTCATCTGATAAGCGTCAAATAATCTTCACAGTCGTACTTAATCTGGGAAATCAGAATCTGCCAGTTGGTTCTGAATATATTTTACGAGAAGGTGCTAGCCTTGGTTAGAAGCAAGAAAACATAAATTAAGTAATGCATTTCAATAATACATTTCAATTGAGAAAAATAAATCGTTTAAGGTTGTTCTTAAAACAAAAACTGACTACTTTTCGATACATTAACAAAATAATTTTTATTTTTATCCTTCTCAGTCCTGAGACCAAAATTAGGATAAAGCAGGGTAAAATCGCATAGGGTAGACTGGGGGCTAATGGGAAATAGAGGCAATTCGGACAAGTGAATTATCTCATAAAATAATTCAGTTAAATGTTCAAGCTTTTGTCAGTAGACAGTAGTACCAACATTACACAAAGATATGTATTGAGCAATTTTTTCCATTAGCTGATTGTAAAGTAAAAAGAAAAACATTCCAAAGTCTAATTGTGGATTTTAAAAATGTTTAATAAATACTTCACACGAGTTATAATTTTTCCAATTAAGTGAAAAAAATTGTCCAGGTCTGGGTTTGAAACCTGGACCTTTGCTTAAGTTGTCAACGCTTCACCAACTAAGTTATCTTAGGTGGTAGAGCATTGCCAGCTTAAGTCACGGTCTTGGGTTCAAAGCTATCGTAGTTGGTAGCTTAAGCAAAGGTCCTGGGCTCAAACCCTGGTCTGGACACTTTTTCAAACTTCATTTCAATTTGAGACATTGAAGAAAAGAAATTCACCTCTTTATCAGCTTTATAAAAATCATAATCATTCTTGTTCGGGGTTCTCGCTGCCGATTACCATTGCGCCAAATCGCTATTCAATGTTTCATTTAGCATGGAAAGAAACGATCGAATTTTTGTGAGAGCTGAATTATTTTTGCTACACTTTCATTCATGTTCCTGAACGATTGCGTTCTATCTTACCATACTATTTACTACACCCTCAACTTCCGCACACATTTCGGAAAATTTTCACTTTTTAAACAATTCAACAAAGTTCTCACCTCTCCCGAAAGACTCCCTTTGGCTACCCGTAGCACATAAGCGTAGCGTAAGTCTAAAATCTTTAATTTTTGTAAATTTTTTTTAACTTTTTCTGCCCTATTACTATTATTATTATTTTTATTGTAACAATAAATAATCAGTCACCTAAATCCCTCTTCTTTTGTCGCTCTCTCCCCCAGAACCGAGCACACAAAGTTTAAAATCTTTAAATTTCCACTTTTTTTTGTCTTTTTACTTCGTATAACACAAAAAACAAATAACGCTTTTCCTTCAAAGTTTTCAATTCTCTCCATTTGCTTTCCAAGCTATCAATTTTGAAAATCTTTACTTTTTTTCTACTACATTTGTTGATTTTTGTAAAAAAAAAAAAAAAAAAAAAAAAAAATAGATAGGGGCGCGGGAGCAAAAATTTCTTACCCTTTATAGAGATGCATTGCTCAATCAATACTACTTCAGTTTAGCATCGGAGTAAAATCACAGTAAGTGTTCTGTGGGTGGTGTCCCGGCATCAAGTGCCGAATGTAATAAAAAATGGGGTTGAAGAATCATTTTTTAATCAATGTTTCACAACGAATCTATTTTGATAATCTTTTTTATCATTTGGCTACAGTTTTTTTTAAAAATAATTAGCCAAATTCCTAAGTTTGGCCAAAAGTCAGCGGGAACCCTGATCTTTTTCATTTAGTCATCACCTTCTTATAAAGGTACTTTAGCATACAGAGAACAGGGGGGAACAAAATTAACTATGTTTGATTAGAAATTGATTTTAATCTAGATGCTGGTCAGAAGTAGGACGAACAGGATCGGTGCAATCCTTGTCTTTGGAGAGCCCTGCTTGTATGAAGAAAGGAGTCGTCATGCACGAAATGATGCACTCTCTAGGTTTCTTGCACGAACAGTCGCGTCCGGACAGAGATGACTATATACAAGTCATATGGGATAATATCATAAGTGGTAAGTGTTATCTAAATCATTAGTAAGTTCAAGATCTAATGTAGAGATGATTTATTTGTTTTTTTTCGATTGAATGCATCGAGTAGGTATTAAATATGTGATCACTACAATCGAGTCTCTGTCGCTTCATACTTGAAATCTTGAAAACAAAAATTGTATACGCATCTAACTTATTGCACAGGAATATCCAAATACGTACAATATATTTACTTTCGCGTACTCTATAATCGATACTTTTGCATTCTTGCTTTTCGTGCACGTGAAACACAGACTTAAGCTAATTTGCTAAAGCTCCTCTTCAGTACAGATATGAAATTACTTTTCCAATGTTAAATTCATGACCATCCAATATTTTCGTATTTTTCAAATCTTGCATACGAAAATAAAAATTTTCAAAAAAAGTTTCGTATATATATTTTTTAAAAAGGTGTTTCTTCGCTATTTCTTCGATAAAATATTTATAAAATCATATATATTATTTCTGATATCAACATCCCTTTTTCTATGCTTATGCAAAACGTGAAGCGCTGAATGAGGTATTACTCGAATTTTTTTTAAATGAACCTTTGACATAGTATGCTAACAGTTAGTTAAAATACGTTGTTTGATTGACAAGTCTTGTTAATTAAAAATTAATGAAAAAATGTATCAACAAATATTCTCAAAGACTGCGGTGTGGAAGTGTTGTATGTGTTCACTGACATATTTAATTTTGTTTTAAGGGTTGAAATTTTATTCCAGAACTATATATTTTAAAATTATTTTGTCAATTAAGTAACAAGGAAATATAATTAAAAAAAAAAAAAAAAAAAAAAAAAAACTTAATTTTCTAATGAGAAACTTGAATAATGCGAATGTATTCCTCAGCCATGGATTTAACAGTGGAGAGGGGGTTTTGGAGTCTATAAGTAGTTTTGTTGGAAGTCAGTAGCTGTAAGTACTTATTTTGGAATTCGGTCGGGAATATTTTTCATTTGTGTAGTTTTGATACGATGCCATTTATATATTTTTATATTGTATTAATTTCTCATTAAATTTATTAAAAATGGAATATTGCATCTATATGCAATCATTTATTCTTTTTAATTTTATTTACAGGTTAATGATTTTCAAACCAATAATTTTCCCTAGAAGATTATTCTATGAAAATTTACATGCTGCATTATTAATAGCATGTTCTATTTTTCATTTGATTGTCTAACATGTATTTGAATAACTGCGAATTTAATAATAATCTTATTTTATCAATATGAAAATTAGCAAACGTTTTATTGTTAACACGTTGACTGTCACAGCCTTATCTATTAAAATGAATAGGTTTCTAATTTTAATGTTTTCTTTTTCTTTAGAGTACAATAATAATATCATTTGAACATTTTTTTAAATATAATTTTTTATGCTGTTAGCTAATTTTGTTTATGTAGAAGCACAGGTGATTTACGCGGCCATAGATTTATTTTATTTGTGTATTGACCTACACAATTACAAATTTTGTCGTGGGTTGAACTAACTTTTGGTGCTATAGTAGTTGCGACCATAAGATGTTGAGATTTTGATTTAATGGCGGGTTGAACCAACTTTTGGTGCTGTGGGTTGAAGTAACTTTTGGTGATATAGTAGCTGCGACCATAAGATGGTGAAATTTTGATCTAATATTTGGAGCTATGTTTGTTTATAGGTTGGTACATGGATTAACCGGATCTTCAAATGTTATAACGAGATTTCACCATCTGATGGTCGCAGCTACTATAGCACCAAAAGTTACTTCAATCCACAGCACCAAAAGTTGGTTGAACCCGCCACAAAATTTTTAACAGTGCAGACAATTAAAAACGAACACTATGATACAGCTTTCTGAGATCAAACAAGCGCACATCTTAATCAAAAGGCTCTGTGCTGCGCATCATATCTATTCCACACGACTTCTGAAAATAAATTGTTGTGAATAACTCATGAGTCAACACTGTACAAATAATATTACGTCTTCATAAAAAATCCCTCATCCATAGTGAACTCTTAATCATGACAATCAACAGTGTAAATAGAAATTAAAATATCATCTAACTACCATCATTCATTGTGAAGTTTAAATCATACACTCTGATGAACTTATCTTGTTCATGACAGTCAAAAGTGTAAATAGGACTTAAACAATCATGTAGCTACCACCATCCAATGTGAACTCTAAATCATAAACTCTTATGTACTTACAAAAGCTCAGCCTAATGTGAACCTATTGTAATGTAATTAATCAAAAGCCTAATAGCCTAATTTGTAATTTTTTTTAATGATAATAATTTAATTTTTAACAAGTGTCCCCAGGCTTCTAATCATGTAAGAAAGTACTGAAAAAAGACCGAGGATTAAGAATTAAAAATTCATGTAAAACGTGTATCCACTTCGACTGACCATAAATTTTTAAATACTTTTTGAAACTATATAGAGAAACTTGTAAGATATTCAAATCTAGTTCCAACTCACAGAGAATGATAAAATACGCATTCTTCATCCGTAAGATAATTTATTTGAGAATGAAAGTGTTTACAAACAGCTTGTATTAAAATGATCTCAAAACTGTATTTTATATAATGAATTAATAATACAGAAATCCTTTGGGAAAGAGTATATTAAAAACTCATTCAAATTAAAAAAATATAATTTTTTTGAAATTATGATTAATGAATTATTTAAAAACCTAAATGTTTATTTATATCAATCATATTAATTAATTCTATAGATAATACAATCATATAATATACAGGTATTTCCAGAAATAACTTTTATTGTATTTCTTAGGTATGGAACCAAATTTTGAAAAATTATCTCCATTGGCTATCAATAATTTGGGACTAGACTATGATCTTAGATCTGTTATGCATTATACATCTAGTATGTTTGCTAAAGAACGATCGCAGCCTACACTAAGGCCGAAGGACAATGATGTCTCGTTGGAAGACTTGGGATATGGACAAAAACATGCCGAATTCACAGAACTGGACCTTCAGAAGATTAGCAAGTTTTATGAATGCCCTTCCAAATAATAAAATACAGTGACAGTAAACAGAAAATGTCTAGTTTTTGAAGATGATGCTAAACTACCACAACAGATATAACTTCTTAGATTTTGAATTTTTTATATTCGATGCAATAAAATTTTATAGCAAGACATATTTTTTAAACGTTTATTTTAGTTTCAGTTAAATTCGTAACGAATAAATGAATAAAATAAAATAATAAAATAAAATAAAATAAAATAAAATAAATTAAAATAAAATAAAAATTATATTTTTTCGAAATTAAATTTACTTAGACAAGTGAACTCGTGCGGGGCTTTCGCCCTGTAATCTTTGAGATTATTAGGGGTTCCATAGCAACATCGTAAAATTTGCCACAATGCGAGATGAATCGCAATCCGATGATTGATTACCCCGACTCGGAGACATCAACAATAATCGGGTTCCTATTCAATTCGTATAGTAGCTGGGTATGTGATGTTGTTATGGTAACACCGCGCCGCTCGTGCGCCAGCTGACTAGCAGTTTTGTTATTTGTACCATCTTATCTATCATGTATATGAAAATCATTGACGCCAACATTGGTTGCCAAAATATGTAAAGCTGTCTCCCGGACAAATACTTTTTACTGATGAAAGAGTCCCGCCATTCTGAAAGAAATCATCAAACGACGCAATTTTGTAAAACGATGTAATTTACAGTAATTTTTATTGTTTAACTGGCACTAAGATTGATGCCTTAATCTCGAAGAAACGAAAAGCTGTCATTCGAGAAAATGGCATAATTATATATATATATATATAAAAAAAAAAAAAAAAAAAAAAAAAAAAAAAACTTTAATTTCTAAAATTAAAACAAAAAACGGGAGAAGGAAGTTCTTTTCGCACTTTATTCATGCTTGTATTCAAAATTCAACTTGTTTGCTTCCTGACACATACCATGAAGAGATCTTTGTTCCTAAATGAATTACATTTTCCTGAACAACAATAAGTAAATAAATAAATAAATAAAAAATAAAATTATTACTTTAAACTAAATATACATTGTCTGAAATTCTCATCATGATTGCGTGTCTTTTTTAAAGTCAAACCGACGTTTATATTAAAAAAAAAAAAAAACCCTGTTCTGTTCGAGCATTTACGTCTTAAAAGAAACAGCCAAGTTAAGTTTTAAGTTTCCATATTTTATAATTCCATATAAATCGTAATTTAGATTTTTTTTCTGGAACGTTTTCAGCTCATTTCACCTTTCCGAATTTCGAATTCTTTAGAAGCCGTTCTTAGCAAGCATTTACAGCTTATAAGTAACGACCATACCAAATTCACGTTTCTAGCCCACTTGTTGCAGAAATTGCAATTTTAGAACTTTTTTTCTCCTGCTGTCCCCTTTAAATTTCGAATTTTTAAAAAACTGTTCTGTTTGAGAATTTACGTCTTAAAAGTAACAGGCAAGTTAGTTAACTTTTAAGTTTCCATATTTTATAATTCCATATAAATCGTTCTTTAGAAAGTTTTTGGAATATTTCCAGCTCATTTCACACTTTTAAATTTTGAATTCTTTAGAAACCGTTCTTAGCGAGTATTTACATTTCATAAGTAACCACCGTGCCAAATTTCCAGTTTATAGCCTCAAAAATCAGAAAAATTGTAATTTTAGAACGTGTTTTGGTCCTGGATCCCCTTGGGGGTAGTGATACCAACATAAAATATAGCTTATGTTAGAGCAGACACTGACAACATCATTTTGAACCATTTCTTTTGAAATTGGTTTGGTAGTTTCAGAGATTATTTCCTACAAGCAAACGCATAATCTTTTCTTCTTTATAATTTTATTAGTATAGATTAATTGACGTATTATTTTTTTTACATCTTTAAATTTTAACTATCTTTCTCTGATGTAATGATGTTTAACTGTGTTGTATTTGGCGGGATGTTAGGAAAAACTACAAATGTGTTTGGAACAATACAGTATAAATTCAATTGGAGTATCTTAGTTTCAATCAAATGTACGCAGCTTGATTTAAATACATGTAACTGTAAACATATTGGTTGGTCCACATTTTAAAGATTCTATTTAGTGAGGAAGAGTATTTTGATGTTAGAAAAATCACAAATACGGTTGGAGTAAAATTTTTGTATTTTAAGAATAACAAGAACAAAAAATCATGCGCCAAGCATAGATTATGAAACACTTTCCAACACGTCCAGAATAGATTAAACAATTTTCACCGTTTAATAAGTTAATTTAGAAAACGCATAACACATTTAAAAATTCAATTTCAAGAATTACCGTCAATAATTTGAAAAATATCCGAATTATTTTGTGCAGCCCTGTATATGATCTATAGATTTGTATATATACTACATAGTAGGCTAAAATTTTGTTCAGTTAGGGAACGCATAACACAGTTGTAAATTCCTCTTCAACAATTTCCGTTAATAACTGGATATGTACTCGAGATCTACAAATCAAGTAATGGGTAAAAAATTAGTTTGATTTCAAAACGTACCACTACTTAAAACGCACTTCCAGCAATTATTGTGCTTTGACCGTATTATTTTGTGTGTCTCTGTAAATAAACGGTAAATGCTATCTACACAGTATTTTATAGTAAACCTCTTGTACTGCACCTCAGTGATATATATCAATTTAAATAAGTTTGAAATAGTGTAACATCATTAAAATTTACCGCAAACGATTTTTCCCTACCGTAATGTAACGGAATTCTTTTAAGTGTCCCTGTAAATGAACTATAAACGCTACACACTTCATTTTCAATACCGAACATGCCATAATAAACCTCAATAACATATATCAATTGCAAGGCAATCCGAGTATATATACGTGAGTTAGAGAATGGACAGACAGACAGACGGTAAACAAAGACACAAACCGAATTCATAAACCATTTTAAACCATGTTGTAAAGTGTTAAAAACGAACACATAAAAAATCACATCACTTTCTACAGCGAAAATGTTTAGTATATATTTATTTTAAAATTCAATATTTTTCATTAAATTGACAATATTTTTGAACTGACAAAATGCTTGAAAATTATGAGCAATAAAAAATTAAATACACTGCTCAAAACAATTAAAGGATATTGCAGTTTTAGGTGGATTTTGTATCTGGGAAACTTTTTAGCTGATTGATACATGGTCGACAGACATAGTAGGTTATATGAGAATAAATTACACATGTTTGGCAGAAAAAAATGCATTTTATTGCGCATTTGTGTACAAAAGGAAAAAAACACAATTTGTGCATATGAGAAAAAAAGAATAAGAAAAGGTGTTTTCTTCAAAGAAAATCATTTTCAGTAGGGGGTATGGTTTCCACGGGCGGCCAGCAACGTTGAACACCTTTGAGGCATGTACTCAATGAGGCTGTTAATGACGAGTTGGGGTATTCTGCCCCACTCTTCCAGAAGAGCTCTTTCCAGTTCTTGGAGAGTTTGTGGGGGATGTTGGCGGCCAGAAACTCGTCTTCCTATAGCGTCCCAAACGTGCTCGATTGGATTCATGTCTGGAGAATACGCTGGCCATTCCATTCGAACGATTCCTTCCTCGAAAAGGAAATCCTCCACCAGGTTTGCACGATGTGGCCTGCAGTTATCGTCCATTAAAATAAAGTTATCTCCGATTGCTGCAGCGTAAGAGACTACAATAGGTCTGAGGATCTCATCCCTATATCGGCGACCAGTCAGAGCTCCATCTCGAATGATGTAGAGGTCAGTGCGCCCGTCAATGGAGATGCCACCATACACCAACACTCCTCCACCGCCAAATCTGACACTTTCGTGCACGAACGCAGGATTATTCCTACTGCCACGGTCCCTCCAGATGAAAATACGCCTATTATCCGGATGCACAGAAAAACGGGACTCGTCAGAAAACAGAATATTGCTCCATTTATTTCTCCTCCAGTTGGCATGCTCGGTTGCCCACTCCCTGCGGTCGCGACGATGCCTTGATGTTAATCTAACACATACCATCGGTCGGCGAGCATACAGACCTACAGCATGGAGCCGGTTTCGGACAGTCTGAGTTGAAATCGTGGTGCCTGTAGCTGAGCGAAGGTGTTGTTGGAGAAGAGTAGCGTTCATGTTTCGGTGTCTCCGAGCTGTTAACGCTAAATACCGATCTTCATTGGGCGTTGTTGCCCGTCTACGACCTTGCCCTGGTCTTCGGCCTGCACATCCACTCTCCAAAAAACGGTTCCAGATCCTGGAAATGACACTTTGTGACACTCCAATGGCTTGCGCTACTTCGGCTTGAGTTTGACCCCCTTCCAACCTACCAGCAATTCTCCAAGATTCTGAATCTGTCAAATGACTTCGCTGAGACATCTTACTCATCGAAACAAAGCAATCACTGAATGCCGACCATCCTTGTCTTCATTCTCTTTTATCCAGTTGAAAGTCAAATTTCATTCGCTGCCGCTGAAGCGACGTTTTTGACGTCGAACTCAAAATTTGCATACTCCACAGTTTGAAAACCAGAAAAGTTTGCATTTGTGATTCTCTTCTTCTATTTTCGTCAAAAAAAATTTCGTTTATATCTTTATTTTATATAAAACTTCAAATATCCTTTAATTGTTTTGAGCAGTGTATATTGTTTCACTGCGTATGCTTAAAACACAATTTTTCTTGGTTGAATTTTCATTCAGTGAAGAAACCGTCATTTAAATGCAGCTGCAGCAAGATTACAGAGAACCACGTATGTTTAATTCAAAGTTAGTATGAAGCATGTTTAGAAATATTTTGAAGAATGCTAAAGAATTTACTGTTACAAAACAGTTCAAACCTTTAAATTAGTATTCTGTGCACCATGTAATAATTTTGGATACTTCTCTCATTCTACGGAACTTTGTCTCATTATCTCAGCAATGTTGCTAAAAAAAAACAAAAAAACACATTTTTCATTCAAAATGTCACATAAAGTGAAAGTGACTATTCCGCCTTGTCTTTAGTTCATTGTCTACTGGCATTTTCGCCCTTGAATTAAACTTGAAGAAAATTACTATCACGCTCTTATTTGTCCTTTCGTATTTGACAAAGAACTTGACAATGAGAAAAATTTAGTTCTCCCTTGAACTTCATATTTCTTTGCTTCTGTTATTATATTCTTTGAATTGAATTGATTCTTTCATTTAGGAGTAAGTGGAAAATAAAAAAAGAGATGATTCTATAAATTTGTCGAAAGTATTTCAGTGATAAAATTTTATATTTTATTGTGTTTATAGTATTTCTGAACTGTTGACTTGATAATTAATACTATATAAGCAGTACCGGCTGATGAGTAGTCAGTGCGGAACTGCAACACCCCCTATTTTTATTCCATTTTTTCGATAACACTTAATATAACGAGTCTCTTTTCTTTAACTCTTTCTTTATATTTGCACATTATACAGGGCGTCCGAAGTACATCCCTGAATACAAAATTTATTCATATCCGCTATCCGCTAATAAAGCTGCTATATAAACTGGTATATAACTGCTATATAAGCTGCTATATAAATCATATCCGCGCTATATAAACTGGTGCCAAAGTGTTGGAAAAGTCACCAAGTTGTTTTGCTGCAGGTTTCCGTAACGTTGCTGTAGTGTACCATTGTCAGTATCCAAGAAAGCGGAATTTTTCACAAATCAGGAAAAAAGTTCAGCCTATCCTCTAGTATCACGAGACCCTTTTGTCATCTCTAATTCATCTGAAGCCGTAAGCACCGATTTTTTGGGACTTCGCACAAAAGATTGTCTCACACCTTTCACCCTTTCAGCTGAGGTTGAGGGTCGTCCAGTTCTCGGTACGTGTGTAAGGGTTCGGTTACTCTGATCATGTGCGCAGGCGAGGTTTTGACTGAGATCGTAATTTTTTGTCCACTAACTGTCCATGTGCGTAAAAATTGATCAAGGCTCTCTTTCTCTAACTTTTGACAGGTGGTGTGTGAATCTCGGAAATTGTGAGTTTCAGCTTTTTATCGATATATATACAAATTATTCTAGTTGGTCAATCAATATTTGGGATATATAAGCTTCGAATTTACGTTTGAAAAGCGGAACTTGGATCGGGTCCACTCTCGCTACGCAGAAATCTAGATCCTGTGATTAAATGGAAGCTGCACAAGCATAGGAGAATTTGCTTTCTGGACCGGACGAATGACTGCATCAGCGCTCGCCTGATCTACAGTGTGGAATTGAAGTGTTTATTGAATGCACTCTGACCCGAGGCTGCCTATTGAAGTTATGAGTTCGTTTCTTTTTAATCTTTACATTTAGTATATTTGAAACTTATTTTTATGGAGTAGAGCTTCGAGTAGAAGTTTTAATTATTTCTTTTTTGGAGTTAGGAAAATCAGTAGTGGCCTGCTCAACCCCTGCCCGATTAAGTTGAAATAAACAGTCTTTTTAAGCTTTACCTCTGTGCTCTCCTTGTACGCCTGGCTCACTCAAAACTAATGCTCCCGATGCGATACGTATATCAGTTATACGTTTAACCGATATACGTATATACGTATAATATGTATTTAAAACATACGTATACCCTAAAATATACGTTTAAACGTATCCATATACGTATAAGCGTATGTCGGTTAAACGTATAATTTAAGTGTACGAAAAATTCAATTATACGTATATTTTAAATACGTATTTACTTTTAATACCAATGGACCTCATCAGTATTACGTCACAAAACGGGGAACAAGCTGGAAATCAGTGGTTTTAGCGAAATAATTTGCATAATATGTTTCATACATAGGATTTTGTTATTTTTCTCTATAAACGATTATTATAAGCATATAACGGAAGAAAATACTTTTTGAGAAAAGAATGAGAATAGACACGTTTCAGATTTATTGTCACTTCTTGTTAAGTAAGTTTATTTTTCTTTTCTAATTTTTTGAAAATTCTTTATTTGTGAGTGCGTGTACTCAAGATTGCGTCCGGGTTCAAATGTTATTCTTTCGACGGGGCTAATGTTTTCCACTCTGTGTTAATGTGTATAACGCGAGTTCATTTTTTTAATCATGACACTCATATGGTATACAAGGTGTATGGACATTACGTTTAAGATTTTTTGTTAATTTTGACAAATTTTATTTTTTGTGTGAAGTACTTATAAATTTTGATTTCTAATAGCCAGACAAATAATCGCCAATGCAGATTTTAGAACGCAATCACACATGCATAAAATGACTTGCCTTCTCATTTCTTTTGTAATGTAGGACGTATTTTCAAAATATTTTAACACGGTGACTACCGGGTTAAAATTAACGGAATTTTATTTTATTCAGAAATTCCGAATTCATACCTGAAAATACTAATAGCAATATTTGCTTTATTTAATGACAGACATTTCGTGATTACATAAAATAAAAAAACTTCTTTCGAAATTTCCGGTATTAATTCGTAATTTTCGATTAAAAGTGGAATGTCAAATAAGTGACCAAGTGACGACGCCACGTATACGTCCTCGGTAGCAACTGTGTTAAATAGAGAAAAAAAAAATATTCTTAAATACAATAAAAGTATGAGTGCGAAACTTCCCAGGAAATGGATTGGTCAGTGTCACTATAAGATAAAAAGTTAATGCATGCCTATGTTCTGCGGTCGCATTAAAAAATAATTTTTCGCGCGAAATGTCCACGCCATAAATCTAAAGAAGTTATGTGTGGAGGTGTTACAGACATGCGAAAATTGGCTTTGGAGCTACCCGCTACCCATAGTAAAACATTTCATAATTAATAGCTTAGATTTAAGGGGAAAAAAACTATATATCTCAGCTGAGGAAAAAAGTTTCGATTTTTAATTGTTTTTTGGAATACCTTTACCGCTAGACAGGTAAATTAGGGACTTTCGTGGATCTTTGAACAAGTAATCACGATGGTCCACGTAAACTACGAGAATGTGGACCTCAGTGGGTGTTTCTCAATTTCTGTGATCCGCAGACCCGGTAGGTGCCATTTCCCTTTACTTCTGGCAGCAGGGTTTTGGTTTTTCTGACGTCACTGGCGGTGCTAAGGTGGATTCTTCCAATGGGTAAGAACCTTTTTTTCTGATTTAAAATAGTATTTATGCTAAAAAAAAAATTCGTTTTTTTGGTCATAGGAGAGCATATTTCTTCAAAATAAAACATTTTTCATTAGGCACAAAGTAAAGTATTTTTTCTAGGAATAAAGCGATTTAGAGGAGATTTTTTTTTCCTTCAAATGAAATAATCGTGTATTTTTTCTTTGCTAATATGGGAGTTTGCATTGCTTGTTATCTTTGGTCGATCTTTGAAAGGGACGGGGGTGCAATGTAAACAATTATTTTCATTTCCTTTGACAGCAAGGGCAGTTTTCCCTCACACGAAGCTTTAATTCCTTCTCAGAAAGAGATATTTCCGGTCACATTTCCTAAATACGTGGCAAATATTTTCCAGCTTTTGGTCTTAGCTCTTTAAAATAATGCATTCTTTGCATTGATTTTGCAGAAAATGCCTAGTACTTATGCTATTGCAACATGTACTAATCGTTTGGATAAAACGCAAAATGTTCTATATCATACATTTTCGAAGAAATCTGATATAAAAAATTAATGGATCATTGCATCCAAAGGAACAGATAATAGCTTTAGAAAAATCATGCATCAAGCACAGATTATGTAACACTTTTCAACTCTTCAAAAATACTTTTATAAATCTTTACTGTTTAATTAGGTCTGATGTCTAAGAGAAAAATTTGTACAAATTTCATAATACATCTAAAAATGCCATTTCAGGAATTACTAACAATATTCGAAAAAATATCGAATTCTTTTGTGCACCCCTGTATATGATCTATAGACTTGTATATAAACTATGCATACAAATTACTAATAATATTACTTATACAATACATACAGCGGCATAAATTGCTAAAATTTAGTTCAGTTAGGGAGGTCATAGCACAGTTGAAAATTCACCTTCAGCAATTTCCGTTGATAAACGCACATGTATTCGAGTATTTTGTGCTGCCTTGTGGGTGATCCATAGAATTTATACATAACAAGTAATAGGCAAAAAATTCGTTACATTTAAAAAGCAACTAAAATCGCACCTAAAATCGCACTTCAAGGAATTATTAGTAACTGACAGTTCTTTAACCGAATACTTTTGAGTGTTTCTGTAAATGAACGATATATTATATGACAGTAAGCGCCTTGTAGTGCACCTCAGTGATCAATTTGAATATGTATAAAACATTGAAACATCTTTAAAATAAGCTGCAAACGATTTTTCCCCATAAACCGTAATGTAACGAATTATTTTCAGTGCTGCAATAAAGGTATAAGTGCTATGCATACAGTATTCTATAGTAAACCTCTTATAGTGCACATGTTATATATGTCAATTTTAATATGTTTGAAATATTTTAACATCATTACAATAAGCCGCAAACGATTTTCCCCGTAGACCGTAAAGTAACGGAATTATTTTGAATCTCCCTGTAAAATAAGCTGTAAGTGCTACACACTTCATTTTCAATACCGAACATGGCATAATAAAGCTTAATAAGATATATAAATTGCATAACAATCCGAGTATATTTACGGCAGTTAGAGCACAGACAGATGGCATACAGACAGAAAAACCGAATTTATAAACACTTTTCAACTATGTTGGAAAGCTGAAAAAAGAGATACGCTGCCAAAAAAATGAAAAATATGGAGTCAATCAACTGTGTATGATCAGTATGTGTATAATCAATCAACTCATGTATTTTATCATTGCATGATAAAACAGTACGAAAAATTGCAAATAATAGAACATACATCTAAAATACATCTTCAAAATGCACCCTGTAATGAAATAAAATGCTCGAAATGAAAGCATATTCTGAAGGTATACTTGAAGGTACCTTAATATATTAATTGGTACCTTAATATATTAATTATTAAAATATTTTTATATAATTTTATCATCATACAGCATTTTGTTATTATTATATATTTATATTAAAATATAAATTAATATAATCCTTTTGGAAGATATTTTTAAAAGTATATTATTTTGAATTTCAAATTTAATTTTTTTATATCACATAAATCTTCCAGTTTTAAAAATATGGCAATTTAAAAAATAAAGTTTCTATTTTTATTTGTATTTTAAATGTCTTTTAGGAATACTGCTGTCTTACTTTTTATTTTATAATATATATATATATATATATATATATATATATATATATATATCAATTATTTGATATTTAATCACATCAATTATCTGAATGGAATCTGAAGAAACAGTACATTTTAAAATTAAGTTTAGAACGCTGAAAAGAAATGTAATTTTAAATTTTAAATATTATTAGGAAATAAATTTTTTTGCGTAAACGTAGAACAAGAATTTATCTTTCTTTTTTTGTTTCTTTCTTTTCTTTTCTTTCTTTTTTTTTTTTTTTAATTATGTATGTACATTTATGGTTATCGTGTAGCATTAAAATAATACTTTATATAAATATTTCGGAATTTGTTTATAAAGTATATTACTCTGAATTTCAAATTTTATTTCCATTAAATCATCTAATTGTATCTTATGTATATTTCGGTTTAAAAATACTAAATATTCAGCCATTTACTTATTAAAGTTTTTACATTATTTGTATTTTAAATCTAATTTCACAAAACTCAATATTGTGTATATGTCGTATGAGGTTGAAATCTAAGTGATTTTTTTTTTAAAACTTTTTTATAGGTTTTTATGAAATACATGTCACAATTATAATAATATTAGAATTATTATGTATTTCAAATAGAATACTGATCAAATATTAAAATTATTAACATGATATTAACTGCACTCATATAAACATTAAATTTTCTGCTCTTGTAGGTCTTTAAGATTTTATTTATAATAATTACTATTTGCTTGTTTTTAAAATGAAAAGGAACTTTTCATACTGAGGTACAAATAAAATGTAATGCTAAAAATAGCAAATTTAAAAATTATATATCGTAGAATTGAAAAGACATAATAGTTTAAATTTTGGATGTGATGTTTGTCCTATGTATAAAAAATATTTAAAAAAAAAAATTAAACTTCTTCACTCGAAAATTTGTATTGATACTTTTCAATTAAAAATAGGGCTTTTCTAAACCAAATCAACTGGAAAACTGAATCGAGCAGGCTAAGACTCGTTTAAACGTTTATACGTTTAACCGCTGGGGTAAGATCCGTATATACGTTGGATCGTATATAGTGTTTCGTATATTACGTATAACCGACTGTGCCGTATCATACGTATAAAAAATCTGCACCCCGTATAATACGTATTATACGTATACACGTATAAACGTATAATAGGGAGCACTACTCAAAACTGATGGCAATGGCCGTCACACCTGGTCCGGCTTCCTGTACACTGATGACACTGCTGCACTACAGCCACGTTAGGAAAACCTTCAACACCACCACCAACAACAACAAAAAAAAAAATCTTTGTTAGATTTGCCACATTTTGGCATCAGTTTCATACGTCTGTGTTATTTATAGCGGATATGAATAAATTTTGTAATCAATAAAGGGAAGACTTTTCGGACACCCTGTGTAATTCTTAAGTTTAATGTCAGTAGCTATCCATTAGTTGATGAAATATGACAGAAATACTTGTATGGAATTCCCAGGTTCACAGTTCTAGTAACGCAATGCTGTATGAGCGCGCACATATTCGAAACAAAAGGCTGCTTATTAGGGAAAAGAAGGCACTGTGGATTTCACAGTTCCGAAAGACTTTTCCGGTTCAGCTACCGAGAAAGCTTTTGTATTATGAGAATATTTAAGGCGTAGTGCAGTATTTATTAGAATGGATTAGTAAAACTTTGCATATGTCTTTTTGCGACTATGCTTTAATAAATTCTGCATACTGCATTTAAAAAAAAAAAAAAAGAAATTCGAACTAAAACATTTCTTATAAAAAGTTTCATTTTTGTTTTGAATGGGCAGAGTAGAACAAAGATATATCGAACTAATTGTGCAAAGTTTCTTCTATTTTCACATTAAAATTGATTTGAAAACATATATTTTAATTTTTTTTTTCTTTTAGCAGATTTTATTAAAAATTTCGAATATTTACGCTGTTATTTTTTTAAACCAAAGTTTATATATTTTAAAGATTTTTCACCCATCATAAAATTTAGAGGAAGTCCTTTCTAATGATAATTTTCGAATTTTTCTAGAGAAACGTACGAAATGTTTACACAATAATATAATAATAGCTATTTTTTTTTTCTGAAAAGCAGCGCGCCTACTTATTTTAGATACGAGTCATCACTGACTATATAGTTTTTAGCTATAATAAGTTCAGCTGTTGGACTGTTAATAAAATGTCCATGTTGCTAACATTTTCAGAACTGTCCGAATCACGAGGAGATAGTAATGCCCTGTTATATTATATAGTAACAGTTTAAACGTTACTTTCTAAAGCGAAAGTGCGTTGAATGCTTTCACGTTGTTAAAACTATACGTTTTCCCTAAACTTATAAAATTTTATGAACTGATAAAATAAATGTAAATATCAAGGAATTACAATTAAAATATGCTGCATGGTTCTATGCAATAGCGTAGACAGGATTTTATTTCGGGGAAGGGGGCGATGAGCACGGATGACCTTCATGTTTCAATGTTAATGGGCAGATTACACAAAAAAATACAGACATTGAGGAGGGGGGAGGGAGACTTCCGCTCCCTAAGCCCCCCTCCGGGTTATGCCCCTCTCACTACGGATGATTACAACGCGATTTTTCTAGATTTAATTTTCATTTATTCAAGTAATCTTCATTTAATTGAAGCGATAGAAAGATTAGACAGAAATTATTATCATATCTATAACTCAAAGATAACATGAAGTATGCTCAGAAATATAAAGAAAAATACTAAAGAATTTACTGTTACAAAACAATTCGAATCGTTAAATTATTATGCTGTGCATCACGTAATATTTTTATATATTTGTCGCATTCTACGGCGTCGTTGTCTCATTATCTCAGCAGAGCTGCCAAAAGGAACACATTTTTCTCTCAAAATGTCACATAAAGAGAAAGTGACCATTGAGCCTTGTTTTTGGTTCATTGTCTACTGGCATTCTTGTCCTTGAATTAAACATCGCGCTCTAATTTGTCCTTCTGTACATTCTGCAAAGAACTTGACAATGAGCAAAATTTCGTTCTACCTTGAACTTTACTTTTCTTTACTTATGTTATTATAATTTTTTTTTCATTCAATTGACTCGTTCATTAAGAGAAAGTGAAAAGCAACAGGAGATAATTATATCAATTTGCCAAAAGTGTTACAAAGAGAATAACTTTGCTGATGTAGTAGGATGACATGTTTCCATCTCAAAAAGTTAAATATAATATCTGTTTTCTACAGCTTTAACATAAAGGAATTTAATTACACTGTCTATGAAATGGTTTTCCACAAATAACATAATAATTATACAATAAAATCTGTGAAAAACAAAACTTGCCGATATTATAGCTAGTAATTCCATTTTCACAGGTTTTACTGTATTATAAGTTTTCAAATTCAAAATATTAAAATTTTTTTTTTTTTAAATTGAAAATTGAGAAACGATGTTTGATTTCTGTAGAGCCTGATTAAGGTTGTCTGGGGCCCAAGGTCCAGCAACTTTTCAGGGCCCCACCAAACCAAAATAGTAGCTAGAAATATTTTTCAGGAGTTATTCCGGGGGTTATAATTAGAAATTACGATACGGTTGCCAAGTTAACCAAAATCCTTTAGGTTTTTGAATATATCAATTTATTTATTTAGGGGCCCTTATCAGCAGTGGGTATAAGGCCAAAGTCTAGTTGTCCTATGCGGTAATCAGGTACTGGATTTATTGCTATCTGAATAAGAATATAATAACAGTGCATTTACGAATGAAATTGAATTCGTGAGTGTAAAAAAATAACCTGATTTGTGAACAGTCTTAAGGAGTATCACCACTTTGGTCGATTCAAAATTTAATTTCTGTCTTTCTTTCTTTTTTTCTTTTCTTTTCTTTTCTTTTCTTTTTTTTCTTTTTGCCGTTTAAAGTTCTCTTTGGTCTTTGCACACACGAAAATCATATTTTATTTCTTAGAAATAGCTATCGAAAGTGATGGAGGAAATGTTGGAGCTAATACAGAAGTAGAACGTGCCAAAGAAAGTAAACAACAAAGAAAGTTTTAAGCGTTTTTCCCCCCTTTCACAACAGCATTTTAAAAATAAGTGGACACTCTAGTTTCGCCAATTTTCAATCAATAAATTTGAGTTTTTTGAAATTTAATCGTCACACATTTTTCTAGGGATTTACGTAGGATATGTTTTCGAAATATTCATGTATAGCTTTTCTATGAAGTTTTCAGTCATGAAATTTTTGGATGAAAAGTTAGATTTTACTTTGAATTGATGTCATTACATTAAAAATGTATATTTTTTAAAACGGCTACGTTTTTTACTAGCTTTGGGACTAAAAAATACTATTTTGTTTTGCTCCATTGTTCTAGATTAAGTGTACGATGAGTTACGTCCACAGCTTCATTTTTTTCCGCTCACCAGCTGTCAATCCACCATTCTTTAACGTATGAATTAAAAAAATACAGTTTTCTACTTTAATACATGTATAATAATTAGGTGCAAATAGATTTTTATAAACACTTCGTATTTCTTAAAAATAAAATCCTGTAAAAGCCTTAAATTTCAGGACGTCAAAGTGGTGTTATCTTTTGAGTGAATTTGTGAAAAATGTAGAATTTGAATTAAAGAAAGCCATATTGTAGTGAAACATCATTAAACAGGTTCAACCATTAGCAGTGTCTTATTATATTTTAATTTTTGACACGCAAAGAAACTCGTTATATATACATATATACAGGGTGTCTCTTCTTATCGTTGACTAATAGTTAATTACTAAACTATTAGTTTAGATATATAGCTCCAATAGCAAAAAGTTTCAAATATTGTTTTTCATCGTATGAAAAACCATTTACGTCAAAATAGTTTTCTTAAGTTATGAATTTTAGATTTTTACAAGGTCCCTTTGTCCTGTCATTTATATTTAGAAAACGGTTTTACAAGTAAAACAGTAAAAATGTTAAAATGCTCTGAATTTTATGAATTTTCGGCATTTTCTGGCATTAAAAATGCGTTTTTTTCGTTTTCATAACCAGTAAGTACTAAAAATTAATAAAATAATAAATAAATAAATAACGCAAAAATTCGTATACTGTACTGATACGATCGTATAAAAAAATAATTTTCGTAGCTATAAAAGAAAACAATTCTTACGTAACTGGATTTTCATATGAGGATTAAACACATTCGAAGCATTTTTGCAGTTGGAATCTCTAAAACCAATGGTTCAGAAATTAGCTATTGGTGAACAATAAGAAAAGATGCTTTGTATAAAAGAACATTCTAGTTTTTTACAATGGAATAAAAAAAATCTTACAAATAAACGACAAATAAGAGTGACAATAAAACATAATATATCTAATACGTTTTTAGTTTTCTGTTCTTGAAATGTTTTTATTTTCAGTAAGCTTACGTTTAGGACGATTTCCTCATTATACTTTTACAAGAGTCGAATGAATATACCGGGTGGTTATAACAGAAGTACATCTCTATTTGAAGCTGTCTGTAGCATGAAGTAATAACCCCAATGAAACCAAAATCGGTACACTAACTATTCGAGAAGGGGGAAGAAGAATAGAATAATAAAAAAATAATTGCAATAATCGCCGAAAGATGGCGCTTTTAAGTGTGAAATGTAACGTGTAAAAAACAAGAAGAAAGAATTTAGGCGTAAAACCGGGTGTTATACCTAATTTATTGGAAAATATCACAGTGAATGTGGTTACGCTGTCACATGGCGAAGTCAATCAAGTTCAGGTTCCACATGGCCATTGTGCTGGAAGACACAATCCAGGCGGTGCACGACGTGCTCAACTGCGGAATGTAATGCATCAGAAGGCTAACTGAAAGGCATTTCGTACAACGTTACTGGCAGAAATGACCGCTTCTTGATTTTGCTGACGATTACAACGGCGTTTGCACTGCCAAGCTTCGTAGCGCCATCTGTTGGCGATTATTGCAACTATTATTTTTTATTGTTCCAGTCTTCTTTCCCCTTCTCGAATAGTAAGTGTACCAAATTTGGTTTCATTCGGGTTATTCCTTCAAACTACAGACAACTTCAAATAGAGATACTTATATTGTAACCACCCTGTACGTAGATAAATAAATTTAAAATTGTTTGGTATGCCTGATTTTGGGCATATTTTCAGAAAAAATGAAATAAATAAATGTATTTTTTTAATACTGCAATTATTTCTTTTCTTTGTAATTTTTTTGGTGAAATGTGTAAGGAAGAAATGTTTCATTGAGTCTACTTCGTATTAAAAATAATTCTTCGCCCGTATATTATTCATTATTTTATTGCTATATACAAATGTGACTTAGAAATGTAACCCTTTTTTTTCATATTGCAGAAATTTGTAATTTTATGGGAATAAGAAAACATTTGTACTTTAAGTTTGCATTTGATTCCGTTTGTCATGGTATAATGAAGTAGTTTGACAAACTATATTAAAATAAATAATAAATGGTTCTAATAATACTTAAAACGATTAAACTCTGTAAAAATGACTGATGCATTATTGAAAAGATATTCTTTGCCATTCCTACATAAACATACACATTGCATATAAATGTAACGTGTGTCCCTCCTTGCTATATTATTGTATGCAAACACGATTAATTAATTAAACAAAGTTAAATTTAGAAATGCAATAAGTTTTGTTTGCGTTGCATAAACGGATAAGTTTACGCAAAAAATAAAATCATGCTTTAAATTTGTATTTAAATTATTATTTAATCTAAAGTAGTCATATAAATTTTTAGACAAAACATATTTAAAAAAAATATCACGAATACTTTTTACGCCAAGTTGGTACTAACGGAAAATGAAAAAAAAAAAAAAAAAAAAAAAAAAAACTCGCATTTTTAATACCAGAAAACGTCGCAAATTCATGAAATTCAGAGCATCATAATAGTTTTACTGTTTTACTTGTAAAAAACATGGATTACATTTTCTAAATATAAATGATAGGACAAAGGGACCTTATAAAAATCTAAATTTTATAACTTAAGAAAACTATTTTGACGTAAATGGCTTTTCATATACGCTGAAAAATAATATTTGAAACTGTACTTGGTACAAATGTTACTTGGTAAAAAATTTCTCCAACTGAGTGAAAAAATGCTGCCGGCCTGGGCATTTATTTTTCACTCAGTTGAAATTCAGTATGATTACTACATTCTGCATTAGCGGAAAAATATTTTAGGACATTCCTACATATACAAAGCTGCATAAATATACTGCACATCCCCCTCAGTTTATTACTTTATGCAAAAGTGACTGATTCAATGAAGAGAGCTACATGTAGAAATACAAGAAATGTTGTTCAAATTGCATAAACCAATAATTTTATGCAAATAATTAATTTAAGTTTGTACCAAAGTGAATTTCTCCAACTGAGTGAAAAAATGCTCCCGGCCTCGGCATTTTTTTGACTCAGTTGAAAAATATTCAGCTCGTATGATATCTTTTCCAATCAGTATGATTGAGGTAAAAAATAATAAAGTGTAGTATTTCATTGTTTAACATTTTAAACTGAGTTAGCTAGACAAAGTGTATTCACAAAAAAATCACGAAAACGTGAAGTATCCATAACTTGAAGAAGTTAGTATTTTATTATTATTATTAGTATCGTTATTATTATTATTATTATTATTATTATTATTATTATTCGCTATTTCTTAATAAACACATATGGGCACAAATCTATGTGTAATATAATTATGTTTAAAAAGCAGTAATTCAACACATATGCAATACTTACAAAGTAAAGTCACATTACTACTATAATAAAAACTAACTTCCTTTTACTAATATAATAAACCCAACAAGTTACACCATTACACCTTTGAAGTTTTAATTAAGAGGATTTAATATTTAAAATAGCGTTGTGGAGGTATTTAATACTATTTCTATCAGAACTCTTGCATGGCCTTCGGATGAACGAAGAATAAAATATTAAAACCTAAAAAAATGAAAATATCCTATTATAGATAAAATAAGATGTATTTTAATTCGTTTTTTCCTTTTAAAAAAATCACACAATTATGAAATAATGAGATAACATGGAGAATTAATAAAGTAAAAAAAGATAAATAATTTTTAGGATTTTCCACTTTGATCATCTATGTTAAGTAAACACTTTGGAATTCACCAGAATACTGAAAAAATAAAAAAATATAATAAATGATTAGAAGAAGGCAATAAATATTAACATTTATATACAGATTGATGATTTGAAGTCCCTCTTTTCAATCGCCCATCATTAAAGCTTTTCTTTGTATAAAAGAATAAATTTAAATAGTTAATTTTAAAATTACCTCTATAAATGCGCATTAATATTAATATTACACTAGTGATCAAGAAAATGACTGTGGAAGAACTGAAGCTTCGTTATTATAATTATGAGATTCAAATTTAATTCAAGGCCGTGAAGTAAAAGATACATTTAAAATAAATCCATACTTTAAATTTATGTAGTCTATTTGAGATATTTATTCATAATAAAAACCTGAGACATCAAGTCTACAAAAAAGTTCTTGGCATGAATATATTTACGTCGCCAAGCACAGTGGGAAGTGTGTTTCTCAAAGAAGATAAAATTCGAAAACCACTCAAGTGGTCACTCAACCACCCCTTTCAATTTAGGTCTTAGGTCGTACAATGCATTTCCGGGTAGAATGTACAGAGTGTCTCAAAAATCCATTCACATTTCAAAAATTTCTAAAAAATTAACAAATTATCACATTGAAGTGCGGTTTGCACTACAAGAATTATTAAAGTATCAGATATTTTTGTGACAAAATCAAAAAATTGTTACGATTTTCTTTTAATTATTTTTTGCCACGGCAATTTTGTTAATTGACAAATCTTATGGGGAAATTCACATTCCAATACGACAATGTGTTATAGTTTTCTTTCAATTTTTGAAATATGAACGGATTTATTGGATGCTTTGAGCTTTTTTTTTTTTTTTTTTTTGGTTTTTGATGTTTGCTTCAAAAAATATCACTCTTGACAAGTCTCTACTTCTGTACGCAAATATATTTTTTTCAATGAATATTTGAAATCAGTACTTTTTTATGGGTCTTTTTAAACTCTTCGGAACTAAAACTTCCTAATCTTTGATAAGTCTTACGTGCGATACTCCGATACGACAATTTGTTAATTTTTTAAATGAATTTTTTAAATGTGAACGGATTTATGGGACACCCTGTGATTTTTTCTTTGTGACCTGGCCGCTCTGATCTATGTCTTCAGTGAATGAATGTTTCATGTGAATCTTGATAAGTGAACGGGCTTATGGGACACCCTGCAGTTGTCTTCTTTGTGACCGGGTCGTTCTGATCTATCTCTTCAGTGACATAAATGTTTCATGCGAATTTTGTAATGTGAATGGAATTATGAGACGCCATGTATTTGTTTTCTTTGTGACCTGGTCGCTCTGGTCTACCTTTTCAGTGACATGAATTTTTCCTAGTTTGTCAGCGTGAGTTTGGAAAACTTCAATCAAATGCTATTTTGTTGCCCAGGATAGTCATTGTAATTATGAGTTTCTTATGAGAAGATTTCGTCATTGTAATAACGCGTTTCAAATTTAATTCAACGTCGTAAAGTAAAAGATACTTTTAATTAAAAAAAAATCATACTTTAAAACTGATAGTTTGTTTAACATTTAAAATAAAACCTTCAAAAACATATGCTACATATCTGTCTATAACGTAATGCTGCCTTTAAAGGAAATTTTCGGGGTCTACTCGAAAAGACTACAATACAGTTTTAACAGACCTTTCTAAAACTGAATTTGTTTCTGGTTCCTCGTGATCCTGTCTGGTTTTATTGTGCGTTCATAATAAAAGTATCTGACATTCAGGGCAGCAAAAAAGTTCTTGGCATGAATATACTTACCTCTCAATGCAAAATGGGAAATATGTTAACAAAAGAACAGGAAACAACTCAAATTCTTTGGCATCAATAAAATTGTTATTAGTTTGTGTCCTGGCTATTGTGACTAAATCGCTTTAGTGACATGATTTTAGATAGCATGTCAGCATAAATTAAAAAAATTCGTATCAAATAAACTTTTTTTTTTTTTTTTTTTTTTTTTTGGCCGAGGAATTATGAGGTTCTTATGACAATCCTTCGTTACTCTGAAGTAAAGGATTATTTAAAAAAAAAATCCCATTTTAAATTTAATAATCTGTGTTTGGAAAACACATTCATTGTAAAAATCCGAGACATTTCCTTCAAAAAAGAAAAATCTTTGGCATAAATATACTTACAACGCGTCGTCATGCAAAATGGGGATTCTGTTTTCAAAGAAAATAAAATCCGGAAACAATTCAAACTTTTTCGCCCCTTTCAACTTTACGTCGTAGAATATACTTCCAGGTTATGTACTTGTTATTTCTTTGTGACCTGGTCGTTCTGACCTTTCACTTCAGTGACATGAATTTTTGATAACTTGTCAGCGTGAATTTGGAAAATTTCTATCAAACAAATGCTTTTTTTGTAGCGGAGGAAAGTTTTGCATTCCTGCAAGAGTTAAAAACCGTGATATGAAGGCATAACGTCAAGCTGTTATTAAATCTAGATATTCAATAAAAAAGAAGAGGAATTAACTTGGGGAATTTGGTTACGCTATTAAGTCTGACAACCAGTTTCTTTAAGAAAACCAAGTTATTAGCTCGGTTTTTAATGATGTCTTTTTTGTAATGAGTGGCAAGGAAATAAATATAAAGTACTTGTAAAATAATTTTTAAAAGATGTAAATACATGAAAGGGGCAGAGGTCTGTAATTAATTCTGCGGAAAACGAGCAGGAATTACACAAATGGATTTGGATGAATGCACTGAAAGTAATTACAAAATTACACAAAATCATATTTAGCGTTTCCTGCTTACGCAAAGTAAATATTTGTATGCTATGAGATATTTTGAATCAACTGAAAAGTGAATGTCCCCAATTCATTGTATTTATTGTTCATATGTAAATAATTCTTTGTAAGCCAATTTTCATATTTTAATTTATTTACTTGAAAAAAGTACATTGTCGTGAGGATATCATGTAAATTTTATCAGAAGCTAAATTAATTACCAGTTCATAAATTAAGCCAACAAAATACACATATGTTATATGGCTGCTGTGTACATATCGTGATTAATATACTGTGATTTCTAGTCTAACTCTTCAAAAACTGCACTTCAGAACTAGTTATTTTTTAAATCATCATTCAAGAATGGTGATCAAGATTAATTGAATGGCTTATTTTGAAAAGGGTGGAAGTCCATTAATTAAAAATTTTCAGGGGAGATTGATGCTATTTAAAAAATTCAAAAAGTGGTGGGGTTTTATTATTTTTATATGTTAATACACTATTAAACTTTACTAAATATATACATTTTGTAAGCAGTGATAATCGGTAACATAGAAAAAAACATTTTTAAGTGGACTTGTGTCCTTTTCAAAATTAATGAAGGGCAATTTAATGAAAAATTCATATTTATATGATTTATTGAATCTTTACTTTGAGAAATACTAAGTTTCTTACAATTACACTTTAATCTTATTTATTGCGCATCTTCTTCAATATCGTGAGAAGTTTTAGTATGTCATTTTCTTAAATTAAATTATATATATATATAAAAAACAAAACAAGCAATCACTACGAATGTGTTTCAGCAACTTTAAGCTCTATAACGGACATGTCGTATCTACCGAAAGGAATGATGAACAAGGGCATCTTTGGTGAAAGTGTGCAGGTGCTATAGACAAATGTAACTGTATACATAACATGATTTAGCCAAAATATGTGACTTCCGCCCTTTTCAAAATAATCGATTCAATTAACGGGCACGCAAATTGAAAAAGTGAATTTCTCATATACATAATGGTTAATTTTAGGAATTGCTAATGAATTTCCTCAACGATCCCAAAAAATTGTGCTGTTTTTAATGTATGTAAATCTCTCATTTTCTCTAACTTTTATCAATTGCTTACTATTCAGTCAGACACCTTATTGTAGAATACGTATCAAGGAAAAATGGATAAAATTTCTTAACTTCTGGCTGTGAAATATTAAACGATAATTCGTATTTTTTCGCGCTTTTTTTTTTTTTTTCTTTTTAAACATTTGTTACGTGCCAAAAACAGAGAGCGACACGTTTATTCTTTTCTTTAGGTAATTATTGACCTTAATTTTTCTCGGAGATAAACTTGAAGAAGTGATTATATATATATATAAAGAATTTATCGTTGTTAGTGTGAACATAATCTCTATATAAAAAAGGCTAAGATACGTGGCGGCGAAAAAGCGGTTATTTCTCTTTTGCCGATGGCAACGAGTGATTTGTTTAGAAAATCAAACTTGCTAAACTAACTTTAGCCTGCTTCGTTATTTGTTGTATTAAGAAAACTGTTGGGTGTATCGATTAGAAAATCACAGTATATACGTGGTTTATTTTTCTAATTCTGAAAATACAAATTTTTTGAGAATCGGACGATAATTTTTTTTTAATTTTGGCCAAAAACTGACCCGCCGAGAATCAAATTACCCAGACATTTGAGTAGGTCATATTAAATTTACTTCCGCTTCGGGGTTCGTCTCTCTATTTACTTTTTAACAGACGAAAGGATTACCAGAGGAAGGGTTTCGCGTAACAATTTATAGAGTGTATTCGCGTTTCGTACTCTTTTTTGACAAGACCGAGCAACGTCGGGCGGATCAGCTAGTGATTTAATAAATTGCTAGCATTAAAAAAATTCATTACGTTTCACTGTGTTTTAAAGGTGATCTTTTTAACACTTTCCAACCTAGTTAAAATGTATTTATGACTTCAGTTTGTCTGGCCGTCTGGCGTCTGTCCGTGCTCTAACTCGCGAAAATCTACTCGGATTGTCCTGAAATTTTTGTATGTTATTGTCGTTTGCTATAGTATGATCCCTATTTCCAAGTGTTTAGCACTTACAGTTTTTTTTTTTTTTTTTTTTTTTTTTTTTACAGGGACAGTCAAAAGTATTCCGTTACATTACAGTCAATGGAGGTAATCGTTTCAAGTGCATTTTGATGATGCTACGCCATTTAAAACATGATGAAATTGATATATATTTATGAAGCGCAGTAAAACATGCTTTTTTGTAGAATATGGGATGCAAAACATTTATTGTTCATTTACAGGGTCAAACAAAAGAATTCTGTTACACATTGTTCTATGGGGAAAATCGTTTGCAAGTGTAATTTAGTGATATTTCACTATTTAAAACATAATGAAAATTATATGCATTACTGAGGTTCACTATAAATTTCTCTCTTGAAAGTGTGGTGTGCATTGCGTTTATTTACAGGGACACAGAAAAGATATCGGTTACAGTACATGTGTGATATTTACAGTCTATGTGTGATAAGTGCGTTTGGAACTTTAGTTTGTGTTTTTAAGTTTAACTAATTTTTTCATAGTACGTGTGTGTTTATAAACTCGTTTGTTTATATACAGGGCTATACAAGGGAATCCGTAAGTATTACAGACTATAGGAGTGAATTGCTTAAGGGTAGTTTTTAATTGTGTTACGCATTTTCCTGCTGAACTATATTTAGTAGACTAATAGAAGTTTGTGAAATATAAATAAATTCATATACAGGGCTACGCAAAGAAAAAGATACTTTGTCGTTTACGGTTGATAATTGCTACGAGTGAGTTTTAAGTTGCCTTTTAGCTTAATATGTGGTGTGTACAAAAGTCTTCAGATAATATACAGGGCTGTACAAAAGATTTCGAGTGCATTTCCATAGATTGGCAAAAATTGTTAAATATGAATATTCTAACTGAACTCAATTTTATCATGCTATATATCCACATCTATTGATCATATACAGGGCTGCACAAAATAATTCGACTACTTTTTTGACACTGGAAGGTAATTTCGAAAATTGTATTTTTCAATGTGTTATATGTTTTCTAAACTGTTTGCTTACATATCTTCTTTCACCTTATTTAACGGTGAAGTTTCGTTACAGTTTTCTGGCTGTGAAGGAAAGTGTTTCATAATCTATATTTGACGCATGATCTTTCGTTTTTTTTTTTTTTTTTTTTTTTTTTTTGAGGCGAACTTTTTTTCCGGAATATTATTAAAAAAATTATAAAAATCTCAAAGTTAACAAATTAAAGAGAGGATTGTAATGGAATTTCAAAGTATATTTTTGATTTTAGTTAACGAGAAAAATGTAGTAGAATTTCTAAATAATATGAACGTCTAAAGTCATCAAATCTGCTTTTTTTGATTTTACCTTTAAAACGTTATTTTTTTTAAATATTTAAATTTTAATTCCTCCTTTTAATATAAAGAACCAAGTTTAACACTTAATGGTCAAAAGGTCCCGCTACGGGAACATCACACTTGTGCCATAGAAAGAGAAATGCCTCCAAATACGGGAACATATAAAGAATTTAGTTTTAATTTCATTTATTTAGCTATATATAATATGTAGTTTTTCTTAAATCAAATATTGCAACTTATTATATTCGATAGTTAGTTGATCATACACTTATAGCGTTTAAAGACTGGAGTATAATGGCATTTGCACAGTGAAGAAAGCAAATACACTTGCAATGAAAACTTTTTTGAGAATGAAGACGATTGGGAGGATGTTACAGAAAATGACCATGACATAATTAAAATAATTTCTTCCAACATTTCTTAAGATACCAGGATAACAAATTCACCAAAATGTAACAGAACCGCTATAATTTTTCCAATTATTTTTTTCCAATGAGCTAATAAACAATATAATAAATCATAAACGAGTATGCAAATTCTTATAAACGTTTTAAAAGGTTTCAACTAATTTTCTGTCGTCTTATGGGCCTGTATTACAAAAAAAGCTCTCGACCATTAAGTGTTAAAACTTATAGTCAAACGAAAATTACTTGGACACATGCGGGTATTTCTTAATCCAAATTCAAACTATCTCATATTCTTTACGTTAAAAATTACGCGATTTTTTTGCTTTTGGCTAAACTTTCTTTCAAAAATTACAGGGCGCGAAAAATCTGAGCAGGAGGTGGGGATATGCAAGCACATAAGATAATATTAGCATTAAATCCCGTTCGCATTAAACGCGTAAATTAATTTATACGTTTACGCGCAAAACAAAACAAAACTATGAGCTTATTCATTGGCTGTATTAAAAAGTAAGAAATCACTCACAATAGAAACAGCCGCTTTTACTTTTTTTTTCTTTTAATTGGCGCATAATTTATTTAATAATTAAAGTGAACTGAGAAATTAAAATCAAAACCTCCTAAACATCACTTTAGAATGATGATAATAACTTGAAGTTCAAAAATTAGAACACCCCCCCCCCCTCTGATTTTGAAAAAAATTATAATTTTGACTTTTTAGAGAAAAACAGCTTTCGATATCTTTAAAAGCAACAAAACTGTTGGGGAACCGTCGGTAGCGTAATAAATTTTTTTATTTTTATAAATAGTTAAATCAGTCTTCAAATTTAATATACATTTTCATCTTTTGATATGTTAAAGAAGTTTGTTCAGCTTACCTGAAATTTTCCTTATGCGCTGAATATACCCACAGTAGCAATCCAAAGTGTTGTAGCGATATTTATCTGATCCATTGATTCACTTATATTGGAAGAATAAGAAGTATTAGTAGAAAATAACAATTGTGTGAAATAAACAGAAGATTCATTTTCCTTTGAATATAATATAATTCTTGGCTAGATGTACATGTTTAAAATCGCATTTTGGAGGCTGCGTATAAGTGCTCCAATTTTACATTATATTAAAATATATTTACATCATATATATACAAGAGCGTCTTAACTGTTCGGAAACATTTTGGAAACTGAAGGGAGATTGTTATTTGAGTTCTGTGCACACGCGCGGGATAAACAGCTGTACTTTGAAGGAGGGACATCTGCAGTATTTCTCCAATTAGTTAGTTTCGACAGTCTCTGGTTTTATTCACTGTTTTGCATCTGCGGTTGTCACTTAAAGTACTTATAGTTAATTGGGGTCTGGTTTTTAACATGTTCTTTCAAATCGTTCGCTGCACGTGGAGATTAATCAATTGCATATAAAAGGTTTCTCCGTCACTCCCCCGTAATCTCCTGTGTGGGGAATGGTTGAAGATTCAGTTTCTTACGGTGTTTCTCGTACACAGGTTTGGGAGTGGGCTTCGTGAGAGTGTCGGCTATCATTTCTTCACTGGGGCAGTATTGTAGATCGATTTTTCCTTCTTCTTTCATAAGTTAGATGTTGTGGAAACGTATGTCGATATGCTTGGATCGCTTAGTATCTTTATCGTTTTCAGTCATTTTTATACAGGACATATTATCCTCAAATATCGTGATGGGTAATTTTTGTGGAATGTTGAGATCGCTTAGCAAGTTTGTTATCCAACTTAATTCTTTTGCTGCGTTGCTAGCTGAAACGTATTCAGCTTCGGTTGACGAAAGTGCAATACAATTTTGCCTTTTTGTAATCCAGTAAATCGGCGATTTTCCTAGCATGAATAGATTTCCTGACGTTGATTTACGTGTTTTCAAGTCACCTGCCCAGTCTGCATCGGCGTATGCTGTTAGGATGGGCTTGCTGTTTGCGTTAAGAGTTAAATTCAAATTTTCTGTAGTTTTAAGGTATGAAATGATTCTTTTCACTGCTGTCCAGTCCTTTTGGCGTGGTGTTTCATTTCTACGACATAATATGTTGACTGCTGCGGATATGTCAGGACGCGTGATTGTTGATATGTAAAGTAATGTGCCTGTGGCTTGTCGATATTTCGTGTTATTAGGTAAAAGATTATCATCGTCCTCAAGTCTGTTGAATCCAGCAATCATGGGTGTGTAATGAGGTTTCATGTCGTTTAAATTCAGTTTTTTCACTAGTTCCTGTATTTTATTGTTTTGATTTAGGTAATATGTATCATTGATTTTATTAATGTTTATTCCTAGGTAATTATTCACTTCTCCTACGTTTTTTAGTTCATATTCTTTCTTAAGTTGGTTTATTGCTTCTTCGATATCACTGTCCTTTCCTGCTATCAGGATATCATCTACATAAATGATGATGTATATCGGATTTTCTTGATTTGATTTAAAGTACAGACATGGATCATTTTTGCTCTGTATGAAATTATTGTTTGTGAGTGTTTCCGATATTTTGGTGTACCAGGCCTTTGCTGCTTGCTTAAGACCGTAGATGGCTTTTTGAAGTTTACAAACTTTTCTTTCATCGCCGGGTTTAATATACCCGTCTGGTTGACTCATATAAACAGTTTCAGTTAATTCACCGTGCAAAAATGCTGTGGTTATGTCAACATGTTTCACGTTCAAATTTTTGTGCAATGCAGAGATGAGAAATGCACGTATTGTAGCGTGCGAAACTACAGGTGCAAAGGTTTGATCATAGTCAATCCCGAATCTTTGACTATATCCTTGTGCTACTAAACGCGCTTTATAGCTTTGAATATTTCCTAAATTGTCCTTTTTTAGTTTAAAGGTCCATTTTGAACCGATAATTTTTGTTCCGGGTGGTGGATCTGTTAAAGTCCAAGTGTTATTTTTTCTTAGGCATTGTATTTCATTTTGTGTTGCTTTTATCCAATTTTGTTTATCATTAGGATTTTTCATTTTTTCGATATCTTCCCAATTTTCGGGAATGTTTTCAGATGAACTATTTATGAGACAAACATATCTGTCAGGAGGAACGCCTCTATTTGTCCTATTAGACCTTCTTGGTTCAATTGGTTGCTGTTTGGGCACGGATGGTGTCTCTTCGCTGTCAAGTTTTATTTCTAAGTGATTTTCATGTCTATCCGGTGATTGTGTATTGTCATCTGATGTTTTTGTGGTGATTTGTATCTCCTCAATGTTATCGGAGTGTACATTTTCATTCTCAAGAAATTTCACCGTTCTCGCTATTGTAATTTGTTTTCCTTGTGTGTGAATTCTATAACCAGTCGATCGTGTATCATAACCTACAAACGTTCCGGTTTGAGCCCTGTTATCGAGTTTTCCTCTATTTACTTTATCGACGTAAAATAGCGCTTTACAACCGAATGTTCTTAAGTGTTTTAAATTCGGTTTAATTCCTTTCCATAATTCGTAAGGTGTTCTGTTGTTGTTTGCTTTAGTTGGGAGCCGGTTTTGTAAATATGTTGCAGTGTTTATGGCTTCACCCCAAAAATGTTTGCTTAATTTTGCTTGTGATAGCATACTTCTAGTCATATCTAATAAACTTTTATTTTTTCTCTCCGCAACTCCATTCTGGCTCGGATTATGCGGGACAGTCAATTGGTGTAAAATTCCGTTCTGTTTTAAGTATTCATCTATCTCTTGATTTACATATTCACGACCGTTATCCGATCTAATTTCCTTAGGTTTTTTACCGAACTGATTGTATATCATCGTTATATACTCTTTTATCTTTTCAGCAACTTCGCTCTTTTTAGATAATAAATATATCGTAGTATATCGGGAATAGTCATCAATAAGAGTCATAAAATAAATTTTTCCGCCTAAAGTTGGTGTATCTAGAGGTCCACAAACGTCACTGTGGATCAAATCCGCAATATTAGTAGCTCGATTTGTTGCTGATTTAGGATACGGCATGTTAGTTAATTTGGTTTCGATACAAGTTACGCATGTTTTATTTTGATGTTTACATTTTCCTATCTTTATTCCGTCTGCAAGTTGATTTGTTATCATTGATTTAATCGCGTCATAATCTCTGTGACCTAGTCTGCGATGCCAGAGATCTATGCATTGTTTGCTGTCACAGTTATACGTTATGTTTACATAATTTTGTGGTTCTTCCACATCGTCTATTTCCTCAATAATGTACAAATTTTTCTCATTTTTCGCCCTAATATATATTTCTTCATCAAAGATCAAATCGCATTTATTATCGTCGAAGATTAGTTTACACCCGTTTTTAGCGGCTTTACTAACCGAAATTAGGTTTGACTCTAAGTCTGGGACATAAAGCACTTCGCGTAATTTCGTTAGTTTTTCTTTTCCTTCGGGGGTTAATGTTTTTATAAAAACTTCTCCTGAACCTAACGCTGTCAGTTTATTACCATTCGCGATCGTTACTGAAGTTTTATTATAATCAATAAATTTACTAAATAGGCTTTTATCATTACAAATGTGCGAGGTAGATCCTGAATCGAGAATCCAGTTATTTTTGCCTACTTTTTGAGTGATTAATGCTTTATTTTGCGTCTGATCATTTGCGTATTTTCTTTCGTTTGGAATTTTATTTTCTCTACGAGTTTCGTTTTTTTCATAACATAATGAAGATGAGAAATTCTTTTTATTTTTGAATTGATTGTTACGAGGATTTCCGGATTGTACCGTGTTTTTGCTCTTGTAGTGCCAGCATTCGTAAGTGGAATGATTTTTCATTTTACAGTTATTGCAATATTTTTGTTCTCTTCTATTTTCAGTGTGTGTATATCTCCTATTTGTTTTAAATGCTCTCTCATTGTTGTTATATCCGCTATGTGATTGTTCTGACATTTCATGTCTACGATTACATTCATCCGTTAATTTGTTTTTGATAAAATCAGGGGTGAGCTCATTTTCTGGTCTCGCCTCCAACGCAGTTATCAAAGTATTGTAACTGGGGGGAAGAGAACACAGAAATAGCGCGGAAATATGTGAATCGCTAATATTTTCTCCAATGGCATTAAGTTTATCTATAATTTGCAAGATATTAGTGATATGTGAGATCATGTTTCCGCCCTCCGCTAATTTAGTACTGTATAATTTTCGTAACAGGTAAAGCTTACTAGATAAATTGCTTCTCTCATGTATATTTTTCAGAGCTTCCCATGTTAATTTTGCAGTTTCTAAGTTTTTTACATTTACGATTTGAGAATCATCAATGCTTAAGTTAATTAAAGCTCTAGTCTTGCGGTCTCTTTTGTGCCATGCGGGGTCGGGTGGAGCTGGTGGATCTTGTACTATAATATCGTCGAGTTCCTCTTTAATCAGGAACATCTGCATCTTGAACTTCCATGTACTATAATTCGTAGAATTGAGTTTTTCAATAAATTGAGTATTTTCTTTTATCGCATTCATTTTTTTTTCTTTTTTTTTTTCTTTAGCGTTCTTTTATTTATTATTATATTTTAGAAATTTGTTAAATTATCGTTTTTGATACTGGGATAATATTCTTTTTTCAGAATCAGTCTTTCATAATCTTTGTTGGGGAACCGTCGGTAGCGTAATAAATTTTCTTATTTTTATAAATAGTTAAATCAGTCTTCAAATTTAATATACATTTTCATCTTTTGATATGTTAAAGAAGTTTGTTCAGCTTACCTGAAATTTTCCTTATGCGCTGAATATACCCACAGTAGTAATCCAAAGTGTTGTAGCGATATTTATCTGATCCATTGATTCACTTATATTGGAAGAATAAGAAGTATTAGTAGAAAATAACAATTGTGTGAAATAAACAGAAGATTCATTTTCCTTTGAATATAATATAATTCTTGGCTAGATGTACATGTTTAAAATCGCATTTTGGAGGCTGCGTATAAGTGCTCCAATTTTACATTATATTAAAATATATTTACATCATATATATACAAGAGCGTCTTAACTGCTCGGAAACATTTTGGAAACTGAAGGGAGATTGTTATTTGAGTTCTGTGCACACGCGCGGGATAAACAGCTGTACTTTGAAGGAGGGACATCTGCAGTATTTCTCCAATTAGTTAGTTTCGACAGTCTCTGGTTTTATTCACTGTTTTGCATCTGCGGTTGTCACTTAAAGTACTTATAGTTAATTGGGGTCTGGTTTTTAACATGTTCTTTCAAATCGTTCGCTGCACGTGGAGATTAATCAATTGCATATAAAAGGTTTCTCCGTCAAAACTACAATAAAAATCCTATCCAAAATTTTGTGTGGTATGCAGAAAAAATTAATGCATACTTATCTTTAAACTATTTCTTTAATTAATATCTTCATTGTTTTTTACTAATCTTTCATTTATTTAAATATTTTAATATTAAAAAAGGAACAGTGTAAAACTAACGATCTGCGGAGTACTTTTATTTAATTCTTAAATGCAGAAAGAAAACATAATAACCTGAGGATAAAGAATCAGTTTATCAATGTGATAGTAAAATGATCGAACTTGAATTAATAATCGTAGGGATTACTAACTTGAAGTCCATAGAAAAAACTCCAATTGATGCCAAAAAACTCTTGACGATTGAATTCTGGAGGGAGAAAAATGTTACGCATGGAGTATTTTTATAGAATGGTATTCACGTAACATAAAGAACATCCTTTGATATGTATCAATATCTTGAATGAGTTTGACCTGTTTTTGACTGTATTATTAAATAACCTAGCATTTTAAAATAATAGTAGAACGTGTGTATGGTATCAGATAAATAATGCGTTTCTTATTTTCTTCATATTCTTAACAGATAAGAATTGAACTAAAGAAAACAGATTTAAGATAGTATACTATAAATATACTGTCATCATGAAAAAAATTCCTTTTTTTTTACAATAAACATAATTGAGCAAGATGAATGAAAACGTAAAATTTATACCAACTGAAAGTATTTTTTTAACAATGGTAAATCAGTAGTGAGTTTTTCGTATGATTTTGCCGATATTTTATTATTATTATGTGAAGTAAATCATCATGACCTCTTTTTTTCCCCACCTTCAACATTTTTTTATTATGATATCTAAAAAACATATCTCATATCTTACAACTCTTATACTTTCCCGGTATATAATTATTTACTTTTGATGCACTGAAAAGTTTCTTTTGATACAGAATATGATGGATCATAAAAAATAATGAGTACTTGATGAACGGTTATGATTTCAGATAGAGTATGAAGGACACCCACTTTTTCAGCAGGGAGGAAAAAAAAAACATTTGTTATTTGAATTAAAGAGCTTTCTTTATAAATTTTTCAGCATAAATAATATAATAAAAACTTTTTTGATTAAAAAGAAAAATCTGTGAAGTTTTCATACAGAATCGAAGATTTATTAAATATATTTGTTTCTTGTTTTTTGTTTTGCGAGCAAGATAGTAGCGTCAGAAGTAGATAGAAAAATGTATTCATTTAAAATAAGCTGGTCTTATTATATATTATAAAACAGTTGTTATGTCTTGTCGTTAACAGTTGTTATACAGCAAGAAGCTTTTGAATGCATCAAAAGTAAATAATTATAGACCGGAAAGTATAAGATTTGTATGGTATGAGATATATTTGTTTGATATGTAAAAAAAAAAAAAAAAAAAAAACACAATCTTGAAAAAAAAAAAAAAAAAAAAAAAAAAGAGGTCATGATGATTTGCTTCATATAATGATAATGAAATATCTGCAAAATACTACAAAAAGCTCACCACGGATTGACCACAGATATTGTTAAAAAATACTTCCAAATGGCATAAATTTTACATGTTTTCATTCATTGAAGACAAATTCCTGAGACCTTTCTGACAAGAAAAGTTAGTAAAAGGGCAAACTCCAATCTTTTTGAAACTTTGGTAGTTTGAAGATCCTATCTAGATATAAAAAGTACCTTATGAAGTTTGGGCTGATATGAAGGGCTTAATGTCTAAGAAAAAAAGGACCGGGGCCCTAATATTCTGCAGTACTAACAGCAGTAGCGTACCCCCCCTCCGCCGTCACTCCAATCTGCATATTTATATTTCTTACATTATTTTAATAATTTAAAACATTTTTTTTTTCAAAATAAAAAGTTTAAATACATCTACCTGCGTATACTTAACTATCAACTACTCCACTTTTTAGTTATTACTACTTCCAAATAGAAACCTGTGCCTAATTTTAATGTTAATTAATCACAGAATTTTGCGATTAAATAAGCTCAGGATTATGATTCGGAAATAGTGTTAACACAAAAAATGAATAGTTCGCAGCTATGCAGAATAGAAAAAGACTATTTCTGTTTACTCTTTATTCTGATCAAAATAGCATTAAAATGATTTGAAATGGAAATAAATAAAATTGTGAATTTAAGACAGATTGGGCTCGAGTCTGCTCAAACCCGAAGACTGATATAAAAATCGAGTCTGTTTCCTCCCCATCTCTTACTTGAGTGACACATTGCGTCACTTATAAGTATTTTGATACAAAATATCGTAGATGGGAGGGAAAGGAAAAAGTAATTTAGGATTAGTTTTTCGGAAGCGTTAATGCACTGGGCTCCGGAGCGCAGTGTTTATGAGCTCCGGTGAATTCTGGCCAATATTTAAACATTTATTAAAACAGAGAAGTACCGGAGCTGAGCTTCGGTGGGCTCCGGCGCAAAATTAAGCCCTGCTGATATGTATAAACAAAAAGTATTAGCCTATTGAATTTTTAAGTATTTTCGGTCTTTTATTATGTGGCGGATTTTGTGGGACCGTCAGCTAAGAAAGTAGTCATGGGATAGAAATTAACAGTAACAATGATTTATTTAAAGCAGTAATGAGGATTGTTGACGTAGAGTGGGCACTTTTAACAATAATGATGATTGAAATTAAGCTGAAACACCAGAAACAGAGAGGGAATGCTATTTCCAGCAAAAGGCTACACAGGATTCGTTCACCTCAGATCACTAAACATACTGTAGTTAGGACTATAAACTGTTGTTGAAAACACTAAAAATGCCAATTTACAAATCTGCAAGAGCATTAAAAAAGTAACCCCTTTGGATTCTATCTTTTTAAATTTGGAAATATTAAATTTCAACACCTTATCATGCCGTCGAAGCTCTCACTCGAAGATTCAACTCCAAGAAACAGCTCAAAATGGAAACTGACTATTCAACACGTTGCGGATTCCCCCTACAAAAAATCCAGAAGCGATGAACTAAAGTCCTATTCTCCACAAAGGGTAGGAGGTGACTAAATTCTATGTATCTAATTTCTACAGCCATATTCATACCAGCTAGATGACCACAGCTGCCTAATTATGCTTTTACAGCTCGAAGTAACCGTAAAATCAGGTTCCCGCACTGCAAAAAAAAAAAGTTTTTATCCTACAGTATAATACTGGCATCCCAGCTGCTAGTATTATACTGTAAAAATAACAGTAATAAACAGTAAAATAAGCAGTAATATGCTACCACGCATGCGCATATACAAATTGCATATACAAATATCTGCCTCTGATCAGTGCGTCACATAATCGCAACAGACGCGTCATTACACGAGAAAGTTGTTTGTGCTCTGCCAATGGTCAATAGCTTATTATTTATTTATACAGTCATTGCTTTCTTTCGTAATTTGTGTACGACCCTTGAAACGTAATCATTCGACATGATTCCCCCCCCCCCCTTGCGAACTCATATCCAGGCATCGAAAAGTGGTTTAAGTTAGCATTTATGTATTTTCATATATCTGCGACTTTTTATGATAAAATGCTGAAATTTCGTCCATGACCTTATTGGTGCTTGGGGCACATTTTACTTAGTGGGAAATTTTCTGTACGGCCCGGTACAAAAACTTAAATTTTGTATTTCTTCAAAAATCCCCTGAATATTTTAATCGATTTCATAAACTTCTGCACCTTTTTTTACGTAACTTTGTAATTTATAATATATGCCTATGATCAATATTTAAGGAATAAAAGCCAAGGCTCATGTTTTTGGAACATCCTGTATATAAAATGCAAATGGGAATTTCGATATTTTTCTATCAGGTAAACCCAATTATGAAAGATTAGCCTTTAAAAAAATTCTAATGAACGGTTTCTCATTGTTTGTCAGATAAATCATGCAAAAATATTATATAAAATTTGCATTCCTAATTGCAAAACTTCCATTCTACGTGGGCGGAGCCGCGGGCAAAAGCTAGTTTATTATAAAAATATATTGACTTATCACAAAAATCTTATCCTCCAAAAAATCTTGTCTCTAACACCCCCCCCTTCCCCTTTACACTGGATTTCTTTCTGCCGACACCGATGTCATAATAAATAAATCTTTAAATATCTCACAAGGGATTTTTAAAAAAAAATAAATATATAACTCCACAAACAAAATAAAACCCCGAAAACAGTAAATTTTTGCTGTAAATCTCTTTACATCTACCGCAGTCATGACATACTATTTACACTGCTAAGTGCTGGCAGGTAACAATGTTCCCCTTCATTTTGTGTCTTTAACGGCTGAAAAAGAAATTATTTTACCGCTTATGTATGTATTTGGGACGTCTGCGGAGAAACGCAAGGAGAGAGTTACTTTTACTCTTCATGTACTCAAAGTGAAGATCATGCATCATGCTGGATTAATTCTCGTGAGGTCTTTAGAACTCGACCTTTGATGCCTCGAAGGCTGATTCTATTGTCGACATATAAACATAAATCTTGAGAAATAGCGTTATATAAAGCTAAGTTATAACTCATAGATCACACAAATTTATCAGACACGTGGTCACTTTCGAAATTTGCCTGTTTATATTTGAATGAAAAATGAAAATTTTAAAATGGAAGCCGTAATCTGAATGAATGAATGATAAATATATAGATAGTTATTTTAAAGTGTCATGTTTAAAATGGTTTACATAAGTTTGTGTGTTCCAATAAAAATACGCGGTGACCAAAAGTCCTTGACACTTGTTAAAATTCAATAAATGATGAAGTAGTTAGCGTAACCAGAGTGAGGTTTGGATGAAAATGTTTCGTATGATTGAAAATTTTGTTTATGCAAATAAAAAAAATAGTTCAAAAAATTTCTCATAGATGGCACTGCTTCTGGAAAGTTATCGAATAGGTAAAATGCCTTTTACATAACAATGGCGAAAGACGCAGATTGCGTATGAACAGTTTTTGTCCAAACCATGGCAACCCACATTCCAGAAGTTAACAATACTCGCCTATCCATTCTCACTCGTCTAATCGAACTCAGGAGGGCGAATATTGTTAAGTTCTGAAATGTGGGTTGCCATAGTTTGGACAAAAACTTTGCATACACATTGTGCGTGTTTCGCCATTGTTATGTATAAAGGCATTCTACCTATTCGATAACCTTTCTAGAAGCTGCGCCATCTATGAGAAATTTTTAAAACTAATTTTTTTATTTGCTTAAACAGAATTTCAGATCATAAAAAGCATTTTTGTCCAAACCGCACTCCCATACGCCAATTGTTTGTTTTCAAGGACTTTTGGTACATCCTGTATATCTAAAAGCATACGTTTATTGGACACATTTGACGAAATCAGCATTCTGTTTGTGTCATTTTAAGCACTTTCTTTCAAAAAAAGTTACAATATTTTGAAAGAATTTAAGCTGAAAAGTTGTTTTAACATTGCTAAAAAGATATATTATAACAAGCAATGCAAGAAACTATTCAATTTCGCACTCACTACAAAATGGTAGTGTGTTAACTGTCAAAGGTAAATTAGTATACGACATATAAACATAAATATTGAGAAATATAGTTACATTAACTTAAGTTATAACTTATAGATCACACACACGTGGTCACTTTCGAAATTTGCCTGTTTACATTTAAATGAAAATTGAAAATTTTAAAAATGGAAGCCATAATCTGAATGAATGCTACACATGTCTCCGAAAAAAAAGATCTATAGCGTTCTTTTAAAATGTCATGTTTAAAAGGGCTTACATAAGTTTGTGGCGTCCACTAAAAATACAACCTGTGGCCAGAAAGTTCGGTGAATGAATTTTTATTTCAAATACAGTATTGTACAGCATCAAATACAATTTACTGTCCTTCAAAATAATCTCCATGGATGGTACTGCACTGTTGGGAACGGGTATATAAGTCCTGGAAACTCCTGTAAACCGTTTCTTTCGGAATGGCTTTCAGCTCGGCCGTCACGTTGCGTTGAATGTCGGTGATATCCGTAAATCTCTTTCCCTTCAGGGCTGACTTCAATCTGGGGAAGAGGACGAAGTATGCAGATGCCAAATCAGGTGAATAAGGGGGTGATCAAGTGTCACAACTCCATTCGCGGCCAGGAACTGCCATACAACCAAGGCGGTGTGTGGCGTGGCATTATCTTCCAAACTGGTCCGCCCTTCCCGGAAACGCTTAAAACATGCATAAACACTCTTTGATGTGACGGCTTCATCTTTATAAACTTCTTTGAGCATTTCGTGAGTTTCTTTTGCGATTTTCCAAGTTTGAAACAAAACAACATGTTTATTCTCTGATCCATTTTGTTTACCGCGACAATCCACAACAAAGCTTTCGCGCTCGGCGTTAAACGTAACAGGGAATAAACGGACTTGGAACCTTGCCAAACATTCAAACATATATTGACCTTCACCACGCGCGGCGCGTTGATATTCTACTAGTACATCAGCGACCTCTACAGGATCCTTCACCGAACTTTCTGGCCACAGGTTGTATATCTGAAAGCACACGTTTATTGGACAAACGTGACGAAATCAGCATTCTATTTGTGTCATTTTAATCACTCCCTTTCAACAAAACTTAAATATTTTCAAAGAATTTAATCTGAAAAGTTTTATCTTTGTTAAAAGCATATCTCACAATAGGCGCCGACTTCACGGGGGGAAATAGGCAATTAGACATACTTTTACCACTAATTAAAAAAAGTTTTTGCCTCATTAAATCACTGTGATTAATTAAGCTAAAAATAACATTTTAAAATTAGCGGTGGATTTTTTAACCGTTAAGTCGGCGCCAATGTATATCATAACAAGCAATGCAACAAACTACTTAATTGCAGAATCCTTACAAAATGGCAGTTTGTTAACTTGTCAAAGGTAAATTTTCATGACAAGAAATTTTGACATGACATGAATTTCAGGTCAAGAAATTCTCATGAAACATGACATTTTAAAAATGAGAAACTTTTAAAATTGACAATGCTTTTAAAATTTCTCTATAAGTTAACATTTTTGCGTTTGCTTAAATTTATTTCTAACTGTTTTGTGGATGTTTTATTATCAAATAAAACAAATTACAGTAACAAACATTGTCCTGGCGTATGAGACATTATTCTGATATGCACATGCCAGGACAGTGACTGCCTGATAGGAAGATAATGCTTTAGTAAAAAAATTTAAAAGTTTCATGTATTATTTATTTATAGGTTTGGCACTCTTTGAAACTGTACAAAGAAACACTTTTCCTGATGTGAGTTATATACATTTTAACTCAATAATATATGTTGTACATCATAATACAATAACAGGATACGTGATAGAATTTTCGCCTTGTTTAACGGCAGATAATATTACAAATTTTACGATTAGATATGACGGTTACAAATACAGCGATTAAAATACCAAAACGAAACATTCTAATCAGAAATACTGATGCCATACTCCTTGGAAATTTCAAGGAGTTTACGCACCTTGAAATACAGCCAGGAAAACGACATAATAAAATACTATATATCTTAAATTTCAATTGATGCAGTTAGCAACTCATATAATTTCTAAATGCTACTCCTTGAAGCCATGTTTTCAATAATTCGGCTTTAACCCTTTCCGGCACATACAAATTCTGTTCGTAAAATGAGAAATTACTGAATGACACCGGAATTTACAAACGACTTTTTTAGAAAATAAGAACTCCTTATTTTAAGCTTTCATTATAGAAACAAAATTTTATTAAAATGTTCTTCGTGCCGTTTGCAAGTTTGAAATTAAAATTAGGTGTGCCCGGAGTGGGACCACTGTGCCGGAAAGGGTTAAACTGTTCTAGTGACAGCTTTTGTTGTTCATTAGCTTCAGCTGTTGGCACAGTAGAAGACTTAACTCTTCAGGCCAGGAAAATGAGGTGGATGTCCTGTGACAAAAGTTTTACATACAAAAATCGATGACACATAAAGGTTTAATTTTAGTTTCCAGTGCATACATATGTAGTATACAGCTCTTACTACTTCAAAGAAAAAATATAAAACTAATTACAGTGCTAAACTTGATCTGTGACACGGCAGGAAAATGACTTTTTTCTTACTTTTAAAATGATAATTTCATATCTTTTCTGTAAATAAATCTAATATTGCACGGTTATAGGTTTTTACGGTACTTTCGTATTACAGCGGTCCCCAAGGAATGCCAAGCAACCAAGATTTATCGCCAAATTATAAAGCATACTTGAGATAATAATAATATATGATGTACATAACATTTCGTGAAGTATAAGGCCAAATTATAGTCATATATGACACACATATATCATATATATACATGACATCTGTATAAGACGTATATGATGTATAATGACATATAAGACGTAAATAATATGTAAATAATGATGTATATGGCAGATATATGAATGTTTGGAGTATGTTATGCGTATATATGATGCATATATAAGATTTGAGGTGTTTTTGGCGAAATCATAGCCTTGGCATAATTGTAATTGGGGGGGGGGGGTCGCTTTAACACGAAAATACCAGTGGATGATCTCCAAAAAGAGCCCAAAATCTAGAAAAGGAGGATTACATACAAAAAGAAGTGAAATCCCATTAAAAACGTCACCTGTAAAAAATGCAGCCGAGTCTCATGACTCTTTTACCGTAAAAAGTTTTGAGATCGTGTAAAGCCGAGTTTTAGCTATCTTAATACCTCTGAAATTTTCATTCACAAATCACTCCTAGTCTCTATATTTTTAGTTAATTATTATTTCGTGACTTGGCAAGTACGTAGCAGAATGTGATGTATATAATTAGTCTTAATCAAATAATAGCAGCCATCCCATAACATATTAAGATATAATAACTTCCCTGTGCGTACATAATTAGCCTTAATCAAATTATCCCATCCCATCCCATAACTAGTAAGGTGTAATAACTTCCCTGTGCGTACATAATTAGCCTTAATCAAATTATCCCATCCCATCCCATAACTAGTAAGGTGTAATAACTTCCCTGTGCTGCGTAATTGCTATGTCACAAAATAATAATTAACTAAAGATGTAGAGACTAGGAGTGATTTGTGAATGAAAATTTCAGAGTTAATAAGATAGCTAAACTTGGCTTTACACGATTTCAGAACTTTTTACGGTAAAAGAGTCACGAGACTTGGCTGCATTTTTTACAGGTGACGTTTTTTATAGGGTTAACCTTTTTTGAAATTAAAACATTGTCAATACTTGCACATTAAATTTTTTCTTTCTTATAGTAAGGCAATGCATAACTTATAGATCGTACATGCTTTTTATTTGAATATGAGCTAATACATTTGCACATTAATAACATTTTCCATATAACTGGATAATTTTTATACTTTAATTCTATATTTTTAAGTATTTTTAATTATTATAAATATATACATTTTCATAGTTAGACCAGCAAACTGGATTATATGTATATTGTAGCACGGTTCGCGTTACGAAGAAAGGAAAAAGTGGAATATTAGAAAATTAGAATTATTTTAAGTGGTATTCTTAAAAATATTTTGCGAATCCCGTGAGACCCAACATTCGTTTTTCTGAAGCTAATTTACATATAATTGTAGCTATTCAGAAACTGTTAATTTGTTTGGAGAAACACAATAGGTCGTTTAAAAGTCATCAGACTCGTTTACATAAAATAGAAATTTGGAGAAATGAGTTATTGTGTCTTCAATTGGACGCCTAACCTTGTTTAACGTGATCATTTCTAACAATTGTTCCATTTAATGCAATTCCATACCAGCACTTCTTAATTTGTTATTATTTGCATCATTTAATTTGAATTTCAATTACGAGTGAGCATGATCATTATCCAAATAATAGAAAAGTGCTTCGATTAGTAAAGAATTTCTTTCACAAAGTGTTTAAAAAAATATTTTCCCTCATTCGCAAAGCGAATATTTCTGATATATTCACGAACACAATTTCTTTTCTATTTTTCTTAAAATTTCAGAATTTTCCTGAAATTTGTCCGAACATTCAGGCAAAAGTGTCTAAAATTCGAATAGCGTTCCACATTTTTACCCTACGTATTCAATACGTCTTGTGTACAAAGAATGATGCCATATGACATCTACACTGCAAAAAATAATTGTTGATTTTGCAGTATAAAACTGGCACTCAGCTGCCAGTATTATACCGTAAAATTAACAGTATTAAACAGTAAAATAAGCAGTAATACGCTACCGCGCATGCGCGGTAGCGTATTACTGCTTGCACGGCAGCGTATTACTGCTTATTTTACTGTTTAATACTGTTAATTTTACGGTATAATACTGGCAGCTGAGTGCCAGTTTTATACTGTAAAATCAACAATTATTTTTTGCAGTGTATTTCATCATTGTCGTATCCTGAAAACGTCAGTATTATATCGTAAAATTAACAGTAATAAACAGTAAAATAAGCAGTAATACACTTCCGCGCATGCACGGTAGCGTATTACTGCTTATTTTACTGTTTATTACTGTTAATTTTACGGTCATAAAATCAATATATATTTTTTTTGCAGTATAGATATTGAGTATTAATACCTGCAAATTTTATGCTTTTACAAATAAAACTGATTTAGTTAATGCGTGAGAAAGTAGTGAGTTTTGATTTCAAAACAGCAAGTTACTGATAAGTTAACTGATAAGTTTAAATTAACTTATCGGTTAATTTAAAACATTATCGTTATTTTCTTTTTATAGCAGGTATTTATAAATATATTATTTATCATTCAACTATTTTTACAATAGCGCTGAAAATATTGTCAAAAATGCCGTGATCTCTTAATAGATATAAAAGACGCTGTAATAAAACATTGTTGTGGCCCTTAAAATCTTAATATTGCGAATAAGGTGCAGATTTTAGATTTCGTAATGAATTAATCCGCAATGAATTAAACATTGATAAATCTTTTATTAACTGACCAGTAGACCCGTCCCGTGCGAGGTTTTCGCATTGCAATAATTGAGATTATTTTCTAATACATTTCTTCATTAATTTTTAATTAATTCAAATTTTTAGTCAAACAACGTGTTTTAACGAAATGTGAGTTCACAATGTCAAAAGCCTTTTCAAAAACCTTTCATATGATACCCCATTAATCGGTGTGCAATTTTGTACGTGCATAGAAAAAGGGATGCTGACATTAGAAATAAAAGATATGATGATGTGTCACCTATTTTTGTAACAAAAGAAATCAATCACCATCTTTATTATAATTTTTAAACGACGTTTATGACTTTTATAGTATAATTTTTAAACGTTTCAGTCTATGACTCTTATATTATAATTTTTAAAAGTTTAAAATTTTAAGAGTAACATAAAAGAATAATTCTTAAAATATTTATTTAATAAATCAGTAAATGATAAGTATCATCATAACTCTCCAGCTGAACATCCGGCCATATTTCACTGCAGGCCATGACTTATTTATTACACTACACACATTGCATGACAGGCAAGATAAGAGCAACACGAAATACAAAGCATTAGGTTTTCAGGACGCATCGCTTTTATTTATGAGAATGTTTGCCAGCCAACATGCTATGTGAATTTGTATTAGAGGAATCCGATTTTCAAAATTCCCATAAAGCTGTTATTTTGGATTGAAAGGATACAGACTAAAAAAGTAACTTAGTAGATAAAAAAAAAGAAGTCCAAGGACAAAATTAAAACAAAATATTCAATAAAATCTTCATATGACGTCTGGCATTACCAGGGTATGAATGTAACACTGCATTTGCCCAAAGATCTTTTAATTTATCGCAGCCCTATCTGGGGTCAACTTCCTTGACCGTTCTGCATCAGGATGAAGGTCAGCAAGATGTGGTATAAAGCTATATGCTTAATGACTCTTTATTGACATGGTGTGCTGAAATTTACATCAGTCAAACCCTCAAAATATCTCACAAGAGAAAGATAACTGCACTTTCAGAGAATTTTTTTGTTTTGTTTTTGTTTTACCTGATCAAGAAAAGAAGTTTTTCAATGTTTCAGGCCTTAAGTGGTACTTAAACAAACATGTATTAAAACGAAATAAGAACGCTTCCCATGCCTGAAATACATTATGGCTCAATGACAGTAAACTATATTTTTGTATTCTCGAAATTACAGGTGTTACATGCCTCGGAACAGTCTCTTTTAAAAGAGACCAAATCAAAATTCTTGCCACCACCATTTCCTTACGAATTTTTTTAAAATTTATCTTGCAAATGTCGTATAAACTCACTTCATGATGCGCTCTTTCTTGCAATTGTTAGGGTAATTGACCACAAAAAAAAAATAATAATAGTATTAAAAAAAAAAGAAAAAAAAAGAAAAAAAAAAAGAAAAACCGTTCCGAGGCATGTGTTATTCTTTAGTTAAGTGCTTTATTTTTTTGTAGTATTAAACTAATTAAAATATTCAGTAGATTAAGACTTTTATCTTCCAACATTTCTGCTGACATCTGTCATGTGATTTATGTCAAAAGTATGATTTATGTCAAATTGAAATTGAAAGTCTTTTCCTACCAGACATGCCGGCGAGCGTTATTAATTTTTAGAGTGAAGAATGGTGGTGAGTAGGTTAAATTTCATTAAGACAAATCGCTAGCAGTCTCATATTAGAGATATTGTTTTTGCTGTATAATTAGTATTCGTTATCAGTACTTCATTATCGTAATCATTAACTTTAATCTTATTATTAGTGTTCATATAATTAACAAATAATCATTTAAAATAATATAACTCATCTGAAATAGCTTTATTTAAATCACTTCTTTTACGAAATCCGATCTTAGAATAATCATCGTCAGCCGCTTTATCCCCTAAGAGCCTGAGACCCCGTGTAAAAAGAAAAACATAACTAAATATTGTCCATGGGGTTCAAAGGAGCAGGGCCTACTGACAAAAAATTTTTAGTTTCCTTTTCTCATACAGCTTAATTTCTTAAAGTTACTTTAAAATAATAAGTATATATATATATATATATATATATAAGATAAGAGAAAAAGGCAAGTTTAGTTAACTTTATTTGAAAATTCAGAAAAGAATAATCGCCCTGCACTCCCTTGCGGTCGCAAATTTATAAAAACGAAATAAGAATGCTTCTAACGCATGGAATATATTACGGCTCAATGAAATGTAGCTATAATTTTTATTTCACCAAAATTTCAGGTGTACAATACCGTTTTTATGGATTGACCAGAAAGGCGCGGCACGGGCCCAGTGCCACAATTCCCAGTCTGGTGTCCCGAATTAGGAAAATCTGGATTAATATGCATAGTTTTTTAAAGTTAAAAAAATATTTAAAATTTAAAGGAATTGTAGTGAACAGCTGTAACTTTTTTTAACTACTGTTATTAGTACATTAGTAATAACTTTAAGAAATTATACCCGGAATTAGGGCGAGTATTGTATTTTCTCGTCATTTATCAACTGATTCATTTAGCGATAATTTTGCTTCAGACGATAACAATGAGACATTAAAAACGTAACCACAAGATAGGGTAAATACACTAGTGTTCGACCAGGTTCAGCACTAAATCAAACTATTTTGCTCATATATTTGTGGATATTTGGAACAGAAATTCCTGTTTCCTTTCTCTTATCAACCAAATCCTTCTGCTCTGAATCAATATTTTCCAGATTTTCTGCAACGCCTTAACCCCTTCGGGACCGGCGGGTTTTACACAAATTTTATTCGGTTGGCACCACTTTTTTACCTAAGCAATCACAAAAATGCTCTAATTAAAGAAAGCAAATATTACTTTTATTTTTTACTGGTGCCTAAAACAAATTCTGTATGCTCTTTTTGAGGGTGCATATATGCACCCATGGTCCCGAATGGGTTAAGGCGTTGCAGAAAATCTGGAAAATATTGATTCAGAGCAGAAGCAATTAGATTTTTCATAAGCCTTTATTTTAATCAGTAGTTAACACTGTCAGAAAATGAAAAAGTCATTAGCTGACATGGTTCAGATAATTAATCAGCAAAGTTAAAATTACAAATAAAATCCTAAAACTAGTAAGCAACTATGAAACAAATAATTTTTAAAAATTTTTTACTTTTTTTACCCGACTGTCAAGAAGGGTTAGTCGGGTTATGTGTTTGACGCGTATCTGGGTATGTATGTGGGTATGTGGATTTCTTTATACCCTCGAAACATCCAAACGGCTGGATGGATTTTAATGAATGAGGTCTCTATCGATTCGTCTTAGCCGTCTGATGGTTGTAGGCTAGGTTTTGTTTTCATAAATTCAAATTGGCGGCCATAAAATACAAAATGTCGGTAGAGAAGAAAAAAAAATACGCACCATATTGAGTGGCATATCATTGGATAGGTCTTTCAAAATGAAAACGATGTTTCCTAGACTATTTTACAGTCAGAAGCTTCGTTTAAATATAACACAACCTGAAAGCTGTATAGGTAGGATCTCTAGCTTAACTGTAACTCTAACCTTCATAGACATGTATAGGCCTCATCAAAACAGTGTTTATAGATAGGAACTAACAATTAAACACAACTTAAAAGTCATCAATACAAGTAAATAAAAAAAAAGGTAAGTAATATAAAAAATAGTTTTACATTGATGAGAAATAATTAATTTATAAGTACCTAATCTACGCAGTCGGGTTTTTTGATTTTTTGAAATTTAATTTTTACTTGTATTTTAAACAAAATTAGGGAGAAAAACTCTCTTATTTAGCAGCCAAGGATGAAACGCACTTTCCAGATTCCCATAAAATAAGATTAAATTTATCAATTCTGTTCCCAATCTTCCTATATTCCACATTGGAGAGATGCTATGGGCAATATTTGATGGAGTCCTCTTATGTACAAAAATCTGTGGATGGTGGAAATATATAATCATGTTGAATACTGAAAAACTTCATGAGAAATGTGATTTAGCAGTCGACTTCTTATACATCAAATATTAGATAAATCCAGGTTTCAAATTTGCTTTGAAAGGGTTAAATACGCCCTATGGCAAAATAGTATAAATGATTATATATTTGTTAACAATTTTACGACTGAACAAAAACAAAGTTCAATTAAAATTTCTTAACTTCAACAGATTGTAGGAAAAGTTTTCAATTGACTAACAAGGACTATTGACTTATATTTTTTTCTTATTACCGAAATTTTGCAAACCAATGTAAAGAATCAGTCATTTTCATATAGAATGAGTAGAGGTTGTCGTCAAATGCGCAGAAAAATGTTCCGAAATCTTATTATTTGCTTCGATTTCTTAAACTGTCAAACATAGATGCACTGTCGACCACTTGTGTCTTTATTCTAGCTATACTTTTCAACAACTGAAAACTTTTAGAAAAATAAGGCGAATGAAGGTGAATATTGATTATTTTGCAAAAGCCTCAAAAAATCGGTCAGGACCAAAATCAAGGAATACATTAAGACGACCCTACAGATATTATTTTAAGTAATATACTTTATTTACCTTATACTAATATTGATACTAACTACAGTCCTGCATGCGTCAGGTTGTACCCGGCCTGAACCCAAAAATTCTCCTTAAAGTCAACCCGTAGCCGCACCCGAACCTGATACACTTCAACTCGAATCTGACCTGAACCCGACCGAAGTGGAAGAAAATCAATCCCCATTTTAATACAATTATGAAAAAATAGTCTACAATTGTGTCTCTAATATAAATTTTATCTTTTTTGTATAAAAATGAGCAAATATACACTCTATAATATTCACATATATAGTTTTTTTTTTTATCCAATTGAAAAATATTCAGAACTTTCTTTGAAAAATCGGATCATCCCGAACTCGACCTGCAATGAAGAAAATTAACGTTAACCCGTGTTCGAGTATAATAGGGTTACACGATCCGATGCAGAACTCTACTATCAACTTTCAGGTTTCTTTCAAGTAAAAAAAAACATATTTGGAACCAGAAAATTTATCTGGTATAAAGTGTTTTGTTTCTTTTTGTTACTTATTTGATTACCGTAATTTCCGGCGTATAATCCGCAGCTCAAAGAATCGTTTTTCGACCCAGAAATTTTATTCAATAATTGTAGTTAAATATTTACAGCGATCTTTTAAGTTACATTTTATAAAATAATATTTCTGGGTCGAAAAACGACTCTTTAAGCTGCGGATTATACGCCGGAAATTACGGTGCATTTAAGAAATAAAACTTCTGGCTCAAAATATGTTAATTTGACACAAAAAATGGCAGATATGTATTAATTAAAATATTCAGTCATTTAAGGCAATGGTGGATATTCAATTTTTCTCTTTTTATTTAAAATTGGGATTTTTCATTAAATTAGGATCGACACTAAACAAGATTTTTTTATGTGCGTATAGCATCTTTTGAAATAAAATACATAGATATTCTATATGAAAAAAGGCTTCTTTAACGAAATTAATACATAAGAAACGCATATTTAAAAATACCTCTTCTAATTTATTATAAATGATTGCTAAATGATTACTTTTGTTTAAGTTCAGATTCTAAAGGTACACATATTTGTGTATTCATTTTGATAAACATCAATTATTGCTAAAATTATATATTAATGTATGCTTCATACTGGGCAAACTTACTAGATTCCTCCCTCCCTAATATTGAATTTGTTAATTATAATTTATAATTATTCTTTGTTTTACTTACGAAAACCCATGTATATGAGAAATAAAGCCATTACGTCAGAAATTAGGAAAAGGTTAGAAGAATAAATAATTTTTAACAAAAATAATAAAACTGACTTCAAGGGATTATTTCTCACATTCGTGTTTTTCTGGAAGCCATGCATTGTTAATACATTAGAGCCCTGTGAACCCAAAAAATCTATTTGAAATCAATCCAAATCCCGACCCGATCCTAGTTCACATCAATTCCAAACCGATCCGAAACCCGAAATGAAAGAAAATTAATATATATTTTAATGGAGTTACGAAAAATTAATATCAATATCTAATATCAATTTTATCTTTTATCTTCAATGTGTATGAAATTGAACTCATTTATATGAAAATATATAGGTTTTTGTCTTAAACAATATTGTGCACTTACTTTGAAAAGAAAAACCGGTAACAAAACCCGACCCGCAACAGTCAAAAACCAGCCTGAAATGAACCGAAACCCGAACCAAATAGAATCATCCCCATTCAATCACGACCTGCAACGAAAAAATTGCTTCGACCCGCGGTTTGGGTTCGAATAATAAAAAAAAAAACTTGATGCCGAACTCTAATCCACATTAATTTTGAATCTTGTTGCTGGCAATATCGCTTATTTTCACGCGTAGTAGACCAGTAGACGATGCTGTATGGAAAAATGTCAGGTGTGCTTACGAAAAAATATGCATGTATACAACGACTATTTTAAAGTAGTACGTTTAAATGTAAAGTTGCACAGTGTTCCTTAACATTGTACTCGGAATTTGTGATGATTGGTCAATTTTTACGAAAATTAAAGCCTATAAAGTTAGGAAAAGACATTAAAATAGACAGTCATATATATCATTTCTAGATCCTAAGGATATTGAAACTGGATCATCTGCAGAAAGAGACTTTTCAAACAACAACAACAACAACAACAACAACAACAAAAGTATGGAAATCGAACTAACCATTCAAAAGTTATGCGTAAACATAGATAGAAAGAAATAAAGAACACGAAGTGTATACCTTTTTCGCTTGAGACGAAGAAATATTTGTAAAGAGGAACCACAAAAGTTCTCATGGAACAGTTTAATCATTTGTTACAAGTGATATTTTAAATCAACATAAATTAATTAAAAATTTTATCGCATTTAAATCCCACTGAGGCTAATTTAACGGGAATCTAGATACTTTATCAAAGAAAAAAATCCAATATTGATTTATGTGTTGGCTTATTATTTAAATGAAAAAAAATCTTAATTTTTCTCATCGTTAAAATTCATCATCCTCTTAAGACTTATATCCTCTAACGTTTTTGTTATCTATGGTAAAGATACCATATATATTCTTTTCAAAAAATTAAAGCAATCTATATTTTATGTATTTTATCAAATATATTTTCCCCTTGATGCATTATCGTAATTCGTATACATTCCCGGCTGTTAAAAACGCGCATCCTTTTTATCTTTCTCTTTCAACGAAAGACTTTTAGTCAAAATCATGCATATTGTTTTTAAATTATCATTAACGTACTTATTCGGTCTCCCACATATCAAAAGAAGTGAAATTATACAAGGCATAAAATGTTTTCCTTTTCATGGTCAGCTTTGTCTCGCATATTGTTCCAGATGTCTATAACATTTAAACGGCGCCTTTGCTGCATTCCTCGAAAGCCCTGTTCCCAAAACAATAATTAACGGTAAAATTCTTAATCTCTCTTTTTAGCCAAAGTGCAATCTTCGCCAAAAGATTTTTCCCTTCCAATGACGTCAATTATGAAGTTGATATGTATATAAGTAACGGTTACATTTCCCACGCAAAAAAATGCGATTCTCTTGGCTTGAAATGTATCTCGCTTGGCGTGTTTTTCCTTGCGCCCACTTTCATATCGGATAGAACACTTGCCCTCTGATCTTCATCTCATAAACATCTAAAAATGTCTTGGCCCCTTTGGCCACCCTTTGGTTTTATAACGAAAATATCACCTTGATGTTCTTAAAACTCTTTGGATTACGTGAACTTGATCGGACCCGTTCAACAGCATTTCTGGATTATTCTTTGGATTATGTTTGTGTTCTTCACCCCTGACTTTAAATTTAAAATGTCACCTCACCAATATTCATCTGATTCATTTAAAAAATCTGAAACTTTGATTGATCAAAATATCACTATTGTGGAAGATTGTGAAGTGTGACATCTTTCTCCAATTAAAGAACATTAACTCTAGTGATGTGATTTTCGTCTTCCTTGCTTCACCATACAAAATAAAAGGGAAAACTACACTCCAGTTTAGTACTTCAGTACCCAGGAAACGCACTCTGCGGATTGCCAAAACAACCAAGTGCCACTATACCTTCTTGTTTTAACAAATTGTTTCACTCCGTAAAAGTAAATCCTTTAGGTCTTTTCAAAGGATTCGCCAACTTTGACATCTTCTCAATAATCACCCCCTGAACTTACTTCCCACGATAACTCTTCTATTTGCATAAATGAACACGACAACTTCCCCATATATAAATTAATGGTGCCTGACTTTTAAACTGGATGTGATCTTTTTTCGCATGACAATTTCTAAAGGGTGTGTCATTGGGGCCACGAAACGAAAAAAAAATTTCCTATTAATTTGCAACTTTTCTGACTATATTTTTTCATTTTGAGAATGCTTTGTTGGAGCCTGCCTGTGACTGTGGTTTTTACCTATCATCGAAAGTTGCTAACTTCAAACTTAATCCTTTTTGTGTGAGATATGCGATGTGATTTTCATCGAAGTAAATTAATTTAATTATTCGTCGCAAATTATTCAGCGTCGGAGCATCATCGAATTATTTCATCTTAGTGTTTTATGCTGCATAATTGTTCTGTGAAAAATGATAATCAATCCCTGATGGAATCAGTGATTTTCAACATGTGGTTTTCTTCAATGAGTGATGTTTCATTCATAAAACCTTCGCCCGCACCTAAAGTGAATATGCTATTTTGTCTTGAACTTCGTGAACTTCTTATTGTGTTCTGTTTCTCTTCTCAGTCATCGAAAAATTGATTTTCATCGCCGTGCAACAATTAAAACACAAGAAATGAATATTATCTGCATCTAATTCAACGCTGCGTTCTGACCTTTAGTATTTAGCTGAGTACCACAATTTAGCGAACTCTTGTGAACTTTGTTTGCAGACATTCCAAATTTATTCAGCTACAAGATAAAATTCACGTTACGAAAGAAATATCTTTCTCAATGAATAACCACAAAGAAAACTTTTGTTTCCGTTTTTTTTAATTCATCCAGTGATTTAAAGTTTAGCGAATACGATCCGGAATAGCAATTTAAATATAGTATTTTGTGCTTTCTTTTTCTATTAATATGTTTAGCAAAAAAAAAAAAAGCGCTATGGATATATTTTATAGAGGTAAGTCTTTATTTTTGTAAAAGGTTGATAAAAAAAGGAAATTTTCAATTTTGCTAGAACTTTTACATTGATGAAATATTATTTCCGTATAGTTTCAAGTAATGTTTTTATATTTTTAAAAGGATCTAGATATATAATATGAGCAATATATGTTTAAACGATTAAAAAGCACTCACTGAATTTTATTTATTTAATAAAAAATTTTTTGGCTGTAGATGTTTAAAAAATAATAATAATGTTTTAAAAGGTATAATTGTGTTCAGGTAAGACAGAATGGCTTTTTAATATTCATAGACTTTCAAATTTTGTTATTTATAAACATTGCATTTTATAGCTAAAATTTTTCATGACGGAAAAGTATATTTTTCTCCGTGTTATATTTTGGTATATTATATTTATTTTTGTAGTTGAAACCACTATTTATGATTTATAGTTAATTTTTCTTTAATACTTCTAAGATTAAATATTTAATGATTTTTAAATAAAATTATCAAGTGTGGTTTGTTTAAAATTGTTGTTTTTTTTTATTTTCTTATTTTATGATATTTTACCTGTGTCCAAAAAAAAAAAAAAAAAAAAATTAAACTTTTAAGGTGATATCATCATGGCTAATTCTAAGAATTTTGAGTACGTTGTTGATGATTTTTACGGCGACCCCGAATTACTTAACCATTTCTTTAACCAAATTTTAACTTATCAGAAAATTAAGGAAATAACTAATGAACAAACTGTCGATTATCTTAAAACTAAACTGAAAGGTCCCGCAAAAAAATATTATTTGGAGGACCCTGTACTTTATAACGCACAAGATTTTGAGTTCATTCGCGATCGCATTCAAAAATTCTTTTCACAGAATTCTTCGGCTACAACTTTAAATGATTTAAATTGTTTAACAATGTTACCACAGGAGACAGTAAAAAATTTTGCTCATAGACTCAATGTCCTCGTATCAAAGGTATATCCCGACATTCATGACAAAGATGCATTAAATAAAATAAAATACGTTAAATTAATGCATTGTTTACCTTCGGACATTAAAATTAAATTGCAAGAAGAAGGCGTCAACACATATGATAAAGCAATTGACAGGGCACAATCTCTACAAGAGATTTTCATAAATAACAATGTTTTGTCTGCTAGCAGTTCGGCGCATGTAGAATGCAACCAATTAGAAAGTAAAATTAAGGAATTAACAGAGAAAATTAATAACTTAAATTTTGCTCAAACATCAAGAAAATCGGAGTCTCCAAAACAATGTAAACATGTCAACAGACAAAACTTTCAGGCTCGTTATAAGTCAAAATTTCATAGAGCGCCACAAACTAGACAAAATAATTGGGCCAGAAATAATGATTGTTGCCAGTTATGTTTTCGTTTTGGGCATATAGCGCAGAAATGTTTCAGATGGCAAAGAGCGAACGCGCGTTATGATCAAAAATTTAGTAAATATGACAGTAAAAGAAATGACAGGTTTCCACAAAATAAAAATTTAAACCCCTAGAGACGTATGCTAAGGCTGACCAGTGTATGTCTGCATGTGAAAATGAGTCAGCACACAGTGATAAATGTTTTTACATTGATAATTCTCTTCCAAAATTGTCGGCTGAGAGACTGGTTAATTCAACAGGTTCTCAAACTTCTCAGCATATTTCCATTGCAAATACAACAGCTGTACAAACTGATTTTCCCCAAAATTCTATTGATTCTCACAGTGTCACTGATACAACACCGACCGGTAATTCCTTTCATGAAATTCTTTTGAATGTCAATAAGTACTCTCCCACACTTCCCCTTATAAAGGCCTCCATCGCAAAACAAGATACCTTTTTACTTGTGGATACTGGAAGTACAGCTAGCCTCTTATCTGTACAGTTATTTGATAAACTTAAACATGTGCTTAAGTATAAACGTTTAGGGACTAATGTAACTTTAACTACAGTTAATTCTAAGATAGATTTTACAGCATGTATTCGAATTTCATTCAAAATTGAACAAAAACACTTTTCGCATTACTTCTACATTGTTGACATTCCTAAAGAGTATAAATTTGATGGTATTTTGGGATTAAATTTTCTTGAGAAATTTAACATCACATTAGATCTAGGTAGCAAAATAATGCAACTTGATAATCTGAGAATTCCCTTTATCTACATAGATGATAACTCAGAATCAGCGGAATGTCATAACGTAAATGTACAAACTGATATCTCTCATAATGTTTGTCTAGTAAACAAACTGGTTATTTCTCCAAATGAGGTAAAATGTATTTCTGTACGCGCAAAACAAATTTATCATGATACCCCATATTTATTTCAGAATGACATGCTTGTAAAAGATATTCTTGCTTTTGATTCGATTATTCAAACTGATAAATCAAACCCACATGAATTTAAAATTTATGTAAAAAATATGACAACTAAAAATGTTCATGTAAATAAAAGAGCAAATATTGGTTTCTTAACGCCAATTGACCAGATTGTGGAAGATGCCCAACAGCTAGAGGCTGTTAAAAGTAATTTCAAAGAAGAAACCAAACAATTTGTGAATTTCATTCGGGCATCTACTGATATTTTAAACCAACGAAAACTTGATCTCTCACAAGATGACTTTAATTTACAACACTTACCGAATACAGAGGCTAAAATGTTAAAAGAGTTATTATTGAATAATTCTGCTGTTTTCTCAAATCTATGAAAACGTTAGGTCATACTGATAAATTTAAACCAAACATTAAATTTATTAACGATTTCCCAATTAAAACACTTCCTTTTCCAATTCCTCAAGCACTTAAAAAAGAAGCATTAACACAAATAAACCAATTAGTTGATGCAGGTATCATTGAACGCTCATGTTGGAATGGTCTTGTCCAATCCTTCTAGTCAGAAAAAAACCTGATGGATCAGGTACACAAAAATTTCGTCTTGCCTTGGATTTACGGATGTTAAACACAGTTGTACAATCTTCTTCATACCCTCTCCCTAAAATACAAATATTATTTCCAACTTATCTAAATATAAATTTTTCACGTCCCTTGATTTCCAACAGGCCTACCATCAAATTGACCTTCCTTCAGAATATCAGGATAAGGTCACTTTCACGTCTATGTTCGGTTCATTTAAATATAAAAGACTCTGTTTTGGATTAAAAAATGCAAGTGCATATTTTCAAGCCCTTATGGATAGTTTATTGGATGAAATGCAGTTAGAAGGAATTTATGCCTATCAAGATGATTTAATTTTTGGCTCTAACTCATTTCAGGAAACGTACGATAAACTAACAAAAATTCTTGAAATCTTAGGAAAATACAACTTGACTTTGTCACCTTCTAAATGTTCTTTTCACAAGAATAATATTGATTATCTTGGTTTTCATATTCATAACCACACTATTTCTCCAATTCAAGCTAATATTCTAAAAATTAAGTCATTTCCTGTTCCAAACACAAAAAAGCAGGTAAGAAGTTTTGTAGGACTAGCTACTTTTTATAAGAGTTTAATTCCAGAATTTTCTAAACTTATTCAGCCCCTCATAGACTTATCAAAACCATCCTCAACTTTTAAATGGACAGAGGTGCATCAAAATGTGTTTCATAATATTCAAAAAATCTTTTTTCAACCACCAATGGTACGTCTACCAGATTGGGACAAAGAATTTTACGTGAACACGGACGCTTCGGGTATCGCTATTTCTGGTGTATTATTACAAGAGCATAATAATCAGTTGCTTCCTGTCTCATACTTCTCAAAATCTCTCAAACCCTCCGAAAAGAAATATCCAGCTTTAAAATTAGAACTTATGGCCATTGTAAAATCTGTAAATGCTTTCAATTACTATATCTATAATCGTCCTTTCATAATTTTATCGGACAGTAAACCTCTTGATAAATACAAAAAAACCACTAATCCGGCAGATATCACCACTCGCTGGCTCATGCAGCTATCAAAATTCACTTTTACTTTTAAACATATTCCAGGTGTTTCTAATGTTCTAGCAGATTATTTATCCCGATGCGAATTTACTGAAGAAAATATTGAAACTTTGAATTCTAATCCTAATCTCATTTCTGAAGATAAACAGGCATTACCTATTGTTGAAAATGATTTTGAGGAAAATAACAACAACAAAATTGTGAATTGCTTAATCATTAATAGTAAAAATAAAAAAGATGCTTTGCTTGAAATTTCTAATGAAACTTTTGTCCAAGAACAATTAAAAGATCCACAATTAGCTCCAATATATGAAGAGATTTTAAAATCAGGTTCTTCAAAAAAATTTCCATCTTATTTCATTCATCCTGATTCTAAAGTTTTAATGTTAAAAAAAAGTAATGTTGCGGATAATACTTTCGTGTATGTAATTATGGTTCCCAATTCTTTAAAACCTAAAGTTTTAACAATATCCCATCTATCTCATTTTGGTTTAGCTGAAACATATGAATTCCTCTCTTCACGGTATTGTTGGAAAGGTATGTACACCGATACTTTAAATTATGTATCTTCTTGTTTATTATGTCTTCAGGCTAAACATCATCGTATACCTAATGCCCCACTTCAACCAACATATACCCCTAAACAACCAGGAAACACCATTTCAATTGATCTTGTTGGTCCTTTTAAAAACGGTCAAACTATTCTCACAGTTACGGATCATTTTTCTCGACATATTGAACTGTACCCTCTCTACAATACAACTGCACCTAAAATTGTAAAGTGTTTATTTGCCTATATGACAACTTTCGGGCGCCCTGCCTGCGTATTATCAGACCTTGGGCCCCAATTTCGTTCTTATGTGTATAATACTTTAAATAATACTCTAGGTATTAAAATAAATCACTCTTCTGTCTCACACCCAGCTAGCAATTCTATAAGCGAGAGGATAAACACATCTCTTAAATACTCAATCAATACTTTAATGAAAGAAGGACATTCCTTTGAAAATGCCATTGCTATTCATAAAAATCTCTATAATGGTTCTAAACATTCTTCTACTTCTTTCTCTCCGAATCTTTTACATTTTGGACGCGAATTATCTCTAATATTTGATACATATGATTTAAATGCTAATCAACCCTTTCTAGACCAAAATGTAGACTTTTACAATCTCCTTCATGATTTAAATGGTATTTACAACAAAGCTTATGACAACATAAAAGCATCTCAAATTAAGAGAAACGAATATCATCAAAGAAAGGCAAAACTCAGGCCAATTGCTGAGAAAGACATTGTATACCTAAAATCATCAGATACATTTAAGCCAAGGTATACAGGACCTTATGTAGTTGTAAAGAAACACTCACCTGTTTCTTTTTCAATTCAACAACTGAATTCTCATATTAACAATTCAATTTTCAGAGTTCATATTGACAGACTTTTACTTGCACCTCCTAGAAATAACCATTTATTTGACTTAAATTATCATAATGTTCATAACAATACTCCTAGTAATAACAATATTGAACAAAGTGCTCATTCCTATAATTTACGTCCTCGAAAGGTGATAAAATATTAATATGAATATAAAATTTTCTGTTGCCAGATTCATAAATGCTCCTTATCCATGGTAACAGGTGTATTTATGCATGCATGTTATGTAGTATTGTATTATTTGTTTTTATTGTGATATGGCTGGTCCATTGTTTATGTGTTATGTAGCAGTACTGCAGAACTTGTTTATTTGGCAAAAGATTTTTTTCCACCCATATTCTTGTTTAGCAAGTTCGTATAATTTAAAATCCTGTTAAAAAAATAAAATAAAAATAAAAATAAATAAATAAATAGATAAATAAATAAATAAATAAAAATAGATAGATAATATAAATTAAGAATAATAGGTATTGTTATAAATTTAAACATTTGATAATTCTATTAACACTCTCTGCATTTGTAAGTATACTTAGCATTTTGTAAAAAAAAAAAAAAAAAAAAAAAATCAAATTAATTATCTCATTTTCCTTTTAATTTAATCTTTGAATTTTTAAATAACTTAAAATAAATGAATTATTTTGAGAATTTAATTTTCGAAACAATATATATTTATCCCGAATGTGACTTTATGCTCTCTTCACTCTAGAACGTGTCTATGGAAGGATTTTTAGGTTTTTGAACAAAAAAAACTTTGATTTATTTTGCATTTTTTTTTAGTTTTTATTCGCCCTTGCGGAATAAGCCCCGTTCAAAATTATTACCCATGTGGGGGTCTTTATTCCATTGTGTATGAGAGCAAAACTTTGTTAAAATTGGTATACCCAATTTTACTATTTTTTCAAACCCGTAGATGAACCCGAGTCGCTCCAATCATAGGCGGAGTTTCCAAATATGTGCGGAGCAAGGGGGGTTTACCAAAAATAAACCCCTCTCCCTAAATACGCCCTGTCCCGAATATGACCAATGTCCTAAACTGCGGTCTCTTCCTTGTTATTACAACAAGTTTAAGGGGAGATATTTTTTCGATGCCCATGTCTTGCATCATTATTACCTCTCCTGTGTCTTTACACGAAAACTTTTTTTACGTTTAATATTTTATATATGTATCTTTATAATCTTTATAATCTCTATATTATCATTGTATAATTGTAATTGTGTTTCTTTTATTTTGAAATTTTTGTATTTACATTTCATTTAAGATTTTTAATAATATAGTGCAAACTTGTGAACTTTTTAAGCAAATACAAAAAAATTTTGTGCACTAAAGACTCATTTATCATGCTCATGTTTGTTGATAAATAAAATCACGTGAGAAAACCTTCAAAGAAAAATGGAGCTGTAATTTTTCATTCTTGAACTCTTTTTAAAGACTGTGTTAAAAAAAAAAAGAACAATTAAGAGTTTATTTATATAGGTGCACCATCATATTGTAAAATGAATAAACTTGCAAGAAAACAAACAAAAAAAATATGTTAGCAGCTAACAATTGTACTAATATGGATAAAAGACTTTTCATAGACTTTAAAAATATATTTTGCTGCAATTTGAAAATGTATGGCCATTTATTATACTATTATGAAGATATTACTGTAGTACTACATATTATTATTTACATTATTGTATGTATACTTATTTTATTTTTATTATTATTTTTCTGCTTTGATATTTTGTATTATATTTACAGGGTGACATTCTAAATTTTTCAAAATCTTGTGAAGGGGTGGTAAAGATTTCTGGTAAAGATACCATATATATTCTTTTCAAAAAATTAAAGCAATCTATATTTTATGTATTTTATCAAATATATTTTCCCCTTTATGCATTATCGTAATTCGTATACATTCCCGGCTGTTAAAAACGCGCATCCTTTTTATCTTTCTCTTTCAACGAAAGACTTTTAGTCAAAATCATGCATATTGTTTTTAAATTATCATTAACGTACTTATTCGGTCTCCCACATATCAAAAGAAATGAAATTATACAAGGCATAAAATGTTTTCCTTTTCATGGTCAGCTTTGTCTCGCATATTGTTCCAGATGTCTATAACATTTAAACGGCGCCTTTGCTGCATTCCTCGAAAGCCCTGTTCCCAAAACAATAATTAACGGTAAAATTCTTAATCTCTCTTTTTAGCCAAAGTGCAATCTTCGCCAAAAGATTTTTCCCTTCCAATGACGTCAATTATGAAGTTGATATGTATATAAGTAACGGTTACATTTCCCACGCAAAAAAATGCGATTCTCTTGGCTTGAAATGTATCTCGCTTGGCGTGTTTTTCCTTGCGCCCACTTTCATATCGGATAGAACACTTGCCCTCTGATCTTCATCTCATAAACATCTAAAAATGTCTTGGCCCCTTTGGCCACCCTTTGGTTTTATAACGAAAATATCACCTTGATGTTCTTAAAACTCTTTGGATTACGTGAACTTGATCGGACCCGTTCAACAGCATTTCTGGATTATTCTTTGGATTATGTTTGTGTTCTTCACCCCTGACTTTAAATTTAAAATGTCACCTCACCAATATTCATCTGATTCATTTAAAAAATCTGAAACTTTGATTGATCAAAATATCACTATTGTGGAAGATTGTGAAGTGTGACATCTTTCTCCAATTAAAGAACATTAACTCTAGTGATGTGATTTTCGTCTTCCTTGCTTCACCATACAAAATAAAAGGGAAAACTACACTCCAGTTTAGTACTTCAGTACCCAGGAAACGCACTCTGCGGATTGCCAAAACAACCAAGTGCCACTATACCTTCTTGTTTTAACAAATTGTTTCACTCCGTAAAAGTAAATCCTTTAGGTCTTTTCAAAGGATTCGCCAACTTTGACATCTTCTCAATAATCACCCCCTGAACTTACTTCCCACGATAACTCTTCTATATGCATAAATGACAACGATAAATTCTTTCATATTATCCTTTAACGTTTTTGTTGACACTATTTGCTTGTCCAAAGTGACGTTCATATCCATGATAAAATGAAAATTTCCAATCATAAAAAGAAAAGAAAGGTTTTGTTTTTATAGAAAACAACAGTTAGTACCAACTGCGGGAAATCCATAGCAGTTGAAAGATTGACCAAGGTCCTCATGAAATTTACTTCATGATCAATAAAAAAATGTTTGTTTAAAGCCGAGAGACTGAATAATAAATCAGAATTAATTTAAATTTCCAAATTTAGAAGAATACATACAAAATATACTTTATTTTTAAGTATTTAGTGCAAAATTATTTTTTGTGCAGTAAAAAACAAAAAGCGACGTAATCTTTGTTCCTAATTTTTCATAAGCCATCTCAGATAAAAACTTATCAATAAGCAACAATAATAATAAAAAAAACTTACAATCTATATATTTTTATTTTTATTATGATCTAATGATGCAATAATAAGTATGCAACAACTTTGAAAGTATTAAAATAAAATGTAAAGAAAGTTTCACGATCAATTTTATTCTCTTCCGAACGTGAGGATTAGTAGACTATTTCATAATGGAAACAGCTCATAAGTCGTTTTACAATTATTTTCAACACTTTGAGAATAAAAACATATTACAACAAAATTTAAGCATACCTTTGTACAATGATGCCAATAGAACGAACGTCGAATGACTTAAATGCATTCAATGAAGTTAAAAATTTACGGTTATCAAAGATTAATATGATGTTAACGTTCTTTCTGTATAGCAATTATATTTTGCACCGACCTTGTCTGTTATGCATTGCAACACAACTCAAATTTTCTTGAAAGCTTCTTTTATCCACATTTGTAAACTCAGAATAAAACAACATAATTATCTTAATGTGCGGAAAGCTTTTCTTTTTTTATAAAGTGGCTCAAGAATATATAAAAATGTACAAATAAGGAAAAGAATGATTTTATATCTAATTAAAAATTTCAGAAGAGCTGAAATTTGGTTTTAGAATGGTTGGAGAATGGTTTTATTTTTTTGCTTGTGTTATAATTCCCAATGTAAAGAAAAAAAGAAAGAAAAAATCTTTACATTATATTAGATGGGTCATTTTCTGAAAAGTATAAGTTAAAAAAAAATGAACCCAAATCAAATCCCCTATAATAGATTAACTTTACCTACTCTAATTAAAAATCTTATGAGTTTTTTAATCTGTATTTTATTGCATTAGATTAGTCTTATTTTATTGCATAGTACATATATAATAGGATTCAGATCATTTCTTCGTATTTTAAAATTATAAGGAAATGATTGTGAGGGTATGATGAAAAAGTTGTGAAAACCACTTTGTGCAAGAATGATTAGGCTTAGGCATATTTGAAATTGCTAAACATTTTTTGAAACATATTTCCAACAGCAAAAGAAATTTTATTTGTTTTTATTAAATTTATTATATATGAGGTAATGATAGGTAATACAAATGCTTACTTTGATTTTATACTTGAAAGCCATGTGCTAGCTATTGAAGAATGTTGTTGAGCAAAAAATAAGACGGTTTTATTTCTTTACTCCAATACAAATTTCTTTACTCCAATACTATCTTGCACCTTTATAATGTATGTTCTGCCATTTACTGAATAAATAGGGACTAGTTTATAGTAATGTGAGGAAATGATGTCAATTACTAGGGACAACAATAAAAAGTGTCCCAATTTCTTTCATTGTATAAAATATTAATATAATTCAGTGGTTAAATATTTATTTAAGTATCGTTAACGGAACTAAAAAAAAAATAGAAAAAAAAAACCGAAAAAAAAAACATTATAAACATACATGCCATAATATCAGAGAAACTGTTTTATTTCCTAGGGTTCATAATGAGGAAATGATATTTGCATTAAAAAATATTTTTAATTTCATATTTCAACTTCAATAAGCAAATAATCACAGTTTATATGTATAACTGATTAATATTAATAGTTTAAATCTCCTTTCCTTTTAGTAATTTTAAAAATACGTCCAAAAGATCCCTAGGACACGAAATTGACGCTTTTCTGAGAATTACTCAGATATGAAAGGGTATTTTAACGCGATTTTTTAAAACCCTTCGAAAATAAGTCAGAGCATTTCCATTTGACATGTAAATTTAGTCTTTGTACTATAATGCATTCTTATCTAATAACTCTGAAATAGAAGCATCGATTTTAACTATATATGAAGTTCCTGGCATAGAAGTATTTTGCTATAATTTAAATCTTAGACAATGTTAAATTTATTGTTTAGAATTGGCAATTTGCGTATCGTTCTAAGAGAAAGAGTTTAAAAAGAATTGATTCCTGAAGATTCAATTACACATAAAGAATGATTCTTTATTATAATTTTTCAGTATTACCCGAATACAACAATGACGTGATATTTTGCAATTATTATGTAAACTAGAAGTATACTAATAGAAATTTATTAACTAGCATTAAATAACAATTTCACTAACCTTATATCCGTAATGCCAACTTTATCGCAAAAATATTAATAGACTAAAATTGCCTTTCATACATATATTAGATATTTATTATTCTCAATAATAGCTTCCTCTATTACCGTTTGAAGGACAAACATCTTATCTATATGAATATATTTAAATTTAAAATAATATGATGTTTAGTTTCATCAAAACATTTTTCTTGTATCCTTGAAACGACGCCTCCGTCTATTAGATTAGTGAAACTATTCCAGAGCTTAACATTTGACCCTACTCAATGCAATAACAGCTGCAGACATAATGTTTCAAACTGGTGTAATAACTGTTATTGCCAAAAAACAAAAAGCGTCTGTGAAACGGAAATAGGTCACAAACAATTAACTTTTACTAAATCAACAATCAAAGAGATTGTAAAATGGAAGATGTTGCCCATCTAAAACTTTCACCTGACCCCATCAGCTCATAAAAGCTCACCAAATAGTCAAATCACTAAGACTTTAACATTTTTTTTTCGGAGCTTGATGGAAGATTAAGGATTGTTTTATGAAGAAACGATGTGGCTAAATTGCAGACTTGCCCCATGGGTTTGACATAAATCTTAAGATAATAGAGATTTTACTTCTTTTTTTCACGCATGTCAGGTATTTAAGAGGATAAAATAGTGAGAAGATGCTTCTGTTTATTAGATAAACTATGTGGCATATGACATTTGAAGGAATGTCTGCACGTCTGTGAAGAATTTTTTTTTCAAACTGAAAGGTGTTTCTTAAGCACTTTTTGATGCTGATTTTGGGAAAAAATGCTCAAAACTTCTATCTAGTACAGTTTTCGCACAAGGCAAAAAATTATGCCTTGTTGCTAAATTATAAATTTAATTATAAAGACATCAGAATCTCCAATTATTAAATTATAAATTTAGTCATAGAGATACCAGACAGCAATCAACATGATAATTGATGCTGATATGATATGACATGATAGCATGACATGATAGCTACTGTTGGCATAGGAAGCGGCCGCAAGCAGTGCATAAGATAAAAGTAATGAGATTCTAGGGAAAGAAGAGACTTTATAATGATTTTTAGTTTTATGGCTGCTAATGACTGAGTATAACAGATTAAGAAAATGTAAGATACAACTTTTCTCAAAAAATGTTTTGACTCTGATAGGTCTTCTGTGTGACTTTTCTGGATCTACATAGTTTCTTTATGTCCCAAACCATAAGAATCGTGAATCATATTTTTGTGGTATACTTGAGAGATACTGTGGTATACTTGTATTTGATTGGATAAAAAAAAGTTTCATTATGCTGAACTTCTCCTATATCTTTTAAAATAGTGATAAATATTTTGTAGAAAGTTTCAAATTTCATGTTTTAGAGATTTAACTTTTGCTAAATCAACAACCAAACAGACTGTAAAATAAAGGATACTATCCATCTGAACAGGGGTGCTATTTACCGGAGGCTAGGGGGCGGGGGGCAATTGTCCCCCATCAGAGGCTTGGATTTTTCAGAGTGCATCCAGTCATCACAGGTCAGACTTAAAAAAATTTCTGAAATTGTACAAAACTTAAAATAACTTGTCAGATTTCAATAAAATAGAACCATTATCTTTAAATAAATACTTTAAGAAGAGAAAATAATAATTATCAATAATATTTGCTAAAGCCTTGAATTACAACATTGTCAAAGCGAGACACATTTATCAGTAATGAATACTTTGGATAATTTAATCAACTACTTCTCAGCTATGCACAAGTTCAAAAGGTTTTATTGAACACACCCCCCCCTCCCCCTTCTCTTCAGAAAATTTTGAAATGGCGCATCTGAATCGGAAATTTTTTTTAGTTCACATCAGTTCATAAAAACTCACCCAATAGTCAAATAAAAAGGACCAGTATATTTTCAGAACTTGATGTAAGATTATGGATTGTTTTATAATGAAACAATGTGGGTAAATTGTAGACTTGCCCCATGAGTTTGACATAAATCTCAAAATAATAGAGACCTTACTTTTTTTTTTCACGCATCTCAGTCATTTATGACGACAAAATAGCGAGAAGATGTTTATTGGATAAGTTATGTGACATCTGGACAGAATTTACTGCTGTAGAATTATCTACCTTTGTGTACTTTTTCCCTTTTTTTTCTTTTGTTCCGTTGCATTGTAGACTTTTCTTTATAATTAACCAATCCGTTTACTCACTAATAATGGTTCTTAGTAGCCAGATCATAAAGATCTTAAGGCATATTTCTTTTGATATATTTCAGAGATGTACTTGTTTTGAGTAGAAAAAAGATGTTTTATTGCCGTAAATTTGTCATGAACATATTACATAAATATTTGAGAACAGAGATAATTTTTTTGAAAGTTTCAAATACCATATTTCAGAAAAGAAAATATGATGCATCTCTATTTCACATTTTATTTTATAATTGTTACCTTGAAAATTGTACACTGATTTTATTTTCTCTTTGGGTTAAATATAACTCTGAAATTTCTTTCCGTTTTCATTACAGAAAAAATATATTAGAATATAAATAGTTGTAAAGTGTTTCGTTGTACACTGTGCTATGTGTTGTTTTAGATTGCTGGTAATTAGAATGGCCTTAATGTAAAAAATATAAACAACTAATTCATTTTAACAAATATTGATATTAATTATTCCCTTTTTTATGTAAATGGTAGAGACACTTGAAAAATTATATTTAAAATCTACTCATAATTTTGTAATTTTCTTATTTGGGATTTCGAAACAAATTTATTCTCATCTTGTGTTTGATTTAATGTCCTACATCGGGTCTGGTAACCTTATTTTAACTGAATCGGACCGCGGGTCGGATTGACGCTATTTTCTTTCGTTGTGCGTCAGGTTCGGTTCGGGTTGACTTTAAGTGTTTCGGTTCAGGTCGGTTTAGGGTTTGGAGTTTACTCTTATAGGTCATACAGGTCGGGTTCGGGTTGACCCAATTTTTCAAAAAAGTATATTTCATATGAAAAAAAAAAACTACATATATATGAACACTAAAAAATTATATATATATCCATTTTTCAATATAAAAGATAAATTTGATATTAGAGATATAATTGTAGAAAGTTTGTAGACTATTTTCCCATAACTGTATTAAAAAATGGATTAATTTTCTTTCAATTCGGATTCGGTTTGGGTTTCGGTTTAAGTATTTCGGGTTCGGGTTGGGTTCAGTTTGGGTTTTGGATTGAATTTAAATAGAATTTTTTGGGATCAGGGTCGGGTATAATCAACGCCCCCTAGATAAGAAAGCCTAGACACTGGTCACGAAAACGTCATACCAAGCAGGCAAAACAAAGAAAAAAATTCGAACAACTCGCATGTTTCGATTTCATTGGCTCTTAGAATGAATAATTATAGTTTACGACTAATAGTTAATAATTCCACGAGCCATCGAAATCGAAACATGCGAGTTGTTCGAAATTTTTTCTTTGTTTTGCCTGCTTGGTAAGACGTTTTCGGGACGAGCGTCAAGGCTTTCTTATCTAGGGGGCGTTGGTATAATCAGAATAACGAAGGATTCTTGTTCGAATTTTAAAGATTACAACAGAATAGACGTTTTTCTGCTGTGATTGGGGGAATATAGTTTAGGAATTCGAAATTCTGATAAATTACCTTTCCCGTAAATTACCAGGATTTTTTTAATATGAAATTCCAGCATTTTTGGGTTTGTATTTTTTAAACAAAGACTATTATGTCGTAATTCATATTTAGTAAAAATGAAATAAAAAGCGCGAAAATTATAAGCAGCTATTCTAAACAATCGATCATTAGTGATATACTTAAAATATTTCATAATACATATATAAATAAAAATGTAAATGCTCGTTTGTTCAAAATCTTAAATTTCCGAAAGTTTTTCGCCGATTGCTTTGAAATTTTGACACAACATCGTATTCGAATACGCGCGCGTTGTTATATACCTACTATTCCCTTCCTTCAATTTGCCCCTCGGTGGGGTACTTTTTTAACTTTTTCCGACACCCATCATGTGATATATCATTAGAAAGTCTTTGGACCACTTTTTCATATTATGCACCCTCCGTCCCCCTTCCCCCATTTTGGCCCTACAGGATATACTTTTCTGAAATATTTCGTTAGTAGTTTTTATTTATTTTTTGTTTTTTCTTTGTTTTTTAGTTCTCGTTTTTTTTCATTTTTTAATGTTTTGGAATTTTATATGCGTTTGTTATAAATTTCTTTCCCTTTTTTTTCAGTTCAATCGATCTGCTTTAGTTCATCCAAATACTGCGTTGCGGAATATCAAACTTAGGTTGTTGTACTCGCCGAGCGGAAGCAGTGCGACGAGTAATTGTAAATCAAACTGAGTAAGAACGGCATCAGCGAACGAGAGAAACATTGAAAGAATGGAAAATACGTGCTGAGGAAGCAGCAGTGCGACGTGCAGACAGACTTGAGAATGCATAGTTGCGAGCACGGCGAGCGCGTTCTGCAACTTCAGATCTGCTTCGCTCTCAACAGAATGAACGCGACAGGCTGAAAAACGTGAACGAGAAACAGATCAGCATCAAATACGACCCCGTGCTCAGCAATCACGCGATTAAAATCGCCTTGCATTCCGGTACAACACAGTTGATGATTATAGTTTGAGCCGGCATCTTCTCATCGGCACTATGACTGAAGTGCTTATTGCAAGGCTCTGAAATTTAATACAGAAACGATAGGAATGGGTTGTGCCGCCGGAAAAATTAAACTGCCTCAACTTGGAGAACTGTCAGAGCCATTAAAATATTTGTTTGTCGAGGAAATACAACTCATACTTCCAAATGAGTCGTATGAGCTCAATTCATGCCAACTTTCAAAGTGAAAGGATAAATTTATCCCAAAGCTGGCTTTCTGCTTCCGTTCCCAGATGGTCAACATAAATTACTACAAACGTATTTCATCGGTGATGGCAATGATGAATTGAATGCACGCTGTGGAATTTTTACCGGTACAAAAAGGTCCATCGTTTCCCAACTGCAAGATCTTCTTCACGAAAAAAAAAATTAGTGCGTTTGTTCAAAACAGCAATCGACATGATGACATCTGATACATGCAAGATTGTTATTCATTCTGACAAAACGTCTGCTGGAGAACATGTGAGAAGATTCAATACTCAAACTATAGACGAAGTGGCAATTGTTATAGTCGGAGATCAATTCCAACCTACAGATATTGTTCTTCATCAGACCATTTGGGAACGCATTAATATTGATTTCAGAAGTTTTCAGGCAAACATTACCTGTAATTTCTCGATCGACACCAGCGGAAGAAATTAATGCTTTCCTAAAATACTCCACTTTGTAGCGACACGTAAAGACGTTATGCGTGTCCAGCTGCAAAACATTCGATCAACTGAGTTATTCTCCCATCAATTGCTGGAAATTGAGAACGAAAAGATGCCGATTGATCTGACCTCAGGACGAATTTCATTGCCTCATAACTTCTGAAATCTAGTGACGTCAAAAGAAGATTTGGTTGAAAAAGTATTTCCCAATATTTAAACCAATTATAAGAATCACAATTGGCTGAGTGAACGAGCTATTCTTGCAGCCACGAACAAAGACGTCTATGAACTTAACAATAGTATTCAGTCTAATATTCAAAGCGAGGCAGTCACATACAAGTCTGACGGCACTTTTCTGTAAGTAGATGAAGTGGTTAATTATCCAACAGAATTTTTGAATTCACTCGAACTGGCAAGGATGCCACCGCACGTACTGCAATTGAAAATCGACGTGCCAATTATCATGTTGCGAAATATCAACCAGTCAAAGCTTTGCAATGGCACGCGGCTAGAATTAAATAAATAATGAACAGCATCGTAGAAGTAACAATTTTGACAGGACCTTTCAAAGGTAAAGATGTCCTCATTCCTCGCATTTCCATGATTCCAACGGATATGCCATTTTAATTTAAGAGATTGCAATTACCAATTCGATTGGCTTTTGCAACCAACATCAACAAAGCTCAGGGCCAATGTTCAGAATTGTGCAGTTTAGATCTAGACACGGATTGCTTCTCACATGGACAATTATATGTTGCGTGTTCTAGAGTCGGCAAACCAGACAATCTCTATATCTGCACAGACAATGGAACAACAAAAAATATTGTATACCCACAAGCATTGTGAAGTTAAACATATTAGAAACGTGCGCTTTCTCTTTTCTTTCTTTTCCATTTAACCAGACTGAGCCACAGCAACGCGTGGCCGGGCACAATTAGATGTTAAAAAAAAAAAATCAGCTATTTGAATATCTAGCGATGGCAGGATGTTAGTTTGGTCTTTAATTGTCTGGGGAAAAATCACATATTTCAAATCAAAATATCATAGAAAAGATAATATAGTGAGTTAGTTATTCAAAGTATTTGAATATATCAAACGAGAATATCAGAATATTGAATGGGGAATTTCTAGCAGCTTGTTCTTTACTTTCACTAAACTCTTTTTGGGAAAAAGGAGAAAATACATGGGAGGCTAAACAAAACTGAAGAAGGGCATATTGAAGAAGTTATGAGATTGCTTGGATTGGAACCAAGCAGATCATCTTTATATTGAACTAGGATAGCATATGATCCATTCTGATTCACTACGTAAATAGTAGAAAATAAATCTAATGACAACACTTTGAATTATCATTTATTCAAATGAAGAGCAGTAAGAAAAAATTGGAAATAATTTTAATGCAGAAGCAATCTGATTTTGTACATGCATTATAAACGATACCTGCGTTTTTTAAACTGGATGATTTTGTAAAAACCATTTAGAAAAGAAGAACAATTGAACACTGGGATACGTAGCTTTGGAAACGGAAAGAAACATAGAATATTTTAGGCTAAAAAATTGATATTTTGATGGTTTTACACCATCATCGTGTTTGTGTTTTTACATTTTATAGTTTGGTTGCGGTAAAAAAAGGCGACTTTAAATCAATCTTAAGATAATAAATAGTTGATAATAATTTATTCATTTTCAGGTTATTTCATCATTAATAATCCAAAGTTTATTTTTAACTAATCCAATTTTAAATATAAGTTGACAGTCCTTGTTACAGAGGATCCAAATAGACAGCACAGGCAGAATAGAGCACGAAAAGCATGACAAGACTGAAACAAGGAAATTCATCTGTTTGTTTAATTAAGATGGCGACTGTTTCTGAAATAAAATTTTTAATTTGTCGAATTTTAGCTGCGGGAAAGGGCTTTTAGTCTTTGAAAATCAGTTAGACGAAAAACGGAATATTATGACCAATGAAAAATGTCTTTTAAAAGTCTTTTCTATGACTGATTAAATTTCCAAATTGTTTAGTCAAAGATATTGCGAAATAAAATACACTTTTTAACAAACATAAAACAGCACAACCAATTTTCAACAATACAGTTATTTTCAACGTTATAACAATATCATGTGCTACCTGGGATACCACCTTAAATAAAATAAAATAAAGTATTTTTGTCCTTTTACCAATTAAACACTTTAAAATGTAAAATTTATTTTAAGTTGCATTCAGATTTTTCTTTGTACTAAGAAGCAGAATACAGGATAGTGTTAAAATCGAACTTTACGCCCAATAGAAATTAAATTTTTATGACTTTTTGAGAAAATGGAAACTTTCTGTATCCCCGATTTACACAATGCGCTCTTAAATTTATATTCAGATTTAAAATCGTCTGAAACCACGGGGAAATGAACATATTCAATTAAACAGAATTCAATGGTTTGCACAACACAAAATTTCAAATCTAATCAATCAGCTTAAATTTAGAAAATAAATGCTGATAAGCGTTGGCATTCTACAGTAAGAATAAACTGAATTTATATTTTTAATTAGATTGTATTTTTTGACTATCACGCTTGTTTTATATAATTTTTTTATTGCATTGGATTCGTTGCCCTAAATTCTGTAGTTTTTTAATTATATTTTTTCTTCAACAGACACACACACAACAGCAAGGAGGGGAAAAATCATTATATAAGCTAAAAAAATTTGTAAAATGTCTTGCATGTTAAAAAAAAATGGAGAGGGTATAAAACAACCGAAACAGTGAGTAAACAGTACTTCAGTCTTGTCTTAGCTCTTATACTAGTAGTTGGCATATGTTCATAGCTGCCAGAACTTTCGTTTTTTTCTAATACCACTATCTAAGAAATAAATTTTTTTGCTGTATTTAATGACAGCCGACATTCTGGGATTAACCCATTGATTACGGGGTCCGGACATAAGTCGTCCCAGAGATTATTTCCTTATTTTATTCGCGCCACTTCTTGAAAACTAATTTCTGTCATAGACTTAAACAAGGATAACTTCAAGAAAAATCTACTACAAAGAAATTTATTTGTAAATTGTAGTATGAGTTAATATAAAAATAGTCGCCAGACCTATTCTGTAATCAAAAAGTTAAATAAGACGAAAATTGATATTCTGAAACAGTGGTATTCAAAAAACATGAAGGTTAGCAGATATGTATGTTTTTGAAAAAAAAAATGAAGAATTCTTTAGCAACTCGTACTTTTTCTTATGTTTAAGAAGTTTTGTATTACAAATGCATCATCAACTGATATTTCAAGATAGATAAACTTTTCAACATATCACTGTTCTTTGCAGCTATTTCACATTTGTAAGCTTGGGTTTTTGAAGAAAATAAGTTCTAAGTACTGACCATTTAATTTTCGCAATTGGCGGGAATCATTTATCCTTCCGAAATCACGCATAAAAATAGCCTACTAAATTTTCCTTAATCACAATTCAGGTCTTAATAAGAATGAAAAATCCGTGAAGAATGAATGAAAAAGCACATGTTTTTTGAAAGTTGAGTTTATTTATTTCCGGTTCTTCTTCTTGCCCACGGTTTGCAGCAAGAAGTTCTATGATGCGCACGTTTTCTATTTGGGTCAGCACATGAAAATAAAAAGATTCAGAAGGCAAAAAAGAAACAAGACACCTGAGCATGTGGGAAGTACGCATTTGTTTCAGGTACTTTAGTTGACCCTTGGTTCAGTTCTAAGAAAACAAAGTGGTAATAATTAGAGTGCTTAGTGTTAATGAGATTTTGTATGTAAATACAACTGAAGAACCTCGACCTTTCGAAATACTGCTGTTAAAATGACCAAACTCACGCAAGAAATTAATTTTTTCCCGCTCCATTTGAACGTACCTTGCAATTTTAATCATTACTGCTAAATACTTTATCGTTCAGGCTCGTTATTAGTGAGGCCTCGAATTCTCCTCTCAATGTTAAACACTTCTTATGTGGTCAGTCTTAACAGTACAAGTCCGAAATTGCAATTTTAGAGGAAAGTGAAAAAACTGTGTCCGCCTGTTTTTTATTTAACTGGGTACAGGTTAGGATCAACCTTGGAATGAGTTTTGATAAAGTAAAGTAATATTTGTTACTGTTTGGTTTTGTGCAGTGAGTGAGTGATAATTATATGATAGCGAACATTCCTTTCTTGTCCTGTTAGATCACTAGCTAAAACAGTTCGTAACCTTCCACCTTGACTTATACTCTTTTAACCGCCCATAGATATCACATTTTCACTGCAAAATATGCAAATATACTGAGTTGACCAAAAATTGACTTGTACTATTAAGACCGCCCACCTAATAATTAGCCGTGGAATGTATACGTATTTTAAAAGATTTTCACCAAAAAATTAAGTTGCTCATTTTTATTTTTCTATATACTCGTCTCCAATGATCTTTCTTTGCTGTCTAATTGAAAAAAAAAATCTAAAATACACATTTAATTTTGCCCCTTAAGTTTTACATTAACTATATTTAAAAAAAGAAAAAAAAGAAGAACTTTAAACATACTTTTAACACTTGTTATCAGAGAAATAAAGTATCTTCTAAAATTCAACAAGGACTGTCTAATTTAACACACAAGATTCAAACAATTGAAGACTTCATTTTTTCAGTCCTCATTATATATTTTGGAATCCATTTTTTAAATATTCTTTTTAAATAACAATAAAGACTATCAAAACTCTCATTTCTGTATTTTTTTGGTCTATGGTGGATCTTGATAAAATTAATTTTTAACTGAAAAACTTACAAAGGTCATATCGTAATCGGAAAAATTAAAGTTGTAATTATTTGTTACAGTAAGAAATAAAATCTTTTTTTTTTTACATACCTTTAATAGATTATGATGAATGCAATTTTTAATTAAAAGAATACAAAGATCATATCAGAATAGAAAATAAAGTTCTATTATCATTTAAAGTAAAGTTATTGAATTGTTCGGAAAGTTGATTCGTACCGGAAAATTCTATCATTTAATTATTAGAGATTAATTCCGATATCTAATGTCCAGGAACCGATTTACAAATTTGAGGGACCTGGGCACAGATGCTTAGGGGGGCCTCCTTACCCCTATGCTTACAGCGGCCTTGAGTTAAAAAAAAATATTATTGAAAGCGGTACTTATTAAGGTAACCAGTAAGGACTGCATTAATTTTGTGATATTTAATGATGTTTTTATAAATTTTCTTCTCAATTTTTTAGTAGTAAAAGTTTTTTTAACATCCTCATAATCTTAAGTGTTCTATCTCGCTGGCGATTTTTAAATCTTCCGAAATCGGAAAGTGAACGTATCCCCCCCCCAAAAAAAACTGTAAACAAAATCGAAAAAGCAAAAAAAACGGCCTTTGTAGAGATCGACTTCAAATATCCAAAGGAATTTTTTTTTTTTTTCAAAGATATTGAAATGCAAACGAGATATTTTTAAAAATTTCTCCTAAAGGATTTACATTAGCCAGCAGGTGTTTTCGAGTGAGTGATGTAGCCCTTAAAAAGTTATTTTTAAATGAAAAAAAAAACATTTTTTTCATATTAACTTTGTTTTTTAATAGTTAAAACTTCATCAGTTTTTGGCCAATAATTTAAGAATCTTCAGTACAATTTGAGGCCCCTGGGCCTATGCCCCGAAAGCCCTGCCATAAATCAGGCACTGCTAATGTCTAATAATTGACGGGCCGATTTTTCCAGTTCGAATTGCTTTTCCCAAAGAATAAACTTTCCGAACAACCCAATATAAAATTAAGTTCCATATACGCAAATAAAATCTTTACCTTTTATGTCAATGATAAATTTTGCGGATATCAATTTTTAAATCAAAAACATATACCAGTCATACCAGAATCTGCAATTCTTTGCTATCACTCAATGAGTAATACTCTTGATTAAAATCTCTCGGTATATTTTGATGATATACTATTTGAGCCTATGATAGAGTCTATGATAGATTTTGAATTTTTAACCTGAGAAATATGCTAACGACATAGCAGAATAGGAAATTGAAGTTGGAATTTTTATTAACATTCAGTAAGCAACAATGCATTATATATATATATATATATATATATATATCAACGATTGTTCGGGCAGAGAGATAACATGATTTTTGGCATAAAGCTGGTGTTATCTACAGAAAACAATCGTTATTTGCTTATAATTGTAGATTCCTTGCCCTTGAAAAAGTGAATTACATTATAAGCTTTCATTTGTGTTTATACTCTCGTTTTTTTTTGTTGTTTTTTTCATTGGTATTAATAATATTTCATATATATATAACCATTAATGAAACATATATTTGTAAAATAAATAAGGTTATAAGGACATTTTTTGGATTAAATATATTACTCTGAGTAATAATACTCTATAATACTTTTCATATTATTATTTATACTCTGACTTATAAAAGCACGCTACGGATTACATTTCTTTCTTGAATGCGGACGTTTTCATTCTTCGTAAAGAACTGTGTGTGTGTGAATTAATGTTATTATCCTGTCAAGATATCTAAGTTCCCGAAGTTATGATTGAGCTCGGCAGAATGTAGGTTTAAGAAAATTATGAATTATGCTAATGGAGATCCAATACGTAGTTGTTAGGTTGCTATATTTCAGGTGAGGATTTCGCTGAGATAGTATTTTTCGCAGTGCCTTCCTGTTCATTAAAAATCATGGAGTTGCTATGATAATTCATATTTGGTAAGATGTTGCAGTTTTATAATTACAAATAAAAGAAGTTTATGTAGGTTCACGGAATATAATACGGGCATTGTAGATTTGACTTTTAAATGTTTATATGTGTCTTAAATTTTACAAGAAGTAATCTTCATTTTGTATTAGCCATCTAGTGTTAACTATTGTTAAGGTCGGCCTAGTTTATTATGTAAGAGAGTTTGAAAAATAATGATATCTATCTATATATATATGTAATACCTTTGAATTCAAAAGACAAAGAACAAGTTATTTTACTAAATCTGACCAAATCTTTAATTTAAAGATGCCATGTATTTAACTAATATATGGGATAACTAACTTGAAATCAAAAGCTAAATTATTTGATCAATAAATGACTGAAACTTCAATTTAGAGACGACATATAATAAAGTCTCATACATTTGTCACAGAAAAATTGCAAAATATCATAACGAATAAAACCCATTATGAACTTTCAGTATAATAGGGAACGAAAATATATTTAATATAAATCGGAATAAAAAGTGAAATATAGATATCAAATAACGATATAAATTAAAAAAAAAAACTATACATTAAGACTAAACCTTTCCAACTTGCCTCAGGTGAACTTTTATCGATTCACTAAACTTGTTTTTGTTATTGTGACATATATATTTTTGATTGATCATTTAAGTCAAACATCATGAGTAATAACGAAGAGGTCATCATCAACAGGTACAACTTTCAAATCCCTTGATAACGATGCGTATTTATATTATAGTGAGATCTAAATGATAATATTATCTTGAACAACATTGTTTAGTTCATAGAACGTTTTTAAAACATGATACCGTCCGGCACTATAAGACACAAAATTGCATGCCAGATTTATGGAGATGTAAAATTAGTTTTTACTTGATGTTAACTTTTAAGAGCTAAGATTCTTTGTACAGTTTGGATTTGTTAATTGTTTGTCTTTCAATACAACAAAAAATTTACAAAAAGTTTCTATTACAAAATTGCTTTCTTATTTTACCAGTTTTTGAAGTATTTATGATGATATGATGAGCAATGTTTATTTATGCCGAAGAATTGTTTAAAAAATTAAAGAAAATTTACAAGAAACGACATTCAATATAACTCATAAATTAAACCCGTTTATGGAGGAATATTTTATTTTTTTTAATCTATTGTATGGTTTAAAAGTGGCATCCACGCTAGAATTTCAAACTGCTGTATGTCAACTATTTTTTAAAGAAATCAACATTTCAACGGGGAGTGGTTTTGGATTCTGGGGGTCATGATCGTTGAAAATATACCGAAATTTTCCGGAATTGCTTTCCTCCGGACGGCTTCAAAAGGAACTTCTTACTTCCTATAATGGAAGCTACCTGGAAAGGAATAGTTCAAATTTAATTAATTTTAAATAATGTTTAATTAATGTTAAAGGTTAAAAAATATATACACCACTATATCACAGATAGGATTACATGTAAAAAGACCTTTGGATTAAGCAAATGCCATTTAGGATGCTTTAAGATTTTTTATAAATTAATGATAAATAGCAAGCCAACTTCTGTCTTCCCATCAAAAATATACAAAACAATAGTGAAGGTATTAATTAACTTTTATGTGCATCTACAAATTTTATAAATATGATTGCGTGTCTGGGGCCGCACATAAAACGTTGGGAGTACATGCGCACACAAACTAAGACATCAATCTGCTACATACTTATATCAATGAGCACACAAACTGCTTTATTATTAGTATTTATTTTTTTGTCGTTGTAAAAAGAAATTTGGCTGAGTCAAATATAACGTAGTAAAATAATTCTACATAATTCTACAAAATCTAAAAAAATACCATGCCCCCCCCCCCCCCCAAAAAAAAAGGAATTCTACAGATAAAATAGAGATAAAATTATTATCTTTTAATTACTTTCTAACGTATTCTTAATTTACATAATTTGTGCTACTGAATGAAGCAGATTTTTAGTTTTATTACAATTAGATTTTTTTTTCAGTAAAATTACTCTAGAAGACCAGAACACTTTTGAATCCCTGAAATATGTAGTCTTTGAGAAAGTGTCCTGAATGTTTTGCTAATATTAAAGCACTATGCAGTACTGGAAAAAAAAAACGAAAAAAAAATAATAACATATGAATTTTACAGATAAAATATTGATAAAATTATTATTATTTTAATTACTTTTTAACGTATTCTTAATTTACATAATTTGTGTTACTGAATGAAGGATATTTTCTGTTTTATTATAATAATATTTTTTCAGTAAAATTGCTGCAGAAGACCAGAATACTTTTGAACCTCTGAAATATGTAGGCTTTGGGCAAGTGTCCTGCATGTGTTGCTAATAATAAAGCACTATACAGTAATTGGAAAAGAAAACGAAAAAAACAAATAAATAGATAATATATTCATAAAATTATTATTTTTTAATTACTTTTTAATGTATTTTTTATTTACAGAATTTGAGTTACTGAATAAAGGAGATTTTCAGTTTTATTATAATAAGAATTTTTTAGTAAAAGTTCCACAGAAGACTAGAATACTTTTGAAACCCTGAAAGATGTAGGCTTTGGGCAAGTGTCCTGCATGTGTTGCTAATAATAAAGCACTATACAGTACTGGGAAAAGAAAACGAAAAAACAAATAAATAGATAAAAAATTCATAAAATTATTATTTTTTAATTACTTTTTAATGTATTCTTTATTTACATAATTTGTGTTACTGAATGAAGGAGATTTTCAGTTTTATTACAATAAGAATTTTTCAGTAACATTGCCACAGTAGACTAGAATACTTTTGAAACACTGAAATATGTAGGCTTTGGGCAAGTGTCCTGCATGTGTTGCTAATAATAAAGTACTATACAGTACTGGGAAAAGAAATCTAAAAAACAAATAAATAAATAAATAACATATGAATTTTACAGATAAAATATTTGTAAAATTATTTTTTAAAATTACTTTTTAATGTATTCTTAATTTACATAATTTGTGTTACTGAATAAAGGAGATTTTCAGTTTTATTATAATAAGATTTTTTCAGTAAAATTGCTACAGAAGACCAGAATACTTTTAAATCCCTGAAATATGTAGGTTTTGGGCAATACCCTGCTAGTAATAAAGCACTGTATAGTACTAGGAGAAAAAAAAAACGCACTTTCCCCAAATAACTTTGCCACAAATCATCGTTTAAAAATCTGATGGGTGTCAACCGATTAGTAACGTTTACTAATTAATACTATACTTAAATTTTACTTAAGGTGTAGTCTACATATAGAAATTGTAACAAACTTTAAAATTTTGAAAAACAAACACTTTATTTGACATCATATATGAATTCATATATGATAAAATAAAGTGTTTGTTTTTAAAAATTTTAAAGTTTGTTACAGTGGTAAGGCTTAAAGTAAAAGTAAGTAAAGTAAAAGTAAGGTTAAAGTAAAAGTAAAAGTTATAAAAGTTATAAAAATAAAAGTTGTAAAAGTTATAAAAATAAAAGTTGTAAAAGTTATAAAAGTAAAAATTATAAAAGTATAAAGTAAAAGTAAAGTAAAAGTAAGGTTTAAAAATGTTATGAAATTTGATAATGCGTTAAATGACCAGTAAAAATACATCAGTGACCTTTTATTTTATAGCATTTTGTTCAGTAAATTTTGCTTTCGGGTGAAAGTCATTCGGTCAATTAGTTTAGGAATTAAGCAGGTTTAATGTTTGGAACTTCAAATGTTAAATTTATTTATCAAAATACATATATATTATGAAATTTGATAAGTGACTTTTACATCAGTGACTTTTTACTTTATAGCATTTTGTTAATATACTGTAAAAAAAGACAAGTGTTTCTTAATCTAACTCTTATTTTTCTTAAGTTTTAAAAATATAATATAACTTCTTCCGAGTTAACCGCGATTCTGAAAAGTGTTTTTTTTTATCTTTAGAAGCTCTGAAACTAATAGATAACCATGATTTAAAGAAGCATTTCAGAAACAAAATTTTCTTTTGCTGCCCGTGATTTTCTGTAACGTTTTTGAGTAGTTTTTACAGTCGAGTAATTTTTACACCAAGCAGAAGAAATATTGCAACGCAGAAATATATTGCTATATATATTGCTTATAATATATATATTGCTTAACGCAGAAGAAATATTGTAGTATAAATTATAAACCGAGACTTTTGAGAAACTTCGGCACGCTCTTTTTGGTTATGGAATAAATTTGATAGCTACCCCCTAATTAAAATGAAAAATTTGCAATCCACGAAGATTGATCCTGTCCCCCCTGATGAAATGTCCGGTGTATATGTCATTCCATTTAATACCGATGAGGATGGACAACAAGAATATATAGGAATGACAACAATTAAATTGAAAGACCGTATAAATGAACATAAAAGAGATTTAAAATTTAACAGACCATCTACTGTTCTATCGAGACTTCACCTAACCCGAAATGTTAAAAATAGATTTTAATAATGCAAAAGTAATATATCCTATGAGAAATTACTATGATTTAATAGTTCGAGAATCTGTGGAAATTATAAATAAGTATGGAAAGATGGAAACGGGTGCAATGAGCTACTGTCTTACAATATTCCGAGTATATGGCTTAATTTAATCAAGAAACAGTGAAATGTGACCCCCCCCTCTCTTTTTCCTTCTTTCCTCCTTTTTTTTTTTTTTTTTTTTTTTTGGGCTATGCAATGGCACCGGCCGTTGTTGGAAGAATGTGGATGAGATGAACTCTCCCGTAGGCTTGCAGTACAGAGACAGAGACATACTTTGATTTGATAGCCTAAGAGGGACTGCTCAGACTAGTAGAAGTCTGTAGAGCATAGTGTCCCTCCCGGTCCCCTTTATTAAGGTCTTAAAAAAAATTACAAACTACAGCTGAAGCTGGACCCGCCATTAAACGCGACAAGGAGCGGGATAGAATGTTTAAAACAAATACAAATACAAACTATGGTCAACGACCAGATCATATATAAGCTCGGCCCTGCTAGGGAAGTACAAGAATGTGATCTGGACGTTTGTTTTAACTCCTGTTTTAATTATAAATCCCGATGAAGGCTGGGTTCACAGCCGAAAGTGCTCGATTTATTTTAATGTTTTAAAATCTAAATAAAGTTTTAGTCATCTTTTAGGTAATGGAATCACATGTTTTGTGTGTACTTTTATTTTAGTTTTTATAGTATATTAAAACTTTTCTCTACCCAGAATAACGCTTTTTCGGATGCTGTCAATCTTCAAGTAACTATTTCCCACTGTGTAACAGAAGTTGTACATACAAGAGTAAGCTTTTAATGTTATTTTAATGTTAATGTTAAGGATATTAATTTTAATGTTAGTGTTAATGCGGTTAATTTATCCTATTTGTTGAATATGTAAATGTTTACTTGAGAATTTATTACATTGTAAAAATTGATATTTCGGATTGAGATAACTCATTAATTTACTGTAAAAACTAATCGAAAATGTTTCTGAAAATTACGCGAAGCAAAAGAAACTTTTGTTTCTGAAAGGCTTCTTTAAATCTTGGAAATCTATTGGTTTCTGTGGTTTCTAAGATAAAATAACGCTTTTCAGAATCGTTGGTAACTCGGAAGAAGTTATAAATCTTTTGATATACGTTAAGAAAGATAAGAGCTAGATTAGGCAACATTTGTCGTCTTTTTTTTTTAACTATAAATATAAAATTAAAAAAATGTTTAACCTTTCGAGAGGGGCTCTTTCAGGAATACTTGTTAAAGCGTGACAGCCCCCGTGTAGACAAAAGAAAACGAATTTTAAAGAAATACATAATGCAACAAAACTTATACGACGGAATCGCAAGGGAAGGGAAAAAATCCATTTTAGACAGGTTTCGGTCTTAGGAGGTATATTTATGGAATTCATTTCGTCAGGACCATGAAATTTTCTGTATATGACTGGATTCTGATATAGGCATTCCATTTTTACAGTTTTTACTGTAATTTTAAATCTAACTTTAAGATTAGCATTCAAGAATATTAGAGTTAGTAGATTAAAACGGAAACGAAAACACTATTAGAGAATTTTTTTGGTTTGTTAACTTGCAATTTCTTTTAAGAAATAGGTTGCAATAAACTACTTACTTTTTAAATTACTTACCACGTTAATTTTTAGTAATTTTAATTCGATTTCGACATATACTCTAAATAGTTATGAATCAATAACGATTATAAAAAACAGCTAATAATTAAAATAAATAATTATTAGGAAAGTGGTTTTAAAATAGTGCTATAAATATCTATGAAGCATTTAATACTTATTTTGTAGCGTTATTGAAATTTTACGCATAGTAATGCAATGTGAAATTTTAGCTCAAACCAGTTACTTTACCATATTCCTGATTATGTCTTAGCCACAATGTTTGTATTAAGTCACCTCCAAACTTGCTAATATAAATATAATTAGTTTCCAATACAACTAAGTTAGATCATTAGTTATTGATTCACATACGTAAAGTTCATTTCAATATGATAAACGGTGTAGATTTTCCTTGACACATTTCGTTCGACAACAGTTTACATCACGATAAAAGCATCATTTTCTGGGTCACTGTTCACAAGCACGTTGAAAAGACATCTCTTTTTTCAGGCATGTTCATTAATGACTACATCGATGATGGTTCATGGGTTAAAATGTGCATCTTATTTAATTTTTTTCAATAGTACTTTTTTTTTTGTTTGAGTTCAAATTTCTTTTTGTTTTATGTTCATAACCGAGTGATTGGATAGTTTTGAAACAGGTATTTCAGCATTATTTGATACCTGTTACACTGTAAGGTAAATATTATCCGGAGTAGCGCCTAGGGTGGGTTTTGAGAGGGGGGGATTCAAAAAATTTCTTAATGGCCCTTCTTAATGGCTATTAGAGTTTTTTAAGCTGCAGTTTTTTATGTAAGAAATTTTTTGCCACCTCTAAAAATTTTGTGCCTGGTGCAGCCATTTCCCATAGACCCCAACCCCTTCCCCTTATATCATGCCTTTACTTGGAGCTATTTGTCACAACAGCTTCTAACTTCAAAGCTCAGTGCTACATACATGTATGGGCATATACATGGGCATATACATGGGCATATACATGGGCATATACATGCTCCATATACAGTAGTGTTACATACAAAATTGGTATTACATACCCACTCAGCGCAATGGTTAACATGTTAATTACAAAACGAGATGCTAGAATCAACATCAGTGCGATATGAGTTGGTGGCTGCACAAAGCTTTTCTTATTAGTGAAAAAAAGAAGATGGGTATTTTTCCTTAAAATTCCTCCGCGAATGTGCCTTTCTTCAGGTAAATAGCCCAAACTGGAAGATTCCATTAAAATCCTTACTTTGTTCCACTTTTATAAGCATTCTTTTCCATGGGACTCAGTAGTAAGATAAAGTCAAGCTATCTCATTTCCTTAAATATGTCCATTAATGATTACATTGATTATGATCCATGGGTTGAAATATACTTCTCATTTAACATTTTGAAGATTTTCTTTAAAAATTAAAATTTCTTTTCCTTTTATATATATAAGCAAATGATTGGATAGTTTTCATACAGGAATTTCTGCATTATTTGATACCTAAGGGTGATTATTTGATTATTATTTGCAGATTATTTAATTATTATTTGATACCAAATTTCCTCTTTTCCGTTAAACATTGCCTGGTGCCATTCGCTATAACAACCTAAAACAAATTACACTGCTGTAACAGGTTCACTAATCTCGGTAGTTATAATTAAGGTAGAATAAAAATAATGATCTGGGATCCAATGTTCGCAGATTTGATACCCGTACGGTTTGTAGGGGTTAATTGTGCTAGATTGTCCTCATACACGAAAGAAAAACTGGGCAACTCTTGTTTCAAATTTCTTTTTTCGGTGTAATTCCTCGAGTAAATAATCCAAACTGGTTGATGGCAAATAAAATCTCTATGTCTCCTCTTCCATTGCTATTTGCTATAGCCATTTCTTTTTTATGGGATCTGTGTTAAATTAAAGGCTAAAAGTTTAAAAACAAATCTATTAGAGAGAAAAACTACATCTTTTCTTTCTCTAAATTATTTGTATTCCAAAAGCATCTGGAAGATGTTTTTTCTTTTTAATTTATCAATATTCTGTAAAAAGTGACATTTTCTGCATTCTTAATCTATTCATATTAAGGAAGTATTAAATTAAATTAATCCCTGAATATATATATTCAGAACTCAAAAGTCAGAAAATCAGGTTTAACAAAAGATTACATATTTCAAATTCAACCAAAACTGTACATTTAGCTTTATAAATGACAAAAGAAAAAGGTTCAAGGTAGAAATGCCCTAAAGGATAATGAAAAGTTTTTGTTTTTCAATTCGTATGGAATAAGATAAACAGCGCATTTCCTTTTTTCTGGCGTTTAAAGTGTGAAGATATTATCATCTTAAACACGGTAAAAGAACACCGTAGTAAACGTTTTCTGTTCTACATTTCCTTATTGCACTCGAGTTAGCGACAAGTTTAACGCAATACAATTCCTTTATTACGATGTTATCTATAAAATTGCATTTTGTGCTTATTTTTTGGCGGGGAATATGTATTAGAAATATGGACTGTTATACTCACACACGCACACACACACACACACACACACAAAAAAAGAACTCCGAGCGGGTAGAATGTAAAAATGTAAAGAGAAATATTAGATATTCAAAATATTATATAATATACAAAATCTTTATATTATGTTTTATTTCAGTTTCATAGATTAAAATGCAATAAAATAATATATATATATATATATATATATATATATATATATTTTTTTTTTTACTTTTTTTTTTATTAATAAAGGAAGTGATTAAAGTTTTGCTTAATAAAACGTGTCTTTTGGAACTATGATAACTATTTTTGTCTGTAGTTTTATTTTTATTTTACAGTTGTGTATCTAGTGTTCTTAAATTCCTTGTACCAGATGTGTTATTATTAATTATTCTCATTACGCGAAGATTCAGTCGGCTTGCTTTATTAATGATACATTAAATTTGTGATATGGAAACACACTCTATGAAGTGGTCTTGAACAGAAGCTGACATACGACAGATGATTTTCGTAGTCAAAATGGAATAAAAATGGAACAAAATGGATCAAGTACACAGAACATTATCCAGAGATATTTGGAGATAAAATTACTGGACTCTTATGCATTTCATTCAGAATTAAAGGAGAATAGCGTAATTTGTTGTTCATATTTTTAGCCCTAGGAGTCTATAGAGCAATAATTTATCTCAAACTAGGTTGAACGAAAACAAGTGAGGAAAATCATGAGTCAAGCATAGATTATGAAACACTTTCCAACGTTTGATGTTTGGAAAACGCATAACATATTTGAAAACCCAATTTCAGTAATTACCATCTATAGTCCGAAAAATGTCCAAATTCCTCTGTGCAACACTTTATATAATCTATAGATTTCTATATATATTTCAGAATATGCAAAAATTTAATTAAGTTAAAAAATGTATCAGTAAAAAATTCGCCTTCCGCACTTTTCGTCAATAAGCGGAAATCTGCTCAAATTCTTTTGTGCAGTCCTGTATATGATATATAGCATTTATACACTGGAGGTACTATGCAAAAATTTGGTTAAAAAAAAACACAAACGAAAGTTAAAAACGCACTTCCCACAATTATCGTTCATAGACAGTACCGTAACCGAATTCTTTTGGGGTCCCTGTAAATGAACAATAAATGAAATGCACACCATACTTTTCAGTAAGTAACTTATAGCACACCTCAGTAATTCATATAAATTTTATTATATTTGAAATAGTGTAATGTCATTATTAAAATATACTGCAAACGATTTTCCCCCGTAGACCATTATGTAACGGAATTGTTTTGTGTGATATTGTAAATGAATTATAAATGCTTTGCACTCCATTTTCAACAGAAAGCATGTTTTAGTGCACTTAAGAAATTCATAACAATTTAATTATGTTTGAAATGTTGCAACATCATTAAAATTGACTTGAAATGTTTTTGTTCCCGTTAACTGTAATATAAAGGAATACTTTTGACTGTCTCTGTAAACTATCTATAAATGCTACACGCTTCATTTTTGGTAGTGATTGTGCTATAGTAAACATCAATAACATATAAAAATTACACGGCAATCCAAGTATATATACGAGAGTTAGAGCACGACAGACGGACAGACAAACCGAAATCATAAACACTTTCAACTATTTTGGAAAGTGTTAGAAAGGATTTGATCTACTTTGGTTTTGAACGCCTCATATATACAGGATGTTTAAGAAACTATATACACAATTTATTCGCTGATAACTACCATGTTCTTCCTTTCCTTTCAGGTTTAACTACCTTGAAATAAAGGCAGCAGACTAAAGGAGCGAACAGACAGTCATATTTACCGCGTTTTTTTTTTTTTTTTTTTTTGAGGGGTATTTTGGACTTTTTGATATTTTATGACTTTCTTAGCATGTCTAAAGTTCAGAGATCAAGCAGGGAACTTCAATGACAGATGGTCAACGCTTCTTTCTTTTGTTGAGACTCCCCTTTCTTTTGTCTATGATCACAAAATCATTCGGAAAGAATGGGAAGTCATATGATTTATGTCCCTCTCAGGTAGACTTTCTCAAAATGCGAATAAACGCAATTTAAGCCTTGAGCACAGGAAATTTACTTTAAAGCGATACTGGAAGTTTGAAAACGGGGCTGAAATGCAGATACAGTTTAGGAGAGAGTTTCAAGCAGGTCCCCTTTTTCCCACCACGTGACTTAAAATCGCTAGAATTAGAGATTAGAAGAATTAGAAGTTTGGTTAGAAGTTTGAGCTAGAATTAGAAGTTTGGTTAGAAGTTTGAGCTAGAATTAGAAGTTTGAGTTAGATGGAACTGTTCAAAATGTTCACAAGCAATACTCGGGAAGACCGCGGCCATAAAAACTCCGCAGAAAACCTTGGTAGAAACACTGCTATAAACTTATGATGAAAATGCAAGGAAATCTGTTTGACAAGTGGCTCGCGAGGTAGTATACGGTTGTGTATACATTTTTTAAACACTTTTGTATGCAGTTCTTCGGGGAAAACACTGTAGTTTCTTATTTAAATGGAAATATTTAGGAATGTTTTAATTCAAAGCATGGGAAATACCAGACTTAAGCAAATGGCGACTTTACTGAATTTAATTTTTTGCTACTCCTAGTATACGTAGGATCCACCCAACGAGGTCAACCTTTTTCAATTCAATGTCATAGAAAGCAAAAAAGTTAGCTTGTGAATATCTCTATGTGGTATAGTATAAATAGTTACATGTGTATCCCAAGGTGATTATGATCAATCATATGTTGTCTCTAAAGGGTCGGAAACGGAACGGCCTTAGGCCTATTGGCGAGTCATTTAAAAGAACATGATTTACCGATTGCGTACATCTTAAATTTATAAAATATGAACAATGACTCTATTAAAATAAAGTAACGGAATAACATGGTGATTCTGATTAATGAAGTGTAATTTAATATTCAGGTGAGTTGAAGGTGGAACTTTAGGGAACTTCTTAGTTATATATCCCATATTGCATTTCAAGATACATAGACTATGAGCATGATTTTCGAATTAAAAAAAAAAAAACATATAGTCCACAATGCCGATAGGGAATTTTACATGTACAAGAGCTCCTCCAAAAGCAATATAAGATATATAAAATGTAGTGAAAAATAAATATTTAAACATTTGTCTTGCTTAGAACCAAAAAGATACAATTGGCACTTTCTAAAAAAAGCATAAGATAAGTGCATTAACTAAAATTAAATTTTGCATAAAATAGTAGGGCAGACGGTTGTAAGAAATTTTCCTGGCAGTACAGCACTCTATCGCAATAAATGATTACCATAAAACAGGGTGTTTCAATAAATCGCCCACGGGAGAAGCAACTGTTGTCAAATTTGTGTATGTGCGCAGTGCCCAAGAGAAACATTTATGAACCTGATTTTTGCTGTTGAATTCATTTATTTCTTTTTTGTACCAAAATGAATGGATATTCAATAGAAAACAGCGATTTTTAGTCAAAATCTTTTCCCTTTTTTTCAACAACAGATACTAGCCGAAACACTCAGGAAGTGGTCTAGTACATTTAAAAACAGATCAAAGCTAACTCTAAAGCAAGTTCCTGGTAATGAGTTGCATTCTTAATGCTTATCACGAACACTGCATCCAAGACATATTGTTTCAGCAGTATGGAAGCTCCTCCACATTCAACATGCTACGTATTGCTTAGATGTCACTATGACAAGTGTATCACCAAAACAAGCTTCGCGAATCACTTTAGCGAAGCTCAGTGAGCGAATGAGCGAAGGACTTCCTTGCCTTCCCCCCCCCCCCCCTGACATATCCACTTTTGACTTTTTATAGGATTATGTTAAAAGTCTACGCAGATCGACCAAAAACAACAGAAGAAAATATCAATCCTATCAACAGTGATACTGTTGTTCCTAATAGACAAATTCAAGCGGATTATCGAAAATTTCGAGAAGAGACTTCATTTTGTAGTTTTCTCAAATGACATTTTGAGAAACTTGTCTTTTAATTTTCTTTATTCTCGTATGAAAATGATAAAAATTTAAAATAAAAATATTTCGCATTTCAAAAGTTGTTCAATTTGTTTTCTCTATAAGACTCTTTGAAGCATTCGGTAATTGAAAACAGGCACAATTAATTAATTATAAATATATAAACTCGGTTTGTGGCGTTAGGTGCCGCCATTCAGAAAATCTACAAGAGACCACGCCATAAGGGTCTATTCTTCCTCCAGACCTCTATCCCTCATGGCTTTTTTTTTATATCATCCGTCCAGGTCTTTCGTGGTCTTCCTCGTTCCCTCTTTTGATTTGTTCTGTAATTAGATGCGATTTTGGGTAGTCTCTCGTCACTCATTCTTTTAACATGGCTATATCAGATTAATTGTTTCTTTTGGAGATCGTCTAATATGGTTCCCTTTATTTTCATCATTTTTTTTATTCTTTCATTTCTTATTATTTCTATTCTTGATGTCCTGCATGATCTTCTTAGGGCATCTATTTCCACTGCTGCTAATTTCTTTCTTTCTGTCTCCATAATTCTCCATCCCTCTGCTCCATATAACAAAATGCTCTTTACTATAGATTATTATTGTATATATTATATTTTCTTTTCCTGGTGATCTCCTCAATCCACCAAATATAGTTTAAAAGTTTTACTTTCTTCCTTGGCAGATTCTGTATTTAATTTCCTCTGAGTCTGTGCCTTCTCTATTAATGTCTACACCAAGGTATATATAATACACGAAGGAAAGTGAAGAGCAGAGTGGTTTTAGAGCAGGAAGATCATGTATGGATAATATATTTTATCTTAAACAAATTGTTGAAAATGAAATGGCGGTGGGAAGTCAAACTCATCTTTTATTTATTGATCTTACGAAGGCATATGATAACGTTCCAAACGCAAAATTATAGAATGTATTAAAGGAAATGAATATAAATCAATTAATTAAATAAATAAAAATTTCTGTAGCGTCTTACGATGAACTGTAAATGTATCAAGTGCAGAACGATGTAATAGATTTTCTAAACAAAACAGTCCTCTAAAAAAAAAAAAAAAAAAAAAAAAAAAAAAAATATTTCGCATTGATTTACGCTGGATTGTAAATGCACCAAGTTCAGAGAAATGTAAGAGATATCTTGAACAAAACAGCTCTGTACAAATAAATAAATAAATGAGTTAAAACTTTCAGAGCGAATTGCGCTGAACTGTAAATGTATGTAGTGTAGAGGGATGTAATAAGAGATATCCTAAACAAAGCAAAGTTCTATAGATAAATAAATAAGTAAATAAATAAATATGTAAAAACTTTTACACGATTTGCGCTAAACTGTTAGTGTATCGAATGCAAAGCAGAGGGACGTAAGAGATATTCTAAACAAAGCAGTCCTCTCTATATAAACAAATAAATAAAAACTTTCACACAGATTTACTCTGAATTATAAATGTATCAAGTGCAGAGGGATGCAAGAAATATCCAAAGCAAAGCAGCGCACTATAAATAAGTAAATAAATAAATAAAAGCTTTCACAGAGATTTGGGATGAACTGTAAATGCATCCTGATGTAAGAGATATAAAAGAAGCAGTACTCTTTCACAGTAATAATTGGAAATGTCTACAACAATAAAACTTTCATATTGATTTATCCAGAATTGCTAATATATCACTTCTACCCACTTTGGTTCTAATCTAGTGATTTATTGTTGTTCCAATATACGATTCCAGACTCCAAAATTGCTGACATCTGTCTATGAGTGTTGAATACAGGCATGTCAAATAGTTATAACAAGTGAAATGACATTCTGCACAACATATTAAAAGCATTTAAATATTCATTTATGCAATAAATAATTTTTGAAAGTATGTCTGTCTTCTTTTGATTGATTTGATTTGAATAAAGATGTTAACTAAAAACATTAAGGAAGCAGTTGTGACACGTGAAGGATACTTTGCTTTGTGGAAGAGAAAAATCAAATGGAAATTAGTATGAAATCCTGTACAAACCTTTCGGGAATTTCCGGTGTTAAAAATGTTTTTGAATTTGAGTAATACGATTATGCTGTGTAAAATCATTGCATTTTAGAACTAACGGACATCATATTCAGAAGAGAAAGAAAAAAAAATTAAAATAATATTCCTCCTTGTTTAATTTTTTTTTTTTTTTTTTTTTTTTTTTTTGCATAACTGATTACAATATAATTTTAAGTAAAATTAGCCTCAGTTATCTTTAGAACTTTTTATTTATTCTAAAATGTTGTATACTAGACTAAATTTTTGTTGATATCTACTTATAATAAAATCCGAAGGCAAGAAAGTGTCTGTAACCATGCCGGGCGGGACCACTTTGATCTGCGAATCGACCGTAGTTAAACGCCATGTTAGGCTTAATGAAAAACCTATACTTGAAATCATGTCTGTTCAGCATATTTTCCTATAAAACATGTAAGTCATATGTCATATCCTATTATAAAGTTTTAAGTTCTTAATTAAAAATCCAGATTAAACATCTGAATCCCAGATATAAACAAATCAACATTGTTGCCATTCAGAATCACAAATTCAAATTAATCACATATGAACAACTCTTTGAAAGCTTCATTAAAAAAATACAGTTTAACATACGATTCTACTCTTAAAATATTTGTAAAAGCATATTAAAGCTTTTAAATATTTAAATTTTGTTTAAAACCTTCAAAAACTATTTCATATAAAACATGTATATCAACATTTCTATAAACATTTTTTTCTGTAAACACTTTTTTTTTCAGATTTCTTTCATATAGATGCTTTGAGGTGATTGATCCAGTATATTGGCGCCATCTACCGGCAGATTTTGAAATTTCGTTTCCATTATAAATAAAATTATTTTAGGTAGATTTCGTAAGAAATAATACCTATTACATTCTCAACCTAAGTTGAAATTACTGAAAAATTTCTTAGAACCTCCTAGAACCCAACCTCCCCCCCTTCCCCAGTTCAAAACTTTATCTATCTATCTATCTATCTATCTATGTCACCTTTTTATGGACACGATAACTCCCATAATTCTGCACAAATATTTTCCAAACTGATACATAAAATCAACCGGCATAAAATCTCGGTCAAGTTCGTTAATGGGCAAAATCGAACCAAGGTGGGGGAACGGGGGGGGGCAAATAGGGGGTTGAGACGTTTTGTGAAACCAGAAAAACCTATAACTTCTTCATTTTTATACATATCGAATCGTTTTATACACATCAAGTTCGTTAATGGGCAAAATTGAACCAGGGGGGGGGGGAGGGATGGGGAAGACATTTTGTGAAAACTGAAAAAACCCCATAACTTCTTAATTTCGATACATATCGAATCCGTTTAAAGTTATTATTACTTCTAGGAAAAGGGCCAAAAATTTATGTATGACAGATTTTTGATTTCATTAAAAATGCCCCCAAGGGGGGGGGGGAATAGGGGTTCAGAAGAAAAAAATTCATAACTTCGTCAATTGCCAAGATATTAAATCCGCTTATATTTATTTTAAATCTCTTTAAAATTATCTACAACTTTCATATTGACAAGTTTTTTATAGGACCAACTCTTACGGAAAAAAAAAATAAAAAAATTAAAAACAAAAAAATCTCTGCTGGCTGTGCCTACAGGGCTAACTTATTAATTTTTATACATATCGAATCCGTTTAAAGTTATTATTACTTCTAGGAAAAGGGCCAATTTATAGGACCAACTTTTACGGTAAAAAAAATAAAAAATAAAAAACAAAAAAATCCCTGCTGGCAGAGGTATATTTCGAAGTGGGTGGTCCCAACTGCCACATCATGGCAAATAGGTCTTTCTTCTGCAATTCCCAATAAACAGGTGTCCCACGGTCTGCGGCTTCGAAATCTACCTGTGCCTGTAGGCCGAGCCGTCAGGGATTTTCTTCTTATGAAACGTAATTAAAATATAAGGAATACACAGTACAGCGTAATTTGCATTTAATTTTGCTTATGTAATCAAACAATGAGTTATGTGGTGAGTCAAGTTGTTTAGAAATTCATTTATGACACTTTTTTGCAAAAACTTTCGCACATGGATTATTTTTTAATATTTAATTTGAATGTTTTGTACAATCGTTGAACTGTTTCAGAAATTTAATATTGAGTAAATATATATATATATATACCCTCATCATTTTTATCTGTAGAAATCCTTTGTCATTTTTAAAAAGTACTTTTCTACAATACAAACCTTTCAATAACAAATTCTTCATGCTGTTTGTTTGTATGAAGTCTTATGAAAATGGAACGCAGATCAACAATCCGTCATTTTTTACGGGGGTTACATACTAGTTACGAATGAAAGCCGAATACTATAAATCTCGCATCTTTTTGTCTTCTGAAAATAAAAAAATACCTCCCTCCCCTTACTCTTATTTATTTTTATATAAAATAATTAGTTTGAAATGTCTTACAAATTTTAAGACATTTCAATGAAAAATGAACAAAACAAATATTTAAACATATGAAAAGACTTCCTAGATACAGGCACACTCGGTTGAACGTCGTTAACGACCACTTTGAATAAAAAATATATTGGAATTTCACGAGACTTATTTTTACATGATTTCGTTAACTGATTTTTATTCAGTTATTCATTTTGTTTTAGACCCAATATAATCATACGGTAACACTTTCCAACGTAATTGAAAAGTGTTTAAATGAATGATTTGTCTGTCCGTCAATCCGTGCTATACTCACGCAAATATACTCAGACTGACACTCAATTTTTATATGTTAATGACCTTGTTAGTAAAAATGAAGTGTGTACCATTTATAATTCATTTACAGAGACACACAAAAGAATTCCGTTATATTATGGTCTTTGGAGAAAAATCGCTTGTGGTGCATTTTATTTAAATTGGTTATTTAGATATCGCATTTCATTGTATGAACAAGAACAAAAAATCATGCATCGAGCATAGATTATGAAACGCTTTCCAACACTAAAAGAATATCATTAATACATTTGATTTTTCCATACAATGAAATGAGGTATCTAAATAAGCAATTTAAATAAAATATACCACTAACGATTTTCCCTCATAGACCTTAATGTAATGGAATACTTTTTTGTATGTCTGTGTAAAAGAAGTATAAATGCTACACACTTCATTTTCAATAGCGAACATTCTACAGTAAACCTCATTAACATATGAAAGTTACATGTCAATCCGAGTAAGTTTACAAAAGTTAGAGCACGGGAAGGTAGACATACAAGCCGAATTCATAAAAAATTTTCAACTATGTTGCTAAGTTTTAAAAAATGAAACTTTCTTAATAATAAATTATCTTACCGTTGAAAAGTGTTTCATAATCTATGCATGATGCATGATTTTTCATTCTTGTTTGAGATATATTATTGTGACTCAAACTATACAAACTGGTAGATGACGCGAAAATTATTTGAAGAAAACTTGAATGAAGTGAGTATAGAAGTCAAGTTGAGGGTGATAAATTAAAACTGATGGATAGTGTAAGGCAATAGGCTTCATTAGTCATTTCTACTGATGCATATCATAATAGAAACAAACAGTCGAATGTGTTAACCTTTAAATGCAACATGATTCACTAAATGATAAGTCTTATGTGTTAATTATCTGATGAAATACGAACTTCTTTTTACGAGATGGGTGCTTGTAATTAAAAATTATTGATGACTGTTATTTATCATCTAAATATGAATTAAAAGATGAAAATAAATATATTTCAAATTACTTGCATTTTTAAGTGATGAAATAAGCTCCTAATGTACCATGGATGATTATGTTACTAAAAATTTTATTTATGGTTTAAAAATAATTTTTAGATTACATTTAGGATTATAGTATCATGGAAGAATAGAGAGCATAAAAGCTACATAAAAAATTCCAAAAGATCTAAATGTATTTTTGTTAAAAAAGTTTTGTATGAAAATTGAAAAGAGAGAATTCAAGATTAGAATCCTAAACCAGATTTCAAGATTATTATAAATTTGTTTCAATAAAAACGTGTATTTACATAGATATTTTGATGATAGTAATTGATGGCGTGTTTTATTTGAGTAAGTATTCCGTGAATGTGGTAAAAGTATCGATGCTAATAAAAGTGGTCATTTTAAGGAATTACATTGTTGATATGAAAAAGAAATTCAAGTCAATATGAAACGATCCAAAAAAGAAAAAAAAACTTTACTAGAAAATCGGAAACGATTCAAAATTAATTAATCCCCTACACTTTTTTTAATTATTGTTTTCAAAAAAAAAAAAATGAAGAATTTAAATTGAACAAAATTAAATGCTTAAAATTTTAATTTTCAAAAGGTAAAAATCTTGCCGATATCTTTAAAATTAAAGACGTTTCTAAAAAATGAATTTTCTCTGAGTAGAAAGATCATGATCAAATAAATTTAATTTGCATATCTGTCAAAGAAACCTATAATTTTGTTACCTTACCAAACGTTTTAAAAATTCTTTTTCATTGTGAAAATTGTATTGTTTTGTATAATACGAAGTATTTTACAGGAAAATGAATCAGTAAAGGAAATAATTCAAATTACTTGCATTTTTAAGTGATGAAATAAGCTCCCATGGAAGATTATTTTACAAACAATTTTATTCATGTTTTTCCTAGTTTTCTGACTACAGGTCACCACTGATAAAAATACTGAAGACAAATTTCTATAAAAATAAACAGACGATAATGGGTTTGGTTATGTTGTTCATACTGTGAGTAAGTTATAACACATGGTATGTGATTGTTTCATACCAGTGCATTACGACACATGAAAGCAATTTTTCCAACAGGATAACAACATAGTTTACTAAATTACTGATAAAATTAATGTTTTTATTTTTATTTTTATCTGAGCATAAATATTTCATTCTGTGTAGGTAATTAAATAAAATATTTTTATAAACAGATTTATGTAAGCATGAAATATAACGAGTAAAAAATATTTACTCTAAAAGGAAAATCATTTCTTTTATCATAAATGTCAATTATTAATTTATTTCAGTATCAAGCTTTATTTTTAAGTAAAGAAAGTTTATTATATTATTAATCATATCATTTTGACTTAATATAAGCTGTATGGGAGACTGAGTAGGTAACGATTCGATATTAGAGTCTTTGAAATAAAAAGTAACTAGATCAGAAAGTATACTTGATGCTGTTCTTCCTTGAGGAATTCCTTGATAGTATTTATAAATAGTATTATTATAAATAATCGAATTATGATGCAAGGTAAAGTTCAATAATGTTTTAAAGAACCTAACAGAAATGTATTCTTTTAAATTTAATTCACATTTGTAATTTTTAAAAGTAAATACACAGTTTTATGAATATCTCTTACATATTGTTAAATGGATCATTAAAATAAGATGTTTTTATATATTTTACAAAATTTATGTTTTGTAATTTATTTATAAGCTGAAAACTGTTTTTAAGTATTGTTGATATAAATTTTTAATCGTTAAATTGTATATCTAAGTGAGAATATCAAGCAATAAATTATTAGCAGCATTATTATATGCATTGCAACCAATAGTTACAGTAGGAAATATTATTATTATTATTATTATTATTATTATTATTATTATTATTATTATTATTGTATGATAACAAAATATGCCTAATTAAAGTTTTACATTAAAGTTTTATATAATTTATGATAATTTAACAATTTTCTATTATTAATCTCAGTTTTTAATGCTGTTTAGTTAAACATATTACTAGTATTAATGGCTTTGTGGAGTAATTGTTTATAGTATTCTCAAATAATTGTTTGGTGATAATAAAATTATTTTGTAGATTCTTGAGGTTTTTGTTTTTGTTTTTAATATCTTGATATTCAATAAATTGTATATTTTTAAGTGGTTTATAACTGTAAATTTTCATTTATTAAAAAACACCATATGTGTATTATAATGTATTACAATTTTACGGATAAATAGATCTAAATCTTTAATAAACTGCATTAATATAGTTTTACTATTATATTTGTATGGACTGCGGAATTTTGTTCCAAAATGCATTAGTATTTTCAAAATTATTTTTCTCTACAGTATTAAGAGCACCAGTAATAGTGTGTGCATGTGTGGTGTTTATATATTTTTTATACTGTGGTCCATTACTGTGGTCCACAAGAGAAATTACTTGAATACTAAGAGTTTTAACTATTTTCCAAAAAGTATTATAATTGAAAATTTTACGTCTTAAAGTTAGGTTATACTTAAAAGTTTTGTGAATATTAAAATTTTTTATTGAAAATGTATTACTTTTCTTATTAATAACATGTTGTAAATTAATTTTATTCACAACTGGGTTAGATAAATTAATTATTATCTGAATATTGTTAATTTTGTATTTAGGTTTTGTAGAAAGTCTTTCATTAATGTTCGCTCTATAATGAAGGACATCATAACAAGTGTTACAAAAATGTGATGAATATTGATGCTTTTTAAATATTTTTAAATATTGATTAATATATTTCTTTTTTATACTGAAAATAAGTTTTTTAATTATTAAAAAGTTATAATCAATTTTATATTGTGCTTCAATATCATCGATTTTTTTTATCACAATATTATCAATCTATGTTTTATTATTATTTTTCTTCTAAAGGATCTTGTATATAATCTCATTATAGCTTATGAAATGATGAAATCGTACATATTTTGTGGAATGTAGGGCAATTTGGGCCTGATGATTTTGCATTGATTCTACAAATATTTCACCTTTTCATCTTATTTTGAAAATCTTTTCTGGATTTTTTTTTATATTATTCATAACAGGCATAAATTCATTTTTTTTTTTTTTTTTTTACTTTTATTTTCCCTTTTGTGTATGATGAATTTTATGCTATCTGATAATGGTTATATATATATAATTTCCTGTGTTTAATTTTTGTATTATCTTTTCATTTGATTTTTACACATGTGATTTTCTTTTAATAATAATAATTTTCATATAACCATAATACAGACGATATTTACAATTTATCATACACAATTAAGGAGAAAATAAAAGATGAAACTCATACCTAATATGATAAATTATCTAAATATGAAAATATATATTTATATAAAAAGTGAAATATATACTAGAATTATCATGTTCAAATTACTATAGATTTCATAAAATATGTATGGTTTCATCACTTGCATGAGTTTTAATGAGCTAAAAAGGCGCAATATTTGGGCTACTGTTCAGAAGGACACAGAATCTTTGGAACCGTAGCCCCAAGGATTAAGCTTGTTGGAGTGTATTTTCTACGGTCGGCCAACTCCCATCTATTTACTGTGCTACAACGGCTTTAGTCCGGTTGTCGAAAAAGGAACTTGGTGGAAGACCCTCCTATGGTTGGCAGGTTTAAATTTTGTGGTAATTTAGTAATTTTGGAGATCACAATAATATTAGACTTGAATGCATTAATTTACCGTCATCTTCTTTAAAAAGGAGATATTTTGCATAGAAAAACAAAAAAGGATGAAAAAATGACAACATACAAAATCAACAATATTTAGGTATATTTGCGGATATTATTCAAAACCACCTGTATGAAAAGAGAGAAACATGTTGAACGTATACGAGTGTATATATATGCAGCTGTTGGAATAAAATGGATTTTCTCAATTCAGTAGAAAACAATTAATGTGCTTTATTTCAATAAGTGGGACATTTAAGATGTAAACGAATGAAAACTTTGCTGAATTAAGAATTTACCGAACTCGAAAATATTTGGGTTCCACCCGATCCCAAACAACCTACTCAGTTCAATTTCAGAGAAAGGGAAAAAAAAGATTAACTTATGAATCTCTGTATGTGGTATAAACCGTTACAGGTGTATACCAAGGTTATTGCGATCAATCAAGGATGTCTGTAAAGGGTCGGCAACGGAATGGCCTTCGGTCTATTGGAGAGTCATTTAAAAGAACGTGATTTACTGATTGCATGTATCCTACATCTACAAAATATGAACAATGACTCTATTTGGAGTAAAGTAACGGAATCACATGGTGATTTTGATTAATGGTGTGTCATTTAATATTCGGTTGAAGGAAGGTGGAACTGTGGGGGTTTCCTGGGTTACATAAACTGATTTTGCATTTCAAGATATACCGGTTGCGTTGCTATAGAAGTTTAATAATTAAAAAGAAGAAAAAAAAAGTTTACAATACTGAAACGTAAAAGTATCCCGAATGAAATATAAAGAATGAAAAAAAAAAATAAACATTGTAGGGAAAAATACAAAGCATTTCAAAGGACTTTGACACATTTTAGAATGCAAAAGTGAATACCACATAAGGTAAGAACTTGAAACTTACCGGTTTTTGAAAGCTTATGTGTTATTTAATGTTGTTATTATTATTTGTAAAATAAATAAATTCAGCATGTACACCTTTCGTGGCACGAAGAAAATCTAACCGATATTTAAAATAAAAAATAAATATAATTAAATTTCAGACATTATAAAACACAGATAACACACATTAAAAAACATTAAAGTAGACGTTTCGGATGGAAACTCATCTCTCAACAGTACTAGAAAAAAAATCACCAAAGATGTAAAATCACCAAAGATGAGATTAACAACTTACAAAAAGAAAACCTGCATCAGAGCAGTTAATTTTAGAGTTAGAGTTACAAAAAAACAGACTATTCAGATGGAATTTGGCCTACTTCATTAATTGGACTATTGGCTAGATGCGTATACCATGACTCAAAAAATATCCGGCTTTTGTAGCTACTGTAATTTAGTTTAATGATCCTAGTATTCGAAAATCAGGGACGTGGTCAGTCATCACAGTATAAGCAACTATTTTTGAATTAAGATACTTTGTTTTAAAAGCGTTTCTACATTCCTTAAGCCTAATTTCCAGGGTACGACTTGTTTCTCCGATTTATATTGAATCACAATCTTTACAGGGGATAAGTCCTTTTTTTAATACCGCTGACCAGGCCCCTAGTTGCCGGGCATGAATGTCTAACTTTACAAGTCAGTAGCTGGACGTGGGGCGATATTCGCCTAATCACAGCATGGCTGTGATCCACCTGATAAGAACCTAAGATCATCTGATAAGAACCTGATATGAACACCTTATTGGCTTCGCTGCAGTGCCCTTTAGTGATTTGCCACAGTTTTTTTTGTTTGTCGGTTCATGGTTTTTATTTAACTTTGTTGAATCCGGAGATTAAAAAAAAAATTGAAGAATTGAAGATGGGAGGGGGAAGGAGGACCTTCCACAACACTCGTATAAACCGCCTGGATCAGCTGAAGTGCTCACAGGGATGTTATGTGTTATGATATCCCAGTGTGATATATCCCAATCAGCATTTAAATAACTTAGTTTACAGAATCCCCTGTAAAGATTGTGATATTTCTTGAGTCATGTTATACGCATCTAGCAAATGGTCCAATTAATGAAGCAAGCCAAATTCCATCTGAATATTCTGTTTTGTTGTAACTCTAACTTTAAAATGAACTGTTCTGATGCATGTTTTAATTTTGTAAGTTGTTTATGTCATTTTTCGTGATTTTACGTTTTATAGTACTGATGAGGGATGAGTTTTCATCCGAAAAGTTTACTTTAATGTTTTTAATATGTGTTATGTGCATTTTTTAGTGTCTGAAATTTAATCATAGTCATCTTTTAATATTATATTGAAACGTATTGTTTTGTTATCTTAAAAAATATTTAAATTCATTTAGATTTTTGCTGTTCCCCAAATTTCTTATCTGGATCTAAAAATTATGTGACAAAAAGACACAGTCTGTGACATTGAGAATTTGTTTAAATTGAAATTCATAACAAGGTACATTGGACGAAATTTTGAACATCATGACCTTTGAAATCTTTGCATTTAATAAGATTTTTTTTGGTTTTCTTTGGGGATTTGTCACATCTCAACAATGGTGCAAACTTTTCCAGAATTATAAACACAACTGTTGCAATTGCATGTGCTACGGAACGAAATCTAATTTGGAACGGAAGTAACATGAAATTTAATATTTCAACTGACAAATCTGAGAGTTTGAAAGATTCATTTTCACATTGATTCGCATGTATTTACTTCTATTTTAGTTTATAAATGTGTCGAGGTTTTTTTAGACACCTTGTAAAAGCTTAAAGATTCCTTGTTTTTCGAGCCTGGAGTTTGGCGTCTGGTTTTTCCAGACGCTGTAATTCTTAGTTTGTGGAGTGAGTGCTAAGCATAGGCGATTCAAATAATCATCTACATATTTAAAACACAAAGCGGCATGTTAAGACCGATTTTCGCTGACCTAAGCATGCGCAATGAACACTTTAGGATGCTTTTATTGTCGTTAAAAGGAGTACCAGTTTTGAACTGGTTTCATGGGACATTGAGTGAAGTCCAGATGGATGAGTGGTCTTACACCAGAAAGAGTAATTCTGGTTCTCTAAAGGAATTGTGTGTTCGAAACCCGCTCCTGGCATACGATGTTTTTGAGATATTGGTAGTATTCCGATAACTGAGTTTAATAATGTGAATTATATTTTATTTCAGGAGGAAAAGTTATGGAATTTGTTTTTTCTTCATAATTATTAAGAAAAATTTACCATCCTCGATATATTTTTATGTTAATGATTTTGTATTTAAAAAAAAAAAAAACTTTAAATTAAAAGATTTGGCATGTAATTATAGATTGGTACATATTTTATTTACAATTGATCGATAAAGCATATATATAAAGAAAAGTAGGTGATTATTTTCTGTGAAGGGGTAAAAAAGAGAATGAAGGAATATATATATATATATAAGATTGCGTGCTATTATTGGTATTGTAATGAAATTATATGATTATATTTGTAAAAACTAATAAAATTTTAACTTTATAAATTTCTTAAGAAAAAATTTGGATAATTGCTCTTTTCTAGATCTGAAAACTGAATTATCTGGAAAATGCTCTGTGGTCTGTATTCGTGTAAAGAGAGTTAATATGCAGCCAGTCCCCGGTAACGTTATAAAAGGAGAGGTTTTTATTTCTATTAGCAATTGCTAATAAATATTCCATAAAAATTTCTGACCTATTAGTGATGTTTATGAATCTTTTTACAGCGGAACCATTAAATTGTTTATCGTCAAGTTTTGACGGGTAATAGTTTTGACGGGTTATAAGAAAAATAATATTTTTAAAAAAGTGAAAAGATGTATTTAAATATTCATTAGATAATAAATATTATTTAAATAATGCACCTGTCTTGATTTGATAGATTTCATTTGAATAATGATTAAAAGAAAAAAAAAAGTATTAAAGGAAGCAGTTGTGACACATGAATGATACCTTGTTTTCGGCGAGAAAAATAAAGTGCAAATCAAACTCACCATAAAACCATTTGTAAATTTCTGATGTTAAAAAGATTCATACGTTGAAATGATTTGACTGCTAAGAATAAGAACACAGCATTGCAAATTAAACGTCTTCCTTTTCTCGTGAAGTAAATTAGCATAATTTTCATTCCCTGTTTTAAAAATAAATATATCGGACTATTAAAAATCTCTTTATCATTCTGCATAACTGGTTCTAATAGCACTTTAAATATACGATTTTGAATTATTTGACCTCATATGCCTACATACTTAAAGGAAAAACCATTGAATTACTATTTTTGAGAGATTCGCTCGTATGAAATTTTGATTATTTGTTTTTAAAGCCACATAAATTATAACTATTGTCAAGATTGAAGTAAATATTAAATAGTTACATGAACAAGCCTAAACAAGCACTTCGCTGCAAAATTCAAGAATAAATTATATATCTTTTTAAATACAAATTTGAAATGAGATTTATGATATTATGAATATTAGGCAAATAACATAAAAACTTGAACCCCTTCCCCCATTATTTCTAAAGTAAAAAAGAATAACAAAATCAACAAATGTAGACACTATATCAAATAATTTACTATTGGAAAAAAGTGGCAAGATTGAACTACTTAATTTGTTTTAATAATTTCAGTGCTTGCTAAGAAATTTTGATAATGTAATCTCTGATTATTTAACATATCACTTATTAGAATATTTATCTTAGTAACATGATTATTCCGATAAGTTAGTTAGAAAGTAGGAAATTTAATGCGATTTTCTTTGATATGACTTTGAAAATGCTCTTATTAACGACAAAGTCCTGTTTCTTTCACCATGCAGTTTTCAGTCGTCGTCAGAAATTTGTTGTCCACTTTTAGACGTTTTGCCAAAAATCGGTTGCAGTTTTTATTTAATATTCTATGACTTTTTTTTTTCGATTGAATAAGATTAATATTTTCGCCGAACATCAAATTGCAAAAAGAAAATAATTTCGAACGTAAATATTTTTCATTTATTTAATTTAACATTCGATTGGGTTCGTAATTTAATCCATTTCCAGCATTGCCATCATGGCTACAATGTCCTTTAAAGTGAATATGAATACTATTAAAGGTTTTTAAAAACATTCTGGCGCCAGATCCTATTTGTTTAAACACGCCATTTGACTATGGACTTTTTTGCGGAAGAACAACAATAAGATCAGTTTAACCACAATGTACCATACTTTTTCGTTAAACGGAAATGTATCACTGAAAAGAGATTTTCATTTTATGTTGAACAGAAAAATAATATGGAGTTAACTTGAATTGGTTAAAAGATGCGTTGCATCAGAATTGTGTTATTATTATTATTATTTTAAATGCACACACACACATATATATATGTTATATAAAAAAATATTTCCTTCGCAAATCCTTCGCAATTATTTCGCATTAGTCCTTTAAATTAATCTAACTTCTGACATAGTCAGTATTTCCTTAATTCTTAATAATATTTATTCCCATTTAATGTCCTTTTGAAAGTAAATACCCGTATATTAATAATTATCTTATTCCAAATCTTAATCTAAAATTTTAAGTTCATTCGTACCGCTGGGGGTTTTTCACTTCAAAATTAATGCGCGGCTACGAGAGGAATTTTTTCGTGTTACAGCTTCTCCCTCGCGCCTCATTCGCTTGGCTGGAGCTCGCCTCTCACTCATTCGTTTGTGGGCTCGTGACATCGTATTCTGTATCACTACGCTCAGTGAACAAAACTCGCTGGCACGCTTTGGAGGGCAGATTTTTGACGTTTTTGGAAGTGTAACCAAATGGTTATCTGGTGTTGTAGTCATGTAGAATTTTCATACAGTTCTTTAAGATCTTTTAAAACGATGTAGTGAGCCATCGTGAAGCCTGAGGGCTATAAGTTTCTACCGAATACTGTGGGAACTGTTACTCGCATCGCTCTTGTTTCTAAATAAACGATTTGTCTGGAAATTGGCTGGTCTTTATTGAAGAAACTCTTGTGGAATCTCATCATTGCCTCACCTCTTCGCCATGATTATTGAGTACGACTGCAATCATTCCCCATCTTGAACGAACTGCCATTTTTTCATGGAGTAAAAAACTATCTTCGTAAAAACACCACATTTATATACAGGGTGATTACATATATAAAAAAACTTTGACGATATATGAGCCCCTAGCGATCGTGCTATTTAAGGAAAGGGGATGCATTTGGGATGTGGTTATTTTATGGCATGGGCTCGAGAATGAGGTAAAGAACAACAATCGAAATCTCAAAGTTTAAATTTAGAATTTAATTTTAGCTGTAGAAAGGAAATCAAACGCATATTAAAGCTTTGAAAAGAACAAATGTGCTCACAGAGAAGACGGAAAACAACAACAAAAAATAATTTTACTTGGATTACAAAATTTTTAAGTGTTTATTCTTATAGACGGTGATACATCGTATGCAAAAACTATGGGCAACAATAAACCACAGAATGAAGACTATGCAGAATTCACGTTTGATGGCGTTTTGCATGTCAGACTTACTTAAAGGATGTGACGTGTATACATACAGTTTTAAATATCCCAAGAGACAAAAACTGATTCAGTCGTATTCGGGTGACTCTGCCAACCATACAAACACGAAAAGGTGGTAGATGACAATGTCACCAATTTGTTCCTGCAGCACACTTGGAGAACGGAATGGTCTTTTTTGAGTTTCTTTTATGTTGTCATTGCCACAGCTAAATTTAGTTTTTTTAACGCTCTTTATAGTTTTTCACAATGAAGATCATTTTGCGATGAAAAAAAATGGGTGTTGTCATTTAAAATTTTAGAAATTTTGTCACTGCAACGGTAATTGTGAGACCTCGATTGTTATTTTCTACCTTATATTCGAGCCCACACTGCAAAGTAATCTCATTCCAAATGGCATACCTTTTCCTTGAACGGTATGGTCACTAGGAGCTTATATACCACCAGCTAAGTTTTTTTAATTATCCCCTGTATTTATGGACACTGTTACATTTAAAGACAAAGATAGATCTAGTAATTTAATATTCTACTGGACTCAATTATTATTTATTTTGTTTTTCATTTAGAATCAGTGTAAAATTATAAGTATCCTCACCCAATAATACACATTTATAAGTTTTTCTATTGACGTGCAGCATTATGGCTCGAGATAAATAAACTAGGAATGGTGTGGATATTATTTGATGAAAACGTGGATGAAATAAGCATAATAGTCAAGTCGTGGCTGATAAATTAAAACTGATGGATTGTGTAAGGCAACAGGCTTCATCAGTCATTTCTACTGATGTATATCATAATAGAAACAAACCGTCAGATGTGATAATCTTTGAATGCAGTATGATTCTTTAAATGATAGGTCTTATGTGTTAATTATCCAGTGAAATGCGAACTTTATTTTTACCAGGTGGATACTTGCAATTAAAAATGATTGATGACTGCTATTCATGATCTTTATGTGATCTGAAAAAAAAAGTATATTTTAAATAATATGTATTTTTAAGTGTTGAAATAATCGTATCTCAACAAGGCACGATATTCCATTTGGCAACAATTTTGAGTGATCTATTTTGGAAATGTAATTTGTTAAAATCTTTCTTTTTTTGTGAGGTCTTTTTAACTCTTTCATGCATGTTAACTTCACATGAGAATGATATTGTACTGAAACAACCCTCAGAGAACTATTCATATTTTACTTTTCCTTCTTATCACATATAAATCTCATATGAAGTTCGATAATGCTTGTGAAATACAGAAACATATAGCAAAACCACTTTTCTTTCAAATATTCGTGAAAAAGTTCGCCTTTGAAAAATTTCTTCCTTTCGGCGTGAGAGCAGATTTTCTCAAAGAATTTCTGCTCTTGGATCTAAATAAAAACATGACCAACTTGTTTTCTACTTTCTGTTAATGTATCCAAAGTTTAAATTATCACCAAAAACTCTTTAATAACTATTAAATAACATTTTTTGGTTGCTTGCAAACCTCATGTGAGACTCTTTTTTAATTTTGTAATAAATATAAGATTTTTGTTAAAAAATCAACCTTATTTTTTCTTAATAATCCATTTAAAATCTACTTTAAGTGCAAAATATGTTTTTCATCCATTTAAAGATAATTCATTCATGAGAGGGTTAAACTGTTTATCTTTCTTGTAAAAAGTTCTTCTTTTCTTTGGCAAACAACACTTTTCCTTTTTCATGCAACTCACGAAATATGTCACGTTAAAAATATATATATATATATATATATATATATTTTTTTAATCCGTTGGAGATTGCTGAAAGGCAAAACTTTTTATACGCTAAAATACATAAAGAAACATCACGATAAAAGTTGAATCATAGCTTATTGCATTGTCGAAACTCTTTACTTTTTTTTCTAGAGCGATGTTATACAAATTCAGCAAATCCTCTTATAAATCAATGAATTTAGATTTTCAATGCATAATTTACATTACATTTGGAAATGGATTAACGCGATTTTGTTTTTAAAAGTTAAAAGTCAAGCAATGTTTCTTTTCTTCTTTCTTTCTTTTTTTCTTTTTTTTTTAAACCATTGGTCAGGCGCAGCGTGCCTGACAAGCGCGTGCCGAGGCTTAGTGAAGGCTGCCTTGGAAATTGCATAGAGTTTTACATGTTTTGAGGTTCATAAATGAGGTTTTTGAATCAGATCTCGGATATTCCCCTGTTTATACTTTCTAATAAAGGTCACTAATTACTATAAGAGCGTTAGAATTGAGTTAATAATGATTTTGAAACAGGCGCCTCTCAGGCGTACTGCGCACGAACCTTTTAGTCCGGAGGTGCGCCTGACGGGGGATTAAAAAAAAGAATAAATAAATTTTGAGCATGGATCACGCCGCAATTTTATATTATAAAATCATTGTGTGTATTGCAAATATCTGCTAAGGCATACCACTCTATATTTCGAAGCATAACATTTTAATGGTTAATATATTCACTGGAGATAGAAAATATATGGAAGTAAATCTCTTTTTTCTCCATACAATGATCTGAGAACGCGATTATAGTTTTCATATGAATTAATTATCATCTCTTATCATTAGTTGAGAAAGTAGTTATTTATGTGATAATAAGTAGCAGAATATGTTTTCATTCTCACTGGAATAATTATTCTCTGGATACATTCACCTGATGATTAGAACTGACAATTGCTAGCGAAACTACAAAATTTCTCCATTATTCGGAGGTGGAAATAAAAATAAGCAAGTAAAATTAGTATTGGTATTGAAAAAGTGTTCTCTAACTAGAGGTGTCCGCTATTCGGGAATGTCCCTTATGGAGGTTACTGTATAAATATTACAATTTCAAACGAAGCAGCTACTCACAAAAAATTTAACTGATCTCAAAGTTTTATTCAGTTTTCCTGATCATGTGAAATCACAATAATCACAATAATCAGAATAATTATTCTCTGATACATTCACCTGATGATTAGAACTGACAATTCCTCGCGAAACTACCAAATTTCTTCGTTATTCGGAGGTGGAAATAAAAATAAGCAAGTAAAATTAGTATTGGTATTGAAAAAGTGTTCTCTAAATAGAGGTGTCCGCTATTCGGGAATGTATCTTATGGAGGTTACTGTATAAATATTACAATTTCAAACAAAGCAGTTACTCACAAAAAATTTAAATTATCTCAAAGTTTTATTCAGTTTTCCTGATCATGTGAAATCACATATTTTTATTTTGGAGAAAAAAAATCAGTGTTACCAAGTTCAAGAATTTGGAACTTTTATGTTAGACGGGAGCCATCTAACACCATCTAACGCCATCTTTTCCTCTTTGTTAAAAAAGGTGAAAAATGGCAGACCCTCGCAATAGAAAAAATAGTATACCTTATAATAAGAATGATACTAAGCGAAATTTATATTCAATTTTTAAATTAAAAGTATATTTCAATTTAAAATAGCATATTGTTTATTTTAACTTAACAATGGCTTTTGATGTCTTGCATGGGCAATCAGAAAATCTTCATTTATACATCACGTTACGATTTTTTCATTCTTTCATTTCACTGCAATTAAATAACAGTAATAAAAATAAAAATCCCTGACGGATCGGCCTAAAGGCACAGGTAGATTTCGAAGACGCAGACCGTGAGGCACCTGTTTACTGGGAATTGCAGAAGAAAGACCTATTTGCCCTGATGTGGCAGTTGGAACCACCCACTTCGAAATATATCTCTGCCTGTAGGCGGAACCAGCAGGGATTGTTTTGTTTTCATTTTTTTTTTTTTTTTTTTTTTAACCGTAAGAGTTGGTCTTGTAAAAAACTTGTCAGTATAAAAGTTGTAGATAATATTAAGAAGATTTATAATAAATTTAAGCGGATTTGATATCTTGGGAATTGACGAAGTTATGATTTTTTTCTTCTGAAACCACTATCACCCCCCCCCCCCTTGGGGGCATTTTTAATGAAATCAAAAATATGTCATACTTAAATTTTTGGCCCTTTTCCTGGAAGTAATAATAATTTTAAACGAATTCGATCTGTACAAAAATTAAGAAGTAATGTTTTTTTTTTTCTGTTTTCACAAAAAGCTCCCCCATTTGCCCCCATCGCCCTTAGTTCGATTTTGCCTATTAACGTACTTGATCGAGATTTTATGCCCCTTGATTTTATGTATCAGTTTGGAAGAGATTTGTGAAGAATTATGGGAGTTATCGTGTCCATAAAAAAGTGACATAGAGAGATAGATAGATAAAGTTTTGAACTGGAGGTGATTTTGGGTTCTAGGAGTCATGATCGGCGTATATTTGCAAAAAATTTTCAGGAATTCCAACTTAGGGGAGAACGTAATAGGTAGTATTTCTTGCGAAATCTACCTAAAAGAAGGTTAAGAATTTACGAACTCAAAAATCAGTGTTGGAACGATCGGGGATTCTGATGGATATTGGTGGATTCCAAAACCAACAATCTGTCTTCTGAAATCATAGAGAAACTTCGTTTAATGAACATAACTGTTATCGAGATAAATGTCATTGAGTCATGAATGTTATTGAGATTCCATGTTTGACATACTTAACATTTGACTTTAGCTATTTTCCAGCTATAAACGTTTATGAATTTTGTTTTATTTAATTTAAAAAATACTTTTATATAACTTTTAATGCGTTTTTAGCATCTTTAAAGTAAAAATTTTAGAAGTCCGATTAACAAATCATATTTGTTCATTTTTAAAACATAGTATGTATGTACCATAACACAGGAAAAGTTTACTTTAAAATATTCAAGTTGTTTTTAAGTAGCATAAACGTTTTGGCAAATAAATGAATAAATAAATAAATAAATAAATAAATAAATAAATAAAATGAAAAAAAAATACAAAGAAAAGGAAGATGAAAAAAATAATAAAACATATCAACTATAAATGAAATATTTATCTGTAGATGATAAATATTTACTTTGAATTCTGAAATTCAACAGAATAAACAATTTTGAAAGTTTATTCCTTGGATAATTTTTTTTTTAGTTAAAAACTTGAAAAACAACATTAACCCTTTGATTAAAGGCCAAGACTAGCGGCTATTTTTAGATTGATTCGTACCACAAGTTACAAGAATTTTTGTTTATAGTAGATTTCTCTTGAAAATATCCTAGTGTACGTGTATGGCAGAGAGTATTTTTCAAAAAAGTGGTACGAACAGAATACTAAAAAAGTCCACTGGGTCGTACACGTCCCGATCCGTAGTCGAGGGATTAATCTTACACTCCTAATGCATTCTTTTTTATAATGTATTTTTGATCACAAGTTTATTATCTGTTAAGCATACCACTATTTTTCTTTTCATTAATTAAGATATTTAGAAACAGATTAATGATTTAAAATCAACGCAAAATATCCTGTTATATGGCATATGGTATGTTGAAAGTTGAAAAAAAGTCACATCCGCATCACCTAAAATTTAGTATATCTTATTGCAACACGATGCTAAATGAAATTTTACATTTCATTTTTAAATCAAAAGTATATTTCAGTTTAACATAGCATATTGTAGTGCGGCCCAAGTGTTGCCTACGGGGTCTCGGTAGCATCAGTAATTTCGAACTGCATGCTTCACTTTATTTTAAGTAATGCTAAGAATTGTATTTAAAAAAATAAAAAAAAAGAAAGAAAGAAAGAAATTGATGCCGTCATGGTCTCGTGGGCCACAGTTTGACCACACCGGCATATTATATGCTTTAGCTTTTACTTTAGAAACATGCATAAAATCCCCTATTATGTGGCATATAGTATGTTCAGTGAAGAAAAAAATATATTATTAGATCACGCCAACACACACACACAAATGGGGGGTGATACATAAATTTTGAGTACCTCCATAAAGTACTAAATAAAATACCAGTATTTTTAAATAAAAATTAAATTTCAGTTGCAACATAGCACATTACTTGCTTATTTTAGCTTAACAATAGCTTTTAATGTGATGCATTAGCTCACAGCAATCTGAAAGTCTTCTTCAATACATCACTGTATGCTGTTTTCATTCCTACATTTCATCGCAATTAAATAACAATTACAAAAAAAGTAGGTTAAGAATTTACAAATCTAAAAATCCTTGATGGAACGATTGTGGATTCAGATGGATAACAGTGACTTCTAAAACGAACATTATGCCTTCTGAGATCATACGGAAATTTGTGTTTAATGATTCCTGTAGTCGTATTTTGGATTCAAATTTACACTGACAATTCGTATGTACAGTATTGCCCACTAAAGTACCTTGCCAACAAGTTAACTTCGGAACGGCTGCTGCTATATTCATAAAAGTGGTGTCTAGGTATAGTAAAATAGCCATGCGCTACTGATTGAAACCACCTACAGCGCCACCTGGTGGAAAACTGCGGAGTTATCATTCCTATCTCGAAAACGGAAAGAGATAGGTAAAAAACGTGATTTACAAAGTTGTAGAGCATAATCGATTTAGTACAAAAAGACACTTTGGGGACATTAATGCGAAGAATAAAACGGTTAAAACGCGCATTTGTGTTTTCGTGATTTCCTACACTGTGACGTGACAAAACGATCTTAGAAAGAAAGAAACAACCAGTTATGAAACAGCAGGTGTATGCGACCCCTCCTCAAACATTGCAGGACCTTAAACGAGGCATTACGGATGCTTGTGCCAACTTGTCCCCATCTATGTCACCCTCTTGCTCCAATGTGTAAAATTCAAACAAGGATCCAAATATGCATTGCAGCTGACGGTGAGAAGTTTGAACATCTAAATTAAAGGTACATTATTATAACTAGTTGTTATTTCTTTCTAAGATTGTTTTGTCACGTCACAGTGTAGGAAATCACGAAAAAACAAATGCGCGTTTTAAGCGTTCTATTCTTCGCATTAATGTCCACAAGGTGTCTTTTCGTACTAAATTGATGATGCTCTACAACTTTGTAAATCACTTTTTTTTCTCTATCTCTTTACGTTTTCGAGATAGGAATGCTAACTCCGCAGTTTTCCACCAGGTGGCTCCGTAGGCAGTTTCATTGAGTAGCGCATGACAACTTTGCTATACCTAGACACCACTTGTATGAATATAGCAGCATCCGTTCCGAAGTTGGGAGGATGATAGAGGGTGGCAAGGGGCTTTAGTGGGCATACTGTATGCTTTAGCCTTTACTTTAGAAACCCGCATAAAATCCATTATAAGGTGGCATATAGTATGTTCATCGAAAAAAAATATATATATTGGTAAATCCCTCCTTCACCCCCCTCCCCAACACACACTCAAATGGTGGATTATACATTAATTTTGAATACCTCTGTAAAATACTGAATAAAATGCCAGTATTCTTAAATAAAAATTACATGTTAATTGCAACATAGCATACTGCTTAGCTTAACAATAGTACAGCGCCTAGAATACATAGTGTGTAAAAGGCTACGAAATAGTACTAAAAAATTGAATCTGATAAATGTAGAACGTTGCTGAAAAGATAACGGGTCGATCGCAGCGACATCGTCTAGCAGTGGCGTAGACAGGGTGGAGGTCCAGATGGTTTGGATACCACTAATTTTATAAAAATATTTTTGTCTTATCTAATCGGAGAATTTTCTGCGATACTGAAGGCGAAGAAAACTTTATAATATTACTGGTTTCCAGAGCATTTGGAACACCTCCCCCCCTCTCTCTGGCTGCGCCACTGTCTGCTAGCTCTTTTCAACGCCAACGTTGTATAAGAATCGAACTGAGAAAACGTTTCAGCTGGTGGTAAATATTTTAATTAATTAAATTATACCCTATTTCCTTTGACTTGGATAGTGATTTTCATAAGCTTTGAAAATATGAATGATATTGATCATGGCCAAAAAACGTGATACGCATTCTTTTGTGCGTATCACGTTTACTCGATACAAGACAGCAAACTAGAAACTATCCCTAGTTAGCATACCAAAGGATGAATCTCTGCTAGCAGAGTGGAAAAGATTAATTCTCTGATATGATAAAAAACTAACTTCAAAATCAGTTGCAAGAAATTTACACTTACAAGAAGAATTTATTAACAGAAATTATGTTCATGTCGTCAATAATGAAACGGTTACTTTTCCTAGGGGTAAATCTATTTTTAAAGCAGATGTCGCTGCTATCTCCCTATTATAGTACCACATCGTTGCACGTTTAACGGCTACAATGTTTTAGCACTTTTTAAAGCATTACCAGTTTGGCTTTTTTTAAATTTCGAAATTTCGCATTCACACCAGAAATTCCCTATAATGTTCTTTTCTTTACTTAATGGCAGATATTTCGTGACTTTTTAAAGTAAAAATTCTAGTTTCAGAATTTCCGGTTTGAATTCGAAAATTTTGAATTAAAAAACAGTAAAACCGTTTTCCACACTATGTATTCTAGGCGCTGTAACAATAGTTTTTAATGTGATGCATTCGCTCACAGCAATCTGAAAATCTTCTTCAATACATTATTTTAAGCTGGTTTCCATTCCTACATTTCATAGCAATTAAATAACAATTAAAAAAAGTAGGTTAAGAATTTACAAATCTAAAAATCCTTGATAGTGCGATTGTGGATTCAGGTGGATAATAGTGACTTCTAAAACGAACATTATGCCTTCAAAGATCATACGGAAATTTGCGTTTAATGATTTATGTAGCCGTATTTTGATTCAAATGTTATTCAGATTCTACGTTTGATATACTTAACATTTGACCCTAACTATTTTTCTCCCATTAACGTTTTTAATTTTTATTGTGATTATTTTCTCCAGTTCTCAGATTTGATTCGCGTTTATAGTTATATCAAAGACTTATTTGGAAGGAATGTGATTAATTACGGGATTTCTGGACAGGTGGATAAGGTGTGGTATTCCAATTGGATACATTATTATTCGCTTACGTTTAACACAGCATTTACTTTTCTCCTGTGGGAATATTACAATGTCAAAGTTTATTTTAAAAAAAGGAATAACAAGAGGAACTATTTATCGTTCAAGGATTTTACTGAATTAATTTTTGAAAAACAATAAAAATATTCTCGAGTCAAACCCATTGAGAATATGACCTTATAATTTTTATTACGGTATTTATGAATTAGAAATAGCTTTTAAGTCAGGCCGTAAAAATCCGAAGCTTCCTCGTTCTTAGGGTATTGAATAGCACAGCGAAGTAATGTAGTATATAGCCAAAAAAGTATTTTTGTTTTTAAAGAAATCTTTTAGTTTAAATATGAGGTTTATGAGAAGTAGTGCTCCCGACGCGATACGTATTTCAGTTATACGTTTATCCGATATACGTATATACGTATAATACGCCGGTTTGAAATACGTATACATAAAATTATACGTTTAAACGTATCTGGATGCATATAAGCGTGTACCGGTTAAACGTATAATGCAAGTATACGTATATTTCAAGTATACGTATTTACTTTTAATACGAAGGATGTCACCAGTCTTACGTCACTGAACCGGGAACAAGCTGGAAATCAGTGGCATTACCGTAGCAATCGGCATAATATGTTTCATACATAGGTTCTTGTTATTTTTCCCTATAAATATTTTAATTAATTTATGTTACTTCTAATTTTTATTGAATTAAGTGATAAAATTTTATATAAATTTGCTGGAGCAATTTAAATTGTTTTATATTTTATAAATTTGCCATTATGGTTGTTATATGCCATTGTGAATGCAGGACTATAGCGGATGTTACTCAATCTCTCTCATCCGCATACCAGCAGGAAGAAAATCATCTTTTTTCACGCAATGAATGAAAACCATTTAAACGCTTATACGTTTAACCACTGGGGTAAGATCCGTATGTACAGTGTACCGTATATACTGTTTCGTATAATACGTATAATCGCCTTGGCCGTATCATACGTATCCAAAATGTGTAACCCCGTATAATACGTATAATACGTATACTCGTATGAACGTTTAATAGGGAGCACTAATGAGAAGTAGCCTTACAAGGTTGACACACAGTAAAATTTGAAAAAAAAAATAAAAATTGCGAAGCTACAGGCTCATACTTGTAACATCCTTATCTTACGTGTTATTTGCATGCAAAGCTTTTTTTTTTATTAAAGTAAAACATTAAACCATTTTTGATAACAGAGCCCGATGTATGGCGGGCTTTTTCAATTGTAATATAATACAAAATCCTTATTATGATTGTTATTAAATCTATTATTTACTGTAAGCGACTTTTGTGAATATATTTTTTTTAATTTTTATAAACCCTTTCTCTAAAATCCTATATAAATACATATGAAATGTATTAAAATATAATTTTAAATCTAAAATGTAAATTAATTTTCAATTAAATATTTTCTAAGTCCTAATGTCTAATTCTGATGCTATCTCTTTTAAGTTGTTTTCCCAACAAAACAAATATTAGTTTTAGTTATTAAATTGTAACCAACTTTAAGATTCACAGTGCAAGTTAAGTGCAGTATGCAACAGTCTGTGGTTAGTGATGCAACCGGGTTTTGGCCAGCCTTTGCTCACGTCACAGACCCGGGCATTTATCAAAAGCTATTAAACCAATTAAGTTAAAGTTTCCTCCCAATTTGACAAACTTCAGTCCCAAGTTAAAAATATTACAAGTGCTGATCAAAAAGCCAGAACGCGCACGAAAATGACAGATTTTGTAGTTTTGAGCTGGCCTACTGACTTTAGGACGATGTAGGAATTTAAATACTAATACGGTTCTGGAATTCGGGCTCTTTAAAAAATAGCCCGTGACCAATGGTTTGAAATCTAAGCCTAGAAAATTTTATGCCATCAAGCGCTTGAACCCGCCCGAGTCCGATACCAAAAGTACGCACTAGGAAATTGTTAATAATACAGTAGATTCCCGTTACAACGAATTCCACGGGACCGCTAAAATATTTCGTTGGAACGATTTTTTCGTAGTAACGGAATTACTCCTAATTTGTATAATGAATTACATACACGTAAATTTAATATATAAGATAGATTTACCTATTATAGAGGATTTTATTGGAAGACTAGTTAAATTAATATAGTAAAAGTTAGTGAAATAAAATTCAATATTAAAAATGCAAAATTGAGGACTAATCTTTATTTACTAGTACATTATTGTAGAAAATCTGTGATTTTTGTTTGTACAGGTAATCTGTAGTTGACAATAACAAAAACATGTGTAACGAATGAATGTGAGAAAATGCCTCCTCTGGAACATTTTTTGATGAGAAACAAAAGTACGCATTTTCTGCATACATGAGAGGACTTCCGAAGCGGTAACTTTTAATTCGTCGGCAACATCAACATTGTCATCAATGCTTTCGTCACTTTGTCGAACTAGCATATTTTTAATGGAGGAAATGATATCTTCATCAGTCACTTCAGATCATATTTGAATGGTGTCATCCACAGATAAGAAATCCTCCAAATCCACCTGATCAGGGACTGATGTTAATTTTTGACATCCTTCCACATTGTGTTTAGCTCAGAAGACTCATACAAATCTAAAATATCGATGATGCTTTTCGTTGTTTCGAAATGTCTTATAAAATATATTTCGTTAAATCGGAATTTTTAATATATTGAAGTTAGTGCAATTTGAAAAGAGAACGTGTCAAATTTCGCAGTAACGGGATTTTTTGTTGTAATGGAATTCGTTGTAACGGGAATCTACTGTATTTTAAAATTGTTTCGAGACTAATTTTTTCATTTATAAATTTCTTTTGTTATAGAAATAAATATTAATCCAAAATATTTCCTTATAACGACTTTTCGTGATTTTCATGTTACCGAAATTATATTTAAAACTTCAAATTGTATCATTATTTATATCAAATCCCTGACAGAAATCTTCGAAAGTTACATTTCTTATCTTTTAAAATATCATTGTGTAACTATGGCAGAAAGAAATGAGTTCTGTTTTCCAGTAATTTTGGAAAAGAACTTCAAACAGACAGCGAGGATAAATATGGAATATCTCACAGTTTCTTTATGTTACTAACACTGTCCGTGAAAAAGCTTCAGAATCAAATAGATACTGTTTTTTTTTTTTAAATTGTGAACGGACTGCAAATAGCTAGTATAGTCCGCCTACGATAACTTGGCTGATCATTTTGAAAGAGTTCGCGATGCTATGGGGAAAGAATGTGGCTAACAGACACAAATAATGCAGGAAATGCATCTTTTAACTAAAAATAGATTCTTCTAGTTTCTAGTTGTGATTTTCACCTTAATTAATGAATAAATGCGTCTAAATTTGGGTTACTAGTGGCACAATTTTTCGTGAATGGACTATAGAAATATTTATAAACATTTACAATTTAATTCAAGAATATGAGGAAAGTAATACAAAAGTCTTTTTTTTTTGGGGGGGGGGACTGATGAAATACTAGGCTTAATTTAATTATTATTTTTTAAGCGATTAATTCTCTCTCTTTTCCTTATTTCTGTGCATATGTGCTACCTAATAGCAGTAAATAGCATATAAAAAGAAAAAATATTTATTTATACATTTTTTCATATATATATATTTTATTACCTGTAACTTAAGTAATTACAAGAAAACTTTCTTTTATTTTAAGGGAAGGTTAATTTTAATTTGAAACGATTAATAAATTAATTTTGTATTTTGTTCAACAAGTATGTGAAATTTTGTAAGAAACCAGTATACCAGAGCAAGGCTTTCGCACTGCAATCTTTAAGTTTATTTGCTGATACGTTTTTTCATTCATTTTTAATTAATTGCATGTTTTTTTATCAAACAACGCGTATTTTAACGAAATTTGAATGTACTAACCCAGAAGTCTGCTCAAAAGTCTTATGAATGATACCTCATTCATTCTCTTGTGTTTGGTTTCTGCATAGAAAAAGGAATGTTCTGAAACAATATGTGTGATAAATGTATTAAATAAATTCGTATTTCTCCAGTTTTCATTTTGTGCGTTCTAAGACTTGTTCCTGTTATTTTATTTTAGCAATAATATCAATAATAAAATCTTTTTTTTTTTTTTTTTTTTTTTCAGACGGATACTAATATATAGTAAATTAATTTGGCACTTGTGAAAGAGAAAATGAGTGGAAATTAAGTAAATTTAATGTTATTATAAGGCTTTATATTTTTAAATTCACATTTATTTTTTCTTTCTTTTTTTAAATTGATGAACGAGAGTAAATACGATGTGATACGCGTGATAATAAATAAATACGTCGTCACTTCTGCGTCAAAAAACCTTACATTAATAACTCAAAATTTATCAAAACATTTTTTTCCCCTTGCTCTCTTTCTTTCTAAGATGTGCCAACAGCATACTAAATTATATGTTTTATTTCACAGATACTAAATAGTCCACAATTCAATAACGAAATTTTGAATTTAATACAAATCTACACGCTTAAATGGCATAAAAAGCAGCCTGTGTCTTTTTTCGGCGATAATATAGACTTATATATAGAAAGTTTAAAAGAAATTAATTCAGCCATTTTGATGACTTTGGTTGATTACGGAATGTATGTCGTCATTTGAGAAAATCTATTATGCTATTCTGAACTCATATGCCTGAACTCGTTAAATTTCCCCCTATAGTTTTATTTATGTTTAAACTAACTACAATTTTTAATACCACAACGTGTTTTAACAAAATGGGAGTGTTCATTTCAGAAATCTATACAAAAACTTGTCGAATGATACCTCATTAATCGTTGTGCGTTTTGTATGTGCATAGAAAAAGGGATGTTGAAAACAGAAATAATATGTATGATGATAAAAGTTTACATAGTTTTAAATTTTAAACTTTATGAGTGAAACCAACAATTGGTTAATTTTTTTTTCTTTACTGAAACACCTTGTTTATCAGTTCACTGTATATCATATTTGATAGAAATTGATAAATCAAAAGATGGTAAATCCAAATCTTACTCTGTAAGTTCTTTTTCTTTTACAAATTTTTATCCTTTTGTAACTTTACAATGTTATAATGTTGGGGAATTCATTTAACCCGTAATTAAATGTATATGTCTGTTGACTTTTAATACGCCCTTTTAATAACTGCTTATCTGATAGATAATTAATTAATTCAATTCATAAATAAGACCTTTTCAAAAAGTACAGTATGATTGATAGAAAAAATAAATAAAATGAAAAGAGTTGAGTTGATAATTTTCCTGATATAGAAAATATATTTGTTCATCCTTACATCTCCTAAAAACAAAATATTGATTAAGATATAATACAAAATAGTCGCTTATAATTAAAACTTACTGAATGTACCCAGCTTGAATGATTTTATGTTGGAAAAACACATAATTTTAAAGATAACCTTTAACATGAAACATTATATTTTATCCACATTAAAATGACAACACCCTTGATTAAAAGTTTCTTCGAGTATAACTATGTCAACAAGGTGAGTTGAAAATGAAGATAATTGCAGTTTAGTGAATTCTTTGAAGCAATTATATGCCATTAAATTTCTTTTAAGTGCTGAAATTTAAAACTATTAACGTTTCAACAAGCAACTTAGTTGAAAAAAGATTAGGTGTATGAGATTCTTTATGTAAATTTCAATATTAGGGTAATAATTTTAGTATGAAAACATTATACAGTATGTACGAAAAAGATTGAAATGCTCTTTCATTTTGTACCTGTTGGGGATATGTAGGCAATGTAAATTTCAAAATTATCCCAAATGAGGTAGGCATTAAGATTTTGTTGGTGAGATTATCTTGACATTCGTTTAAAAAAAATGTACACATTTTAAATTTTTTACGGTCTTTGTGTTCTATCTATACTGATATTATACAGAAGTAACATTTGTGTGTTTTTTGTAGGGTTCATAGGGTTATTTAACTTTTATGTTTGTTTATATTTTGTATATTTAATCCCCATTTTACTTTCATTTTTTATGCCTTTTAATTTTTTTTCATAATTTTCCTTATTTTTTTCCCTTTTCTTCCTGGCTTTCGCGTCTCGGCATAAGGGGCGTAACAAGGATCATCACGCGAAACGCCACGCTCCGCGAATTCTGCGGCGGTCTCCCAGCCCACCAACTCCTGACCGCCCGCCGCCCGAGACGAACATAGAGCTTGAAGCCGCAGGGGTTCGTCGATAACTTCAGAACCCCGAGCCTAACCCTTCCCGCATTTCGAGATGTTTAATTTGTTCATTTTTCCTTTTGAATTTGTCCGGTTTCAATTTTCAGAATTTTTTCCCTTTCTTCCTGGGTTCCGCAAGTGTCTCGGCATAAGGGACATGACAAGGACCATCACGAGAAACGCCGCGCTCCGGGAATCCTATGGCGGTCTCCCAATCCACCCATCCCCGACCGCCGCCCGAGACCAACACAGAGCTCGAAGCCGCAGGGGTTTGTCCATAGCCCTGGAACTACCGAGCCGATTTGAAAAATAATGCTGGCAAAATGCTGATGACCATCTCTGCTCCAACACAGGCTTGTTTCTCGGTATAACAAACTCCCAAGAATATATCACAAGCAGGAGGAAAAAAAAATTCTTAAATTGCGATTTCTGTGATATTATTGGGTCTAGAAACTTAAAATTTGGTGTGATGGTTACTTTTAAAATGTAAATACTTGGTATAAATGAGCTTTAAAAAAAATCGAAATTTAAAAGAGTGAAATGAGGGGAAAACGTTCTAAAACGTTCTGAATTACGATTTTTTTTGTAACTATTAGGGTTAAAAAATTAAAATTTGACATGGTTTACGTTCTTAATAACGTAAAATATGTTTAAGACGTGTGCTTGCACAGAAGAGTGTCTAAAAATTTTGAAATGAAAAATGGTGCAGGAGGAAAAAACGCCCTAAAATTGTGATTTCTATGACACTGATGGGTCTAAAAACTTGAAATTTTGCATAGAAGTTACTTTTAAGATGTAAATGTTCCCAAAGAATGGGTTTTAAAATATTGAAATTTAAAAGGGTGAAACGAGCGGAAAATGTTCTCAAAACTTTATATTTTACAAATAATTTTGAACTTTTAAGACTAGAAATTTGAAAATTGACATGACTGTTACTTTTAAAACGTGAATTTTCACAACATAACAATTTATAAAAAGTTCGAAATGTAAAAGGCTGCAGTAACAAAAAACGTTATAAAATTTCAATTTCTATGATAATGCTGGAACTAAAAACTTGAAATTTCACATGGTGGTTACTTTCAAGATGTAAATGCTCTCTAAGAATGGTTTCTAAAAAAAATCGAAATTTGAAAAGATAAAATGAGAGAAAAATGTTCTGAAGACTTTCTAAATTACGATTTATTTGGAATTGTTAGGGCTAGAAACTTGAAATGTATATTTTCAGCGGTTTAAAAAGCGTAGTTTAATTACATGTTTGTAAGATTTGTGTTTTATTTGTATTATTTGTATTATTTTATTTATTTATTGATGATTTTTTAATTTCGTTATGGAGTATGAGCCAGAAACATATACTGGGTTATTTATATTGCTTTAAATTCAAACAGAGAATCTTTTGTAATCGGGCTGCACGCGATATAGATAGATTTTAAAAAATCATTCTTGAAAATTATTTTAAAAACCATAAAAATTCAGGAAATTAGGACACAGTTTCTAAACAGTGTTGAAATGGCAATAAATTACAAAACAATTGCAATAAAAACGAAATTTTTTGGTTGGATGTTGCCACCCTCAATATAAAGTCAGCGTTAATCATGGAGATGGTTTTTCTTTATCATATAGATTTCGGCCTCATGTGTGAATTATTATTTTAATGCATTTTTCTTTGTAAATCGAAATTATATATTTATTTTGGGTACAACTTTAAATACATTATATTTTTATTATTTTTGTGCCAAAATTCTGGGATAATTGACTGGGTATATATTTTGTTAGCGCCTCTTAATTTGTCAACTTTTGTAAATATTTTCAAAATTGTAAACAATAAAATATGGAACATTCCTGTCAGACTAAAATAATTTAACCGGCTGTATACCCCAAGCGTGGATTCAAGAGGGATGTTATGGGGGTCATGGCCCCTCTCTAAGCGAAGAATATGTATATAGAACATTACTTTTTAAATATAAATATGTGTAAAAGGTGTTTTCATTTATTTTTTTCCCACCACTTAAAAATGCTAATATTTTCTGATACATTCACAGTGTTGTTGTTACACAGAAATGCATGAACATTTCAGACATTAATAATTAAGCACCAAAGAATTAAAAAACGCTTTTCACTTTCCTATAAATGTTATATATCTTCAATTGTATCCAATTGCTCACCTAAGATGATATTTCCATGCCTCTTAAGCTTCAAAAATGGTCTTAAAATCAGAACTTCGAGAACATTTTATGTAAAATTCTGTGCACTTATAAGAAAATCGTTTACCAATTTTATAGTATCTGAATAGAATCGACAAATTTCACTCATTTACGAATGAAAATGAATTCGGGTATATGTCAGAAAATAATCAATTTGGATTAAAAATATAAAAATTGCTTATGAAGACATGTGACTCGTCCCCCCCCCAAAAGAGTCATGATTCCCATCTAAATGGAGAGCTGGATCCGCCTGGTATACTCAATGGGTCTGTCGTTTCGTTGGGTGATGTGTATTCTCTTTATTTTGTGTACATCTGTCGTCCTTATCGAAAAAAACCTTATTAAATCTTTGTTTATTCGGGTTTTGTTTTCAGATAAAAGATTTTCCTTAAACGAAATTGCTTTGTAATTGAAAACATGTTCAAGTAAATAATACGATAATTCATTCCTGAAATTTATTAATGACATGATGATGACACCATAAGCAAAATTTTTAAACGCGGATGAAAACCATAATTTCCTGAAGGAAAATCACTTTTTCCCTAAAATACACAGATTAATAATATTCTCTGAGATACATCAATACTTCAAACAGCGTGCCCTGGAGGCAGGTTAAGAAAGCAAAGGTGATAAACGGGAAGAACTCATTGTTAAGTTTACTTCCTGGTTATTATCTCACGACTACTCTCGCTTCAGAAACTGTTACCACAGTGATTCTGAATTTCAACCATCACTCTCAAAGAAGAGACTGTTTACAGTATTAAAGATTCCGGTAGTTATTTTTTTATGCTTATTTTGTTGCTGTGAACAATGTCTAGCTTCACCATTAGACCATTGCAAAAAGAATCTGAAAAAAGTGATATTTAATTGTTATGCAAATAGGTTACTTTGTTCGTGGTATTCAGAAAAGGATTAATGTCCAATTGAAGAATAAAAGATTTCTAGAAAATGGATGCTTTGCGTTCTTTTCAGTTAGAAATGACAGGTAATAACAGCCGTTCGTTCTGCAAGAGATAAATTCTTCCAAAAGAAAATAAATTAGGAAAGTATGTCAGTGGAAGATACTAGTATCATGAAAAAAAAATCACATTTGTTGTCTGAATTTTGATGATAATAGTTTAAATAAATTAAATGACTAAAAAGGTTTAAGTCTTTTCGTTAAATAAATTCAATAAAAGTTATTAGTTTATATTTTGTAAAAAGATAAAACATTCGTGCGAGTCAAACTTTATCGCATATTTACATTAAAATTCAAGAAATTATTTGCGTCAAAAAGCTTAAAACACCGTTTAAAGGTACAGTCGATATGCTGAATTAAAAGCAAACCTTAAGTAGTAGTTTTATAAAATATTTATTTCTTTAAATTTAAGAAACATATTCTTTGTAACTTTTTAAAGCAAAATCTGTTTAAACAATAATAAAAAATTAATTCATTCATTAATTCGCATTCCTGATTAAAATTCAAATAACAAAATTAATGAATGGATATTAAAAGAAAAAACTCTATCAAGCTGTACTAAATTCTAATTCAAAATTTTCATATACATTAGCGAATCATTTTCATTTGTAAATGAATAAAATTTGCAGATATTATTATTCAGAAACTGATAAATCAAACAAGAGAATTTTCTTAGATAAAAGTAATGTCTATTTTTTTTAAATGCCATCAAATGTGGCGCTTTAAACTGATTTTCAAGAAAATAAAAAATATCGTTTGCCTCTTAGGCTTTGTAATTTTGATGCATGGAATTTTCTGACAGGACATGATCAAAGCTATGGACAACTGAACCAAGGCCCTGTGTCCTACTGATTTTGATGGCCTCTAACTTTTCAGCGAGAGCGCTTTCGTAAATTTAATAACGAACGTCATTTTCCCGATACTTTCTTATTACAAATGGCGCCGAAATTGAAATTCAGTTTTTGTTTTTACTATTTGTATGTATTTTTACTTAATTGTATGTATAAGTGATTTTTCTAGCATGTATCGTTTTACGGTTATGAAATGTCTTGCATTTGTTAATTGTTTAACTACTGTGCGTAAAAAATATATGATTTGCGCCAACTTGTGCAAAAAATTAAAGTAGGGTTGTCTAAATGTTAAAGTAGATAGGAACAATTGGAGTAATTGTGAATAAAATTTGCTAGTTTCAACTACTGACAGCTTTAAGAAGCACATAATCAATGTAAAAACATGTAAAACCGAAATAAAGCTATTGTTTCACTCCTATACTTCAATTGCAATTAGTTATTGGTGCTGTGAGCTGTTAATTAAGTACCTAAAATTGCTTATTTATAATTACACCATATGCTCATATTTCCCCAAAGTCTAAGGGGTAATTGTGAACATCTATTTTTGTGCCGGGATGGCATAATAAAAAATAATATAGAGTTCATACACAACTTTTGTACAACAACAAATTCATACACACATTATTCTAACAGCAGTTTATGCACCCGGCGTTGTTCGAGTTCGTGATAATAACATTCAATCATCAATTATACCTAAAATTAAAGTTGAATGATTTTACGTTTTTAAACGAAAAACTCTCCAAACGAACCTGTTGTTGAGAGCCCCACTGCCTTGGGCAGCGTACAACTTCGATTTTCTATGATTTTATATTTTTAAAAGAAAATCTATCCAAACGAGCCTAGAGTTAGGGGTCCACTGCCTTCAGCTGCGTATACCGAGCATGTTACGCAATTTCCGGCCTGTTTTGAGTTTATATTTTTAAAGGAAAATCTTTCCAAACGAACTTAAGGTTGGGGGCCCGCTACCTTATATTTTTAACGAAATTCTTCACAAACGAACTAAAGGGTTCCCGTTATAATGCTTGCCGGTGTAATTTCTGATATTTAGATATATTAAACTTTCAATATTGAACAAAAGTTCCTGAGGAAAATTAAAGTTTCAACCTTACAAACAGTTATGACTTCATATGAGGCTTAGTACAATCTAATATGGAACCAAATCACTTAGAAAGAAACTATTCATAATTACCAATATCACAAGAAGTATGGGGAAATTATGAACATGGTAGAACAATTATGAACATTCTGTAGATCCTTGAAAATCAGTTGGAGTAAAAACTTAGCGATATTCTGTTAGAGTAATTATAACCTATTATTGATTAAGAACAACGACTTACATGCGCGGGCAAGGGTGCCAATCGTGAAGCAGAAACGGCGAGAAATGTGTCATTAGAAATTATGTTTTCTTTCAATTTATTTAAAAAATAATAAGCTTCGGGGGCATAGATTTTAACATAAATTGGAAGAAGACCTAATTCTTAATCGAATGGCTCTTTTTATTTTTTCTCTGCGACAATTTGGAGATTAAATTTATAACACATGGGCTGATAAGTTCCCGGTCTAATAAAGAAAACACAACTTTTTAACATAACTTTATAACTTTATAACTGTATAACTGTATAACTTTAATAAATAATTTAAGTTTAATTATAAATAATAATACTTTAATAAATAATTTAATAATAACAATTTAGTAATAATAATTTAATAATAATAATTTGATAAATAAATAGTAATAATAATTTATAATAAATAACATTAATTTTGTAACGAAAAAGCTCCAAACAGTGCTGAGAATCATCGACTTGTTGTTGTTTTTGGTCAAAAGTTAACACGCGTGGCACCCACTTTGACAACAGCTTTTTCATAGACAAATGTTCATTCAAAATAAAACCTACACGTTGCTTGGATATCTTCAGAGTCTGAGCTATCTCCAGGAACTTCACTTTACGGTTGCCCAAAACAATTTGCTGGACTTTTTTGATGTTTTCCGGAGTAACCACCTTTTTGCGTGGTGCATCACTGGTGTCCGTACGACCACGTTTAAATTCAGCAAACCAGTCAATAATGGTTGGTTTACCTGGTGCAGTGTCCGGATAACGCTTATCAAGCCAAGCTTTTGTTTGAACGGTGTTTTTTTCTCATCAAATAACAATTCTTGAAATTCTTGTTTATCCATTTTTTTGTTTATCAACAAAGTGGTTCAACTAAAACCACTCTAACGTTTTATCCACACGGCGAATCGTCATGACATTTTTTCTGCTACCTTTTAAATGTTAGTATTTACAAAAAAAAAAGCATCGGTTCGGCGATTGCAACAGCATCTGTATGCCAGACCGGGAACTTATCAGCCGATGTGTTAGATGTATCAATTTTTTTGTTTATTTTCTTACGTGTATACATGTTTCTTGGAAAATAAAACCAAATCTAAATTTCTAATTAAATTTTCAGTAGGACTAAAACTACGCCGTAAATCTTTAAATGACACTACAAAGGATGTGAATTTCTTTTTCCTTTGCTAAACAGCTTACAACCAACAGAGTGAAAAATGTGTCCCCAGTCTGGACACATTTTTCACTCTGTTGGTTGTAAGCTGTTTAGCAAAATGAAAAGAAATTCACAACCTTTGTAGTGTCATTTAAAACCAAATCTTATATTAAAATTTGCTTCAAAATACGGATTCTTACTTACAAGAGTTTTATTAATTTTTTCATTTTTAAAAAGCATTCGAGTGAAAATGTTCACTTTCATCCAGAAAGCTGTAACATTTCACTATAATTGCATGTAACTTTCCTTGATTTTTTTTTATATCTTTGGCAGCTAGATTGAATGCAACTAAGGTGCTAATCTTTCATTTCCTTTACTTTATAAGCTTGAAGTCCTTTTCTCTGAAAAGTGGAGCGCTTATCTCGGTGAATGCGATGTTTTGCTTTAAAGAAGGTGCACATTTTCATTCCTTAAACTTTTCCCATTCTATACGTTTGTGTAAAATTATCTTATTTACAATATTTTTTATTCCAGTGGGTATTGAGATTGGGTCCCTAGTCTCAGAAGGACGAAATGCTAACTCCGTAAAAATGATAATTAAAGATAACGTGTAGGGCTTTACAAATTTGTGAAAATGTAGTAACTAGCAAAAAATTCTAGTCGTCAGTAAAAAAATATTTACCCCCCCCCCCTCCTTCCCCCATCATTATTTTAAAAAAACACAAACTTTTTATGAATTACTTGAGAAAAAGTAATAACTAGTATAATTGAGAATTAGTAGTTACATGGTTTAGAATACAATAGTACTAAACTAGTATTATGTTATATTCTTGAAATTTTAATTAATTTTGATAGATTTGCTTGAAAGGAAGTACTTCTAATCTCTTATATGTTATTATTCTTTAAAATGCTTGTGATAGATTAATAAGTTTCAATTCTATACACAAAAATCTGATTTGAAACTTACTAAAAACCTTGAACATTGTTTAGCATTGTAGCTCATTTTAGATGTAACATATGCTGATTAATACTATTTCTTACTGTTTTTTTTATAACCCCCCCCCAACCTTTTTTTAATCACGTGACATTCTAGTGACTAGCTAGAGCAGAAAAGAATGGCGTCTTCTGTGCATTAGCTGAAAAATGCCTTTTAAATTCAGTTCTTCTATTTAAAAGTACGAGAGAAGAGGAAGATGACTGTTTGCCGCGCATGAGTAGGGGTGAGAGAAAAAATATCCTATGTACTCTTTTCTCAGGTCAAATTTTGTACAACAGAAAAAAAACCCGCCAGATTAAATAACTTGGTCGCCAGATAAAAAAACTTGGTCACCAGTGACGACCTGACAACGTGTATAAATTTAAATGAAACTAAAACAAAAAAGTATGATTTTTCGCTTTTTATTTGTATTATTTTAAATTAAATGTAAATTGTTTTAATACCGCATCATGCTTGCATGTATTTTTAACTCATTTGTGTCTGTTTTTTGGCCTTCTCAGTACTCTGTTTAGCTATAACTGCTATAGTATACAATACAATAATTATTACATTATACCTATATGACTATTCTGCTTGTAAATTGAGTAGCATAGTCGTAAATTTTTTTTAAAAAGTATTTTATCTAAAAATGTAATAATTTATTTCCGAAATACTACAGCATCCGAATTTTGGGATGCTAGAAGAAAATGGGTTTTAAAGCTGGGATGATATCTTAGAAATTAATTCAGGGGATCGGGGCAAGAGAGTGCTAAGACACATTTTTGAACTTCTGAGATATTTCAATTTGAAAATTTGATCAAACACTCAAATCAAGATATGTAACATAAAGATTTTCTTTTTGCCAATGTCTTAGTAACATTTGAGCTATTCTGGCTAACAATATGGCATTACTTTAAAGATATTACTATTACTTTCTTTATAAATTAGCTATCTTCATTGGGGGCATAAACGAAACCTGGTACATATGCTGCCACCAATTGACTTTAGAAACTAATGTAGGATATTATAAATTACAATATTAAGCAACATATTACAGTGCTAGATTTATTTCATCAAAAATGTGACTGGGCACTTTCTTGCCCCGACCCCCTCAATTATTCTAATAAAGTGAGATAGTCTTATTTTTGGAGGTAGGGATAATATTACGAGCGTCTTAAAAAATCATGTTAGGGTTTATTTTCTGATTAGGTCTTATTTTAATGGGATGTATTTATATGTTCATGCATTTATTTTAAGGTAGTGAACACATTTTTTTTTCAATGGTATTGGAAGGTGACTCTCGAATGGATGTCAGACCCTGGGTCGCACTTTGGCTTAATCGGGCTCTATTTTCAGACATATAAAAATGAAAACCAATTTATGAATGCGTCAGAAATATTTACATTGCTGATTTTGGTGAAAAGAAAAAAAAATGAGAACTTCTTTAGTAAAAAAAAAAATATTTTGATAACTACACTGCAAAGAAAAAAAAGAAAAAAAAAAATGTTGATTTTACAATATAATACTGGCATTCCATCTGCCAGTCGCGCAGCGCGGCAGCGTATTACTGCTTATTTTAATGTTTATTACTGTTAATTTTACGGTATAATACTGGCAGCTGGGATGCCAGTATTATACTGTAAAATCAGCAAATGTTTTTTTGCAGTGTACTCAAGATCTGTAAAATATACCCAAATTTTGCAGTCGATGCATGTGGAATTATATAAACAAACAAAAAAGAAATCGCAATAATTATAACGATTTTATTGTAATTAAAAGTTTTTTTTATTTTGAGAAATACTTTAACTTCTACATATGCGCGATAAAAAAAAAAAAAAAGGCAGTTCCTTTCATCCATTAAAACTTGTGCATAAAAATATTTTTGTTTTTTTCGATAGCTTAAGGGTATTGACGCTGCATATTTAAGATATCTAATAACCTTGAACCAGAGTGAAATAGCCGATAAACAAGCCAAGGTTTTTGCATAATAATCTGTAACTTTCATTTACATTCTGCAGGACTGTTCGGCGAGGGGCTAAAGGTGCTTATTATAAAAAAATAGCATCCTTGAAAGCTACGTGATGTTTTAGGGGAATAATTCACACCTCTGATAACGAGAACTTTATTTCTTCTAGGTGGCTTACCATTAATCCCACTGATAATGATTGTCTTGAAGCTGATAATGCAAAGAAGATTCTCCGCTAAGTGTTAGCTGTAAATTGACTTTCTTTTGGCACCTTGAGTTATTATTTCTGAATTAAATTAACTGTAAACATTTGGTATATGATTGCGCATCGTAAAAATGTTGCAAAATTTTTGTATTAGCCAATAAGTCAAGTTTATATGAAAATAATTACAGTAATAAATAAACTTCTCACTTAAGAGGCTACGTCACTTAGGCGAAAACGCCAGCTCGCTAATGTTAATCCTATGGCGGAAATAATTTACGATATCTCTTTCGCATTTCAATATTTTAAAAGGATTTTTGTTGCATGGGATAGCTGAGGTCAATCTCTATGCATGCTCTTTTGTACTTTTTCGATTTTGATTACAAGTTTTTTTTTTATTAAGATACTTTCATTTTCGGAACCGGTTTCGAAAGTGAAAGTATCCTCAATTAAAAAACTGCAACTAAAATCGAAAAAATACAAAGAAGCGTGCTCAATGTTGTAATTTTCCTTTATTGTGTTTCTTTAATCAGTAGCTAGTTATACACGGTACTCTTTTAAATACGTTAGGTAGCAACTGGTCCAGTGAGTGGAATAGGGAATATCTAGAATGTCTCAACATATATAATCTGAAATAGGTAATTTGTTCATTAATGGTAGACCCAGTATTGACTGGATAAATAAAGGAACATTTATCTGATTTTAATGCCAGTTAAATGACGTGTCTGTTTTAGTTGAACGAATAAGGAGCGTTTGAAGCTCGTACTGCCCTGTTTCTGTGAATTACATATTTTCATACTATAATACAATATTAACATAATAACATAAAAAAAAATCTTTTCGTTTCTTCTGCAAAAAGTCTTTAGAAATACTTAATTTAACTGGCTATTACCTGGCCACAATTTCAAAGCGAGTGGCCATGATCAGAATTGTTTTAAAGGATCAAAATTGTTCACACAAAACAAGAAGATTAATTTTTTGATCAGAAAGCATATTCTTTTAACGTTCATGCCCATAATACTGAATGTAGACCATGGTAATTGAAATAGTTATTGTAACTCACAAAGTTAGACAACTAAAATGTAACCCAGGAATCTACAGGATTTGAAACTGCGCCATAAATTATTTGGACGATACCATCCGATTTCTGTGAGTTTTAAAAGTTTCATCAAGGGAAGCATAACTATGCTATACGGGATATCCTTGGCAAAATATCAATACGAGACATTTATCCCACTCTTGACTGTGCAAATAAACAAAAATTCAAAGGTTTGGACGGTTGAGGGATTGAATTTCGGGGCACTAATATTTGCCACCTCAGCCACCTTATAGTTACGTCACTGATTAAGGGACATATAATTTTCGATAGATATCTGTTGGCATTACAAGTTGGCTAGTTAATATCATCTAGTATTAATATTATTAATATTAGTTAGTTATTAGCAAAAATGACTAAAGAAAACTACGAAAATTATAAACCAAATACCATAAGAGTACAGGAAATATTATAACTGTATTTCAGCCGTAAAATTTAAGGACGATGAAGTTTTTGATGATCATGGAAAAGTGATTGCGAATCACCTGAATGTCCGGAATCAAAGTCAATCTTTATTAATAATAATTCGTATTAATAAAATTTGTCTTGATGTAAAAATTTACTCTGATTAAATTTATTAACTTATTTAACTTATTAAATGGGTAAGATTAGATTATGCTAAAGGTAAAATCAAAGAAAAAGAGTGGTTGTAAAGTAAATAAAATAAGTTTAATTTTATGAGTAGAAGAAAGGAATATTTTTGTAATTAAAAAAATTAGATATATAGGCGGTATATATAGTAAGATAGGATTGTCATAAGCTTATATTCTACAAGGATTGATAAATATTTTCGCTATATGGATAATGTTTTAGTAAAATCCTAAAGAAAAATGTAAGATGTTTTGTTTTAGTTTTATGAACACTAAGATTCTACGACGTTATTGTCTTTTCTGTTCACCAGTTTAATTTATAGCATTCACTTGTATGATTTTAAAAGTATTCCCATAAAACATCCAAGAGACCTTCTTAATTTTCGTATAACTGTGCTGTAGCAAGCCTAAGAGGCATTAGCAAGTTTAAGAAGATTTGTATGGCACCTAATTTTACAACATTGAAGATTTATTGAGAAAGTATATATGTAGTCTGCTCCATAAATACGTTCACATTCCAAAAAAAGCCATGAAAAAAATTGTCGTAATGGAGTATGGTTTACGCCTTAACACTTGCCAAAGTGTCGGAAAATTTTTGGCAAAAGAAAAAATAGTTCAAACTTTCTTTGAACTATTTTCTGCTACAAGCATTTCCGACCATTTGTCAAGTCTTAAATTATACACCTCATTCCGATGCCACAATATGTTAATTTTATAAGAATTTTTGGCTATGATGTCATAAACTCACGCACAAGTTTTTTTTTTTTTTTTTTTTTTTTTTTTTTTTTTTTTTTTTTTTAATTGGTTATAAAAAGGAAAAAAGTCGCCAAATTTAGGGGATTTTTTCCTTTAATGGCAACCTATCCATTGTATGAAGTTATTGTTTTGGCGCGGGCTTGAAAATCGTGCCAACCAAAAAGTCGCCAAACATTGCTGCGTGAGTGTAAAACATCTGTACCGAATTTTTTAAATCTGAATATATACTTTTAAATATTTTCTTTTGCAGCAAAACACAAACTTTTTGATAAGTTTTACAATGTAAACCGATCTGCAATACGAGAAATTGTTCATTTTTTAAAATATTTTTTTAAAATGTGAACGGATTTATGATACATCCTGTACATGAGCCAAGTACATGTCAAAATGAATGCGTAAAACAATCTTAGTAAAACCTATATCAAAAGGTTTAAAAACACTGTTAGCTAATACTACTTAACAACAGTAAAAAATATTTTAAAAAAGCTATCTTTTAACTAGAATATAAGAATTCTCAGGAGAACCCATAGGTTACCCAGAAGAATCACTATTTTCGAACAGTAATATTTGCTTTATTTGATTGCAGAAATTCTACGATTAAATAATATAGTGGTATTCAAAATTCAGTTGGGGTATTTTTCTGAAAATTCTGACCCGATATATCTATTGTCGCATGTGATAGTTCAAGCAGATATAGTGCGGGGGAAGGTCAGGAAAGAATGTTTTGCTTAGGGTCCGAGATATTCTGTACGAATATAGCATGACTTTTATGTAGACAAAAAAAGAAAAAAAAATTGGAACTTTTCAGAATAGTGCATAACTAATGTATATATATAGAAGTTAAAATTAATCACGCTCAGTTTTCTTTTTACATCATGGGTCTTTTTTAAAGAAAAATATCACTTACGAATAACTTTTGCCACCCAATGTCATCTAAGATGGATAGCTGTCTCTTTTCACTTTCTCGAGAAATTTTTTGATATGTAAATTTCCAGGATACGACCGAAATGTTATCCTGTAGTCCGATAAATATGCATTAACACTAAGAACCCTACAGGCCGAAAAACCGACCTTCAATTCTTATCATACCGAAGCACAAAACAGAGCCAAATTAATCATCTGGAGAGGTGAAAAAAAAATAAAAATGAATTTTCACGATTATGATTAATGGGGAAAGTTATAATTTTTTGAATTAATTCTCTGATATTGAAACAAAACTATTTAAACACAGTGGGAAACATTATTTTCAAATTAACCTTTAATTTCTGAGACATAAATTGTTGCATAGCTACTGTAAGTGGTATCTGAGACTGCTTGTTTGAAAGATGAATAAAAGGTTCGATTAACTCATAAAATACTGTTTCTGAACTAAACTTTATATACAGGACTATTATAATTAAAATTCACTTATTCAGGTCTTTAACAAAATTCAGGTCTTTAACAAAATTCCACTAGTATTTAGAGTTAACTGGATATTACAAGCTAAACTGTGGAAATTGAAAAAAAAAGCAGCAGTCATTGAAATAGCACGTGTATCTTTAAATATATGTAAATATGTTTCTTAGAAATTGTTACGAAAGACTTATATTCTCGTAATTCAGTAATCTTCGACCACGAACAGAAGGCGGGTGAGACGTCAAAGTCACGTGGTGCCAGACGGGTCTATTTGACTGATTTAGCGAAAGAAGGAGGATTGAGAGAAGAAACTTCAGGACTAAGTTATTTGAACTCGGATTACCATATCTGGCTAGTTAGCGCCTTTTGATGTAGAATGAAAATAAGATTACATTTATATGTGTTATACAAGAATACAAATTCGAAATTCTTTACAACGTGATATGGCAAAAAATGCTTGGAAAATAGGAAGTAGTGAATTTTTATTGGGTGAATTCATTGTTGAGAAAAATTTTTGTTAGGGTATTTTAGGTAAGGAGAGTTTTTACACCTTGTGAATTAAATATACAAGCTAATCCATAAGCAATAAATAAAAATTTTCAGTAAAATGTGCTTTTTTATCCAAGATACTTTTCGCATAATGTTATATTATATATATATATTTTTTTTCAAATAAAAGTTTGAAAACTTTTTCACACACCGAAACTTTAAAAGTATTTGAATATTATGTATTATTAAATATTAAGTTGCGATGAAGATATGTTCCGGTGTTATATGAAATATTCATGATATTTTGGTCAGAGTAAGATCTCTCGGCCTAGCGCAGATAATCGGCCGTAACAAATAACCAACCAATCAACCTAGAAACATTGTCAAAACGAGTATTTCAATATAATTTAAATTGATTTTGCATAAACCATATAGGTTCAGGGATCGATGCAGTTTTTTTTAGGGGGGGGGGAGGGGGGTTATTTTGTGAAAGGTAAGTTATTTTTGTGATATATTTTGTGAAATTTGTTATATCTTTGTGGAAAATAACATTTTGTTACGAAACATGCAATCCAGCTACTCAAATTCAAACCAAGCATTTTTTAATAATAACTTCTTTAAATCCTTCTGCCAGTGTTGACGCTCCTGTGCTTTCTGAATCGGAATGGAAAGAGACGAAGATTTTGCTTCATTTTCAAAAAAATTAAGCACATTATCAACAATGTTACGTTCATCAGAACGCAAAATTTTCCCTTTACGAGACATTTTGTGTTGTTCTGAAAAGAACAGTTTAAATAGAGAATAATGATAATAATAATCAAGAGCGCTGAGAATATAACAACAACAACCTTCTAGGACAAAAGAAATTATATCAGTGAAGGAGAAGACAGACGAGAAACAGAGAGGGAAATGTATATCGCCAAAAGCAGGAACGCTCGAATATGTTACAACCCTAAATACTTGCTCTTCCACTGTCCTAACCTTTGAGAAAATGAACTCTTCTTCCAAGCGGCGATCTCACCCGCCTTCTGGTTGCGGTCGCATATTATTTGTTAACTCAGATTATTGTTTGTAAATAATGGTAAAAGTCATCATGCCGATACTTGTACATATTATTCTTAACCCTAACATGCATGAATAATTTTTAAATGGAGGAAAAAATATTTTTCAGTTGAAATAGATTTAAAAGGGATTATTAAGTACAGATGTTGTTGATTTTTTAAAAATCTTACAATTAATACAAAATTACCAAAAAAAAAATCTCTCATGTGAAGTTTACATACCCTAAAAATTTATAGTTACTAAATAGTTTTTGTGATAATTTAAACATGGGATGCATTAACATAAAGTGGAAGATAAAAAAAAAAAAAAACTTATATGCTTGTTAACATTAAAGACTGGAAATTCATTGAACCAAAAACTTTCTTCATACAGAATAGAAACAAATTTATCAAATGCGAATTCATCAACTAAATATTTGAAAGGAAATATGGAGTAACTCCACTCAATTTTCCGAACAATGGTGCACGTGTCCAGTAAAAGAAAATATATATATATATATATATATAAAGTTTTGATACAGGAGACAGGAGACACCTTTCTGGGAGACCGATCCACTGGGTTTAACAGGGAATATCTTTACAGTCCAGGAGGAATTGCTCTGAGCATTCAACACATTGAGCCACCAGCTAGAAAGAATCCCGATTTACTGTAGCTTTTGAGAAGAAATTTTATTGTTTTACAATACATTAGAATTTGGGAGTTTACATTTAAGATTTTGAAAGTCATGATTTCAAAGATATAAATTTTTAAATTATTTAGATTAATATATTTTTTTCAATATGCATGAAATAATAAAATCAGTTCATGAAGTTCATTTAGCTCGTAAATTTCAGTTTAAATTTGATATAAACGACAGAATGTGATTGTATCATTGCATAGATGAGTAATAAGTCTTGAGGTTGATAAAGATATATTCTTTCAGGAAGAAAATTAGTCGGCTCTTTATAGTACAGAACTCTTAATTTCCGCCATAAAAGAACCGGCTGGTTTTGAACGCTGGGTCTCCTCACGTTTTGAAACAGATGTTATCTCTGTACCACTAGTGCTTCATTACAGCCTCGCAATATTTATCGCTTATACACTGTCACATTTCCTTGATGTGATTTTCCATGTAGAATCGGTCGAAAAAGGGATTGATAATAGAAAAAAAATTGTTTAAAATGGATTAAATATCTAATTCGCCAGCCACTTTTTGTGAAAACTATAATGTTCTTGCGACAGTGGTATATAACATGACATATTTGTCAAATGGGAGAAAGGTCGAAAGTAGCGTTTCAGAGTTATCGTATTTAGTTACTCATACACACGCAAATCATGATTGCAATACATTCTTTACACTATATGTTCGGAAAATTTAAAAAAATGATTCTGCTATTTTTTTTGCAGTATTTCATAAGAATTATGGAACTTCACAACCGGTTTATATATAATGATAAAAGGAAAATGTGAAAGTGTTGTTTTACATTACAACCGCATATGAGATTGCTAAGTAGGAGAAAGAACACTCTAAAAATGACGTTCTCTAAACTGACCAAAAAATACTCAAATCTGAGTATGTCGCATAGTCAAATTGGCCGAATCAAAATTCCTCAAGTTTGAAACATGTATATACTCATTTCTGAGAACATGCACACACTCAAGAATAAAACATCATGTGCTCCTATTTGAGTATGTCCATGTTTCAAAAATGAGTATGAACTGACTTCTATATGCTCATTTTTGAGTATTTCCATGTTTCAAAAATGAGTTTGAACTGATTCTAATCATTTTTGAGTATGTCCATGTTTCAAAAATGAGTATGAACTGACCTCTATGTGCTCAGTTATGAGTATGTTAATGTTTCAATATTCTGAGTATTTCTGGTATTTCAGAATTGAAAGCATTGGGTCGTCTTATTTGAAACAAAAAGTTTCATAATAAAATGAAAACATCGTTTTACTCAGATTTGAAAGTGTCATTTTTCTCAGTGAGTTAATCAAAAACATGTTTGCATAGGTATAAAACTTAGAAACGCTAATAACTTTTCATAAAATTTCTCTTTAACAAAAAGAAAGAACATGATGCAATTGCATGAAAAAATTCTGACAATCATTACTCCACCCAATTTTATTTGAATCTTTTATATAACTATTGACACTTTCTTTTTTGCATGTTTACAATTTCAGCATACGTCCACCCATGTCATTACCACCTATGACGCTTTGCCCTTTTGGATATCGTAATTTTCTACACACCATGAAACAAGGCAAGATTTTTAAAGTCTTGCACAGAGGTCATCAACTTATGAAACATCGGCGTGTTTGTAAACTGAAACACACTTCAATGAAAATAGCTAAAACGAAAGTAATAAAATTATTAAAGCAATGTTTTAAAATTTCTGCACTTAGCGATTATTCTTTTGAAATTATAAATATGTCTTAATAGTGACGCTGTCTAAACTAGTTACTAGCTATATATATATATAAAGAAAGAAAAAGAAAAAGAATTGCAACGAACATTCGAGAAATTCGACGTAAGAAGGATGTACAAATTTTTTATCTGAAAATCTCGTGGTACTTCGCTTTTCTTGTGTGGTGTCCTAACAGAGTTTTTTTTATATGAGACTTTTTGGCAAATATAAAACGCCAGATATATAAATAATGACCCTATACCTGAATTACACACACACATATCTTCATTTCTTACTTACGCTGAACGCATTATATCGGCATATATCGGATTTTTTTTCCAGGAATAGACAAACTTGCCCACTCGCCAGTCTGTTATATAAAATAATGCATTTTTATGACACGTGGATGTTATGGCCGATTTAAGATTAAACATTCACGTGTCACTATGTTTTTATTTTCCCATCATCATCTATATATATATATATTTGTCTTATGTGGCGCGGAAAAAGGGCTGAATTTGTAGCTTATGGTTTGACAACAACCGTAGTTTCCAGAGCTCAGACCAGACTAGATTGTGTTAGATCAGCTCCGCCTCCAATATGGTGGTCACTGTGAGAGCAGTGAAACCATAGAATGAAACTCAAATTAGCAATTATTAAAAATAAAATTACATGTACGTAATCCAAAGCGTCTGAGATGATTCCTCATTTCAATTATGAGTAATATCGTTAATTTTAAAAGAATTCTCAACTCTTATTTAGAATTCATTTACGAATTTCACTCACTCAAAAATCGGTGAAAAAAATATATCAACTGTCTACATCAGCGTTTCTTAAACTGTGGTCCGCGGACCCCTGGGGGTCCGCGAGGTTACAGCAGGGGGTCCTCAAGCCCAATGCTGAATACAGATAATTTTCTTCGGGAGGAATTTCTGTAGCTCCGAAGGAGCAGGAATTTGAAACACTAGTACTTCTAGTCTAGATTATTAATAAGCATTAAACCCCAAATCTGTCGGCGGAGACATTTCAATGCTCCGGAGGTGGAATATGTGTGAAAATATTAAGAACCGATTGAGTGAACATGCACATAATCAGTCTTTTTTTCGCATTGCCAACTAGATGATCGTTTAGACGTTTCTAATACTGCAAGTTTGATAATTTTCGTTCATTATGAATTTGGTGGTAAGATATGTGATGATTTTTTGTTTTGCAAATCCCTTCCAACTCACTTAACAAGTACAACGCTATTCACATGATTAAACGGTTTCATACAAGAAAAAGAATTAAACTCTTCAAGATGGTCGAAATAAGTACAGATGAGGCTCTAGCTATAGCGTGAAAATTTTAATGTTTCGATCAGCTTAGTTAAAGCTAAGGCACCACATGTAGCTTAGGATACACTTTTAACCGTGAGTCTCTGGTTGCCAAAATATGCCTGGAAATTTGAAGACTGCATTCAACGAAATTTTTTCAGAAGTAAATTATATTAAGTTCATCCATTGAATTCAGGACTTTTTCTTAAATAATGTGCGAAGAAATTGGAAAGAACACAAATACATACTTTTGCATACAGAAGTTAGGTTGCTGCCACCAGGGTTAAATTGCATTTTTACACTGCGTCATGAAGTAAGACTGCTTTTAATGGACTCCAAATTCCATTTGAAATATCGGTTCAATGATTTCTCCTGGCTTGTCGAGTCGGCGTATTTAACAGTTATTTTTAATTTTCTGAATGAACTGAATTTTGTTATATACTTGAGGCACATGAAAGAATCTTTATTTTCCTCCCTCAAAGTCAGAAAATGAGTGGATGAAGAATCTATTTAATTTCCAAGAAATTAGTGAAATCAAAACCTTGATATGGGGCAGTAAGAAGATGCGGAATTTTCGTGCGATGGTTCCATGAAAATTGCTTTCAAGCTATTAATCAATTACTTCCATTCTGCACTACATATTTGAGTGAATAGACTTTATTCCCCATTGTACATACGAACGAGAAACACTGAACGAGATACTGAACATCTAGTAAAAAAGTGAAGCAGCATACTTCTCATAGCAAATAATAGTATGTATATATATTTTAACTTTTTAAAAATGTATATTATAATAATTTTTTTATTAATGCAGCTGATTTTTCAAACACCGTTAACTAAATATAGAATATGTCTCATGAAATCCAAATAAGGTCTATACATTTAAATAATTTCTTATTGTATATTAAGAAAAAAATTTGTTGGGGGTCCTCGATATGCATATCACATCAAAGGGGGTCCGCGAGCTCATAAAGTTTAAGAAACGCTGGTCTAGATTGCACCTGCCGCCATCTGTTGCTGTAAATTGAAGTAAAAAATGATTTTTTTTTGTAAAAAATTATAATAATTTTTTAAAATGAATTTAAGCCGCTCTGTACAATATTATAGGTGCAACAAGTTTTAAACTAATTATGTTTCCAAGATCCTTTTTTCATAGTATTTAAATGATTTATATGTCCATTGGTAGCGCCAACTAAATGCATTTTTAGTTATGTTTTCAACGGAGAATTACTTTTTTACATTAAAAAAAAAATTGTCGTGCAATAAGTTTTAAACTAATTATGTTTCCAAGATCCTTTTTTCATAGTATTTAAATGATTTATATGCCCATTGGTAGCGCCAACTAAAGGCATTTATAGTTGTGTTTTCAACGGAGAATTACTTTTTTACATTAAAAAAATTGTCAATTTCATATGTTCAAATGTTTTATGGTAGAACTTATTCTGGCTAGAATTGCTGAAAGATAAAAAGGGACGAGCGAACGAAGCGGTTTCAATGTGAACTGCTTCGTAATTCACGGGGGTTTGGCGAGCATTAGCGAGTAGGGGGCTGAGCCCCTTAGTATATCTATCTTCAATTTCTGTTCCAATTTATTATTTAAAACTTATTTTACTACATTTGTTCGAGATTAAATCCTTTTTATTTCATTTGCAGTTTGGTATCATCTATCTTTAAAATATGTTTATGATTCTTTATATATTGAGATTTGAGATTACCTGGTAGGTTTTATGTATTCAGATGTTTTCTATGGATATTGTTTTATTATGAAAAATTATGTAGATTCCGTCATTTTTTAATACGAACTTGTTAGTTAATTGTTTATTTTCAAAAGTATATTATATTTATACACACACACACGTACACACCATTCACAGATAGATAGATAGATATACCATAGCTGCCAAACTTCTGTTTTTTTCAAGTCCAAAAAATATAAATTTGGAATCTGAAATTTCATTTAGAAAATGAAATAAATATTTTATAGAAACAAGAAACATATTAGAAAATAAATTTTTCTGGTTATGTTTTTTCAACTAAAAAAAGAAAAAAAAACCTATTGGCGTATATGAGATACATATATACAGGATGTTCCAAAAGTCCTTGGCACATTCTAAAATTCAATAAAAGATCAAGCAATTGGCGTACGAGATTGCGATTCGGACGAAAATACTTCTTATGATCTGAAATTTTGTTTAAGCAAATAATAAAAAATTATTCCAAAAATTTCTCATAGATGTCGCTGCTTCTGGAAAGTTATCGAAAAGGTAGAATGCCTTTATACATAACAATGGCGAATGATGCACAATGCGTATGCACAGATTTTATCCAAACTATGGCAACCCACATTCCAGAAGTTAACAATAGTCGTCTATGCACCCTCACTCGTCTAATCGAACTCAGCAGGGCAAATATTGTTAAGTTCTGGAATGTGGGCTCCCATAGATTAGACAAAGACTGTGCATACGCATTGTGCATCGTTCGCCATTGTTATGTATACAGGTATTCTACCTTTTCGATAACTTTCCAGAAGCAGCGCCATCTATGAGAAATTTTTTGAACTAATTTTTTTATTTGCTTGAACAAAATTTCAGATCATAAGAAGCCTTTTCGTCTAAACCGCACTCTCGTACTCCAATTACTTGATCTTTTACTGAATTTTAAAATGTGTCAAAGACTTTAGGGACATCCTGTATATATCCATAATAAGCTTATCAATAGCTTGATAAGTTCAATGAAATTTTTAGACTTTCTGCTACGATCTGTAAGAATAGAAAAATTTCTTTTTTACTTTAAATTAAGTCTTGTTTTAGTAGCCTTATTTTTTAAGAAACTAAATTTCAACGTATTTTGCATTATGCTTTGACATTCTTGACGAAGAGTGAAAACCAAGAAACAAGTCCAAGGATGTTACTTTCTTATTCAAATAATAAAACTTATCTAAGACAGAATGCAAAACTCTCTTATGTACTTTAGCGAAGACAAGCATTTAGAAATCTCAAGGAAGATGAAATAATTATCTTTCGAAACCGCCTGGCATGTTTTCTCCACCTTCAAACTTTGACGACAAATAACATTAATTCTGTATGAACTTTAACCTTCTACCATTGCTTCTTAGAATTTTATTGAAGTGAATCCTAGATAACACTCTTAGAAGCAATTTCAGCGTTTTTTTCACCTTAAACTCTTAAGGTATCATGAAATAAACATTGCTTTATATAACAGGAAGATTTATGAATTGCAAACTACACGAGGGAGTATTGATGTTTTTCATTATTTTATTGCTCCCGCCCTAACAATTAAAAGCTGAATGCTAGTATACTTATATAATATTTAAAAATATATATATTATGATTTAGATCTTCAGATTCTTTTTAAAGTTACCCTTTTCTATTGTACTCAAGGGGTAACACCACTTTGACCGGGTTCAAAGTTGAGAAGTTTTTCTTTTTTTTTTTTTTTTTTTTTTTTTTGTCGCTTAAAGTATACCCTTTATACACACAAAAGTTATATTTTATTCGTTAGAAATCGAAATCAAAAGTGAAAGAGCAATAATAGGATCTGAAAAGCTGCACCACAGAGAAAGTTAACAGTAATGAAAACTTCAAGCATTTTTTTTCACAAAAACTCTTTTTCGATGGACATTCTATCTCCGGCCATTTTCAATTAATCAACTTCATTTTTTTTTTTTTCAAAATTAATCGTCGCATATTTTTCTAGTAAATATGTAAGATTTTTTCGAACTATTGATATCTCGCTTTTCTACGTAACTATAAATAAGTATATACGTAAGTAAATCTTTGGTTGAAAAGTAAATTTTGCTTTGAATAGACTCCATTTCACTAAAAATGCCTATATTTCTTAAACGGCAACGTCTTTCACTATATTTTAGGCTAAAGAAAACTATTTTTTTTAATCGCTTTGTTCTAGATTAGGTTTACAATGACTTCCAGCACTCAACCTTCTTCTTTTGATGCGCTCCCGCCCATCAGCTGTCAAGCCGCCAATTTGAAACTTTCCAACATAGTTGAAATTTTTTTATTAATTCAGTTTTTCTGTCCATCTATCTGTCTGTCCATGCTCTAACTTGCATTAGTGTATCCAGATTGTCATTTTATTGATATACGTTATTGAAGTTTACTATGGCATGTTTGCTATTGAAAATGATGTGAAGCACTTATAGTTGGTTTACAAGGATACGCAAAAGAATTCCATTACATTATTGCCTATGAGGAAAAAGCGTTTTCAGTGTTTTTTAATGATGTTACATTATTTCAAACATATTGAAATTGATATATGTCACCGAGGTGCACTACAAGATGCTTACTGTAGACTGTGGTGTGTATAGCATTTATCGGTCATTTACAGAGACACACAAAAGGTTACAGTTCTGTGGATGAGCGATAATTGCTGGAAGTGCATTTTCAGCTGAGTATAAATGCTATGGGTTATATTCAGGACTGTACAAAAAAATTCGAAAACATTTTCGTTTATTGACGGAAATTGCTGAAGGGGAATTTTCAACAGTGTTATACATTTTCTAACTGAACTAAATTTTAGCATGATATGCAATTTATATACGAATGTATAGATCACCTACAGAAGTACACAAAAAATTTGGATACTTTTTAGACTAGATGGTAATTGCTGAAATTATGTTTATAAATGTGTTATGGGTTTTCTAAATTATTTACTTAGAAATCTTTCTCCTTATAAAACGTTGAAGTTTTGTTTCAGTATTCTGAATGTGTTACAAAATGTTTCATTTTCTATGCTTGACGCATGATTTGTTTTCTTATTTAATGTGCCAACTACCAAAAAATTACAGTTTTTATGTATAATAATTTAATATATATTAATTTTTATAAGCACTTTTCTTTTCTTAAAAATCCCCCTTAAATTTGAGGGTTTCAAGGTGGTGTGTTACCTTTTAACGTGACAGACAGTTTCTGTAATAAGAACTGATCTAAGGAAGCATAATATTTCAGATACTTTTCAGTATTTCAATGATTATCATGATGAAGAACAATGTTAATACATGCTGTTACAAATATTTATTAATCAAACAGACAGATGGATATCCCAGTACAGGATTACAAACGATACGAGGTGATAGAGAACACTATAACAAACTTTTGTGTTGGAAACCAGGGTCCCAATCCATTTCTTTATTCAAAAACTTTTTTTGCTTTTTTTTTTTTTTTTTTCAAAAAAGCAAAACTTAAATAAGACGGAATGTAACTCTTTTATGTACTTTTATTGAGACAATTATTTAGAAATCTCAATAAAGATGAAATAATTATGTTTCGAAACTGTCTGGCATGTTTTCTCCACCTTTCAAAGTGGAAAACAAATTACATTCATTCCATATGAACTTTAACCTTCTGGCATTGCTTCCTAGAATTTTGTTTAAGTGAAGCCTAGATAACAGACTCTTAGACGCAATTTTGGAGTTTTTTTTCACATTACACTCTTAACTTTTAAGTCATCATGAAATAAACATTTCTTCACAATAGAATGATTTATGAACTGCAAACTACCTGAGGGTACATTGATATTTCTCATTATATTACTTTTTTCCCTCACTTAAATGTAAATGTTGGAAACCAAAGAAGAAATTAGCTAAATTGTTTTCCAATTATCTTTCTTCCCTTTTTTATGTGGTAATGTTGCTAATGTCTATTAGCAAATGCATAAGCTCTACGACAATTTCAATAAATATTTATAAAGCAAAGAAATGGAAAAATATTTAAGAAATTACTTCTATTTACTTTATTTTATTTTATTTATTTATTTTATTGTCGGAGCAAAGCTCCGGCTTCCCGTGAAGAATTACACTTTTGTGTACACGATAGCGGCCAAAATATTTGCCGCATTAACACCAAAATTGGACTGGAAGTCGATAGTGCCAAAATCTCGCCGGGGATTGAAAATCAGAAATATTCGTCAACTCTAACGCCCAAAAACGTCTGCCCTAAATTTTTCGATTTTCCCATAGAAATAACATTGCGATTGTTTGAATTAAATAAAAAGAAAATTGAAATAATTTATATTGTTGCCATTTTTATCATGAAAAACTTATTTAAATAACAATATACTCGGAAACAACCTTTTAGTAAAAGCTCTTAATCTTGGTCTCATATATTTTACTTTTATATATTTTACATATATTTTACTTTTCTGAAATAAGGACCCCATACATTTTTATTTTAAAATACGTGCAATGAAGTTTAAATCGTAATATGTACATGAATTTAGTTTTTTTAATCGAACTCAGCAATTGGTGTAATTAAACTTTTTGTTTCCATTTCAAAATTTTTTTTTTTTCTTTTCATTCAAGCTTATTGTACAAAAGAAGTATGAGAGTAAATCTGTTTATTTTGATATAGTCCAGCCAATCCTGGATAAAAAAAATTTATATTAAGAAACATTTTATATATGAACGGATTATATATTTTTATTATATAGAATTTGCAAGGATGCCAGTTAAGAGAAAGCAATCAGCTGAAATGAGAAGAATCGCGAATCGTAATTCAATGCGGAGAAGTCACACAACAAGTCAGTTACCTTCAGATTTTTTGCCGAGTACCGGTATATTGACAACTCAAATGAATGAAGCAATCAGGTTTGATAGAGAGGTATCGCAAATCACCTATGTGTCCTGTAATACGTGTCACAGTGTCACAGAGCTTTCCCTGATATCATATTAAATACTGCTGGGCTCTGCCAGACATGCAAGTGTAGAGACGGTGCTTTCAAGTTTTCTGCCACTAATTCGATGGACCCAGGTCCAGCTCCTATTTGTCTCAAAGATCTGAGCTACATTGAACAAATGATCATCGCTCAAATACATCCAGTGGTTTCTCTTTACCGTATACGAGGCTCACAGTATGGATACAGCGGAAATGTAATCAGCTTTAAACAAAATATCGAGAGTTTTATTTCGCGCCTGCCTGTCAATCCTTCAGATATGACTTCAACTGTGTTAGTGACAAAAGATACTTTATCAGGATGTGCAGAGTTTTCTGTTCGCTCACAACGCCTTCTAGAAGCACTCAGATGGCTTAAAAAGCTCACAATCCTTATTATTCAAATATCACAATTGATGAAGATTTGATCGCTACATTACCTGAGAATGGTGACGTATCTCAAATGTTACCAACAGCAACCGATATTACTGAGGATATTGATACTTTGAACGAGGAAATAAGGCGCGAGTCATTTAGACCACTACTTGAACCGGTAGATCAAAACAACTTAATAAATGACGCAATTCGTGTGCCTCACCCTTCATTAAATTCACAGCCTATCAACGAATTTCAAGAAGAGGGTTACATAGCACGTGCTTTTCCTCATCTTTTCCCACATGGTACAGCTGACTTACGACAACCTCGTCAAAAAGCAGTCTCTCCTGATGAGTATTTTAAGTTCCCAATGAAGTACGAAGATGGGCGATTTGCTAAAGACCCCCGATTTCGCTACTTTGCCATGAATTCAATTCTTCGGTGGCAGTCTTTGGCTAAAAGGCGTTTTTTCGTTCAACGAAATAGGTTCAGCAGTAAGACGGTAGAGCAGATGCGTGATATTCTGAATAGGCAACCAGAAATGGCAAAACACATTATGATTTATGCTAGCAAATTAAGATCCACAAAAGGATACTGGCGTGCACGTTGTGGGGAACTCCTTTCCATGGTAGGACAAATTGGAACACCAACAATTTTTTTTACACTGTCTGCAGCTGATTATCACTGGCCTGATCTTTTCAGACTTTTAGAGCCTAACAGAGATCCAAATGAGCTGACTGATACAGAACGCAGACAATTAATGCACGACAACGCTCTGTTGACTGGTTGGCTTTTTCAAAAACGTTGTGATATATTTTTGAGAAAAATCTTGACGCCGTTGTTTTTAATAGACGACTACTGGGTTCGTTTCGAATGGCAGTGGCGTGGAAGTCCTCACATGCATGGATTGTTGTGGTTAAGAGGGGCGCCAAACATGGAAACACTAGACAAGACTAACGCTGAAAATGTAGCAGCCGTAACAGCATATTTTGAAAAACTATGCAGCGCTGTTAATCCTGACAAGGACGTCCTCGTAAATGATATACACCGCTGTCGAGTTCGCTTTTCAGACATTTCCAGTGAAGATCGTGAAAAAGATCTCGCTCAGCTCTTAAATCAAGTCCAACGTCACACAAGACATGGAGATTATTGCCTAAGGAAAAAAAAGAGGTACAAATAATTATAGCTGCAGATTTGGTTTTCCAAAAGCAGAGTGCGACTCTCCAAAGATTCAAGTAGAAAATGGCATAATTAGCTTTTTGCCAAAAAGAAACGATTCTGAAATGAATACCTACAATTGATTCGTGTCACAAGTTTGGAGAGCTAACACGGATTTCAGTCCTATTACATCAAAGGATGCGGTTTTGCATTACATTGCCAAATATGTCTCAAAATCAGAATCAGCTTCTGTTCCTTACAAGGAACTGTTATCTGAGATTTTAAATAAGATGAACGAAACAAATCCAGTGGTTCAAGCAGTCCAAAACCTCATTTTGTCTTCTGTTTCTGAAAGGAATTACTCAGCCCAAGAGGTAGTACACATATTAATGGGATGGCCAATGTATCACAGTAGTCGGGAAGTACACTGCTCAAAACAATTAAAGGATATTGCAGTTTTAGGTGGATTTTGTATCTGGGAAACTTTTTAGCTGATTGATACATGGTCGACAGACATAGTAGGTTATATGAGAATAAATTACACATGTTTGGCAGAAAAAAATGCATTTTATTGCGCATTTGTGTACAAAAGGAAAAAAACACAATTTGTGCATATGAGAAAAAAAGAATAAGAAAAGGTGTTTTCTTCAAAGAAAATCATTTTCAGTAGGGGGTATGGTTTCCACGGGCGGCCAGCAACGTTGAACACCTTTGAGGCATGGACTCAATGAGGCTATTAATGACGAGTTGGGGTATTCTGCCCCACTCTTCCAGAAGAGCTCTTTCCAGTTCTTGGAGAGTTTGTGGGGGTTGTTGGCGACCAGAAACTCGTCTTCCTAGAGCGTCCCAAACGTGCTCGATTGGATTCATGTCTGGAGAACACGCTGGCCATTCCATTCGAACGATTCCTTCCTCGAAAAGGAAATCCTCCACCAGGTTTGCACGATGTGGCCTGCAGTTATCGTCCATTAAAATGAAGTTATCTCCGATTGCTGCAGCGTAAGGGACTACAATAGGTCTGAGGATCTCATCCCTATATCGGCGACCAGTCAGAGCTCCATCTCGAATGATGTAGAGGTCAGTGCGCCCGTCAATGGAGATGCCACCATACACCAACACTCCTCCACCGCCAAATCTGACACTTTCGTGCACGAACGCAGGATTATTCCTACTGCCACGGTCCCTCCAGATAAAAATACGCCTATTATCCGGATGCACAGAAAAACGGGACTCGTCAGAAAACAGAATATTGCTCCATTCATTTCTTCTCCAGTTGACATGCTCGGTTGCCCACTCCCTGCGGTCGCGACGATGCCTTGATGTTAATCTAACACATACCATCGGTCGGCGAGCATACAGTCCTACAGCATGGAGCCGGTTTCGGACAGTCTGAGTTGAAATCGTGGTGCCTGTAGCCGAGCGAAAGTGTTGTTGGAGAAGAGTAGCGTTCATGTTTCGGTGTCTCCGAGCTGTTAACGCTAAATACCGATCTTCATTGGGCGTTGTTGCCCGTCTACGACCTTGCCCTGGTCTTCGGCCTGCACATCCACTCTCCAAAAAACGGTTCCAGATCCTGGAAATGACACTTTGTGACACTCCAATGGCTTGCGCTACTTCGGCGTGAGTTTGGCCCCCTTCTAACCTACCAACAATTCTCCAAGCTTCTGAATCAGTCAAATGACTTCGCTGAGACATCGTACTCATCGAAACAAAGCAATCACTGAATGCCGATCATCCTTGTCTTCATTCTCTTTTATCCAGTTGAAAGTCAAATTTCATTCGCTGCCGCTGAGGCGACGTTTTTGACGTTGAACTCAAAATTTGCATACTCCACAGTTTGAAAACCAGAAAAATTTGCATTTGTGATTCTCTTCTTCTATTTTCGGCAAAAAAAATTTCGTTTATATCTTTATTTTATATAAAACTTCAAATATCCTTTAATTGTTTTGAGCAGTGTAGTTACAATACGGCTTCATGATAAGAACTGGGAAGAAATCAACTTTTCAAGCGACGAAAGACCATTAAAAAGCATGCTTCAGAAATATTGCGCGCGGCCGGAGAAACTTGCTTCCTGCACGCTTCTTAAGTTTGCAAAATCTTTCTCAGTAAGAGGAGTCGATTATCACCAAAGAAGAAAAGATGCAGTTGTCAGAGTTTTTCCTCTTATATCACTCAACCACGACCCAACTCTAGCCGAAGAATACTATAGGCAACAAGTATTACTCAATTATCCTTGGAGAGGTAATTCTGACTCTTTATTGCAAGAAGGCCTGCCGTCTGCATATCACTCATGGGAGGAAGCATTCAATGATCTAAATATTGATGCACACGAAGAAAGAAATTTTCCTGTGTTAGTAGTACACATGAAACAGAAATCCTGCAAGAAGAATACCGCGAGATTGATCCATATATGGCAGCAGCTGCCATAGTTCCTGTGCAGACAAACGAGGATACTTTGGGGCAACGCGTGATTGATCATGCATGTGAGTGGAAAAGTGAGAGTTACAAGTACCCTGATCACAATTTTGCTTCATTTTTAAATTACTGTAAAGAACAACAACTTACAGTGCATCAAAATTACGATACGTCTGAGATCAGATTTACAGATGAGCAGCAAAAAATACTTCACTTATGCACGCAACAGCTTTCGTCTTTGCAATTAAGATTTATAAATTGCCTTAAACGTACTTTTATTATTGGGAAAGCCGGAGCTGGAAAAAGTACGATAATAAAAGAAATTCGTAAAAGAGTTACCGAGCAGTTAGGACCGGAAGCTATTATGGTTTTGGCTCCAACAGGTGCTGCTGCAATTAATGTCGAGGGCAAAACAATTCACTCTGCACTAAAAGTACCAACATGTTTTAAATCGTTCGCTGATTTAGGAAGTGAAGCAGCAAGAAATCTACAGCTCAGCATGAATCCAGTTTCATTTCTCATTATTGACGAATTTTCAATGATCGGATACCGTCTGATGGCTGCACTTGAGCAAAGATGTCGCGAAGGTAAACCAGACAGCATTGAACCTTTTGGAAGCTTATTTGTTTACATGATTGGAGATATTAGTCAGCTACAGCCTGTAAAAGACACATCTCTATATAGGAGACATTCTATAAAAGACATTTTGGCTTTACGTGGACAAACAGTTCTTAAGATGTTTGAAAAATGTTTCACCTTAACAAAGTCAGTGAGACAAAGCGACGATCAGCAAATACAGTTTAGAGAGACTCTTGATTCGCTTTACGTAGGCGAAGTTACAGGCAACAAATACGCATCCCTTATGCAACGACGTAAAGCTATACAGCCTCCGGCTGAACTTGACAGATTTCAAGATGCCATACGCCTTTTTCCCTCAAATAAGCAAGCTGAAGAACATAATCAAGAAGTACTTCGTAAATCAAAATGGCCAGTGGCAAGAATATTAGCAGACCACAATAATCAAATAGCAAGATGGAGTGAAGATGAGCACGCGTATGGACTTCAGGCTGAACTTTTTTTAGCAATTGGATGCAGAATTATGTTGCGTACCAATCTGTGGACAGAGAGAGAGGATTGGTCGACGGTGCACTTGGTACGGTAAAAGGTATTGTCTACGGACCAGGATTACCGCCTCCAGGCTTGCCACAGGCAGTAATGGTTCATTTTGATGATTATCGGGGACCATTTCTCAGTGAAAGACTTTTTCCTGTCACACCTATTACAAAGTCTTAGAAAGAAAACAATGTCTCATGCTCCCGTACTCAGTTACCTTTAACAGTTTCATACGCTGTCACCATACACAAATCCCAGAGTTTAACTTTCTCAAAAATAGCTGTGGACATTGGTCAAAAAGAGTTGTCACTTGGAGCAACTTATGTCGCGTTTAGCAGGGTTCGACGTTTAGAGGATGTTCTGATTGAAGTGCTTTTCGCAAAGGATAGGCTAGACCAAATTAGAAGAATGGGGGCACTTGCTGATAGATTAACATTTGAGCAGTATCTGAGGCAACTGTTGACCGAATAAACACTTGAAGATTCAACAACTGTTATTGTAAATTTTCTTTTATACTATTAAACAGTAAATATAAAAATAAAAAATATATATTATATATATTGTTAATGTTATATTTTATGTTTATCCCACTCAATGCTCCGACATTTCGGCCTGACGGATTCTAGTTTTAATCTTTGTAAAGAATTAATGGAAATTGTGCAACAAATTAATGTGTAACATTTTTAAAATAATGATGACGTTTCAAAAAACAAAATATATTATAGATGGCTGAAAAATAAATTCTTTTCACTATTTCACAAAACTCCTTCAATATGATTTTAGATACTTGTATGTTTAACAATTTTTCTGAATATTTTCTTAATCTTTTTTTAATGAAAATCTATATATTTAACTATTATGTTCATCTATCTGTATATCCATGGATTTTTCTATCCAAGTAATAAGTAAAAATCGATATAAAACTTCAAAATCACAGAATGGTTCTTGCTATAATTTCTGAAACTTGTTTTTTACAGTTATTTTACACTAAAAATATGTAGTTAATTTGCAAAAATGCTAATCAAAGCTATGGAGTTTTACGTAGATAGTCATTCAGTGAGATTTTTTTCATGTTCATAATACACTTTTGATGACGTAATATTTGTTCGATGTTGTGCGATGAGATTAGATTTTAATTATTATTCTTATTTAATGAATACAGTGCTAAAAATTATTAGACAAAGAGTCTAGAACTCTATTTCACAATTATAAAATAGTTTAATAAGGAAATGTCGTTGTATACAAATGTGAAAATAATGTAAAACTACATATTTCACTAGACTAGGATTTTATCAAGCCAAAGTATAAAACCCAAAATCCTTTCCGTCCACACGTTGCCGGTTCTTTCACCTCAGTTTGTCAGTCACTTCGCATTTTGCGCAGCTTCTAAGTATGGGTGCACGCAATGAGGATTTTCTGATTTTATTTTTGTTAACTTGCATTATCTAAATGATTTCGGAAAATGTGTGGCGTTACGTAATGTATAAACATATTATATATATTGTGTTGAAACTGTCATGAGGGGAGGCGGCATATGGTAATATCTTATTTTTAAAAATCAGAAATTTTCATTATCTGACGCAACATGTTGCTCTAGATTATGATTGTTTTCTTTTTATTGTTTTTATGTGCAACATTTTTAAGTTTCGTCTCTGACAAAAAGAGGGTTGCTTTGTTCCATTGAATACAAATTAAAGAAAAAAAAAGTGTTTTCAGCTAGTAAAACACTTTTCACTGCATTTAACTCTGCTCTGGTTGAAGTTTAAGCTGTCTATTAATTTCTGTTAATTTTTTTCTAATTGGTTTTTGTTTTTATATGCGAGAAAGACATTCCAACATGGATGTCTATGTATGGTATACTAACACTGGTACAGTTTGGGAAGTCTCCCCCTTTAACTCATATTGAAAATTCATAGAATTGAACATTGGTTGTTTTTGTATGGAGGAAGGATTATCCAACATGGATATCTATGCATGGTAACCATCAGAGAAAATTCTTAACAGAAGTTATAAGGCATTTCATAACCCGGAGATAAGAGACTATGGTGATGAAGCAAACTTGGAAAATGAATAGCAGACTAGAATGAGAAATATTAATTGAATATAAAATTGTTATAATGTAAGCATGTATGAAGTTCACTCCTGTATGAAGTTAATTTTGATTGTAATACACATCATTCCTATAACAAAACGATGATATTTATCTTCCATACGATTTATATTACAATTTGAGATTCCTGAATTTTAGGGGCGTAAATCTCCATACCCGTTGGACTGTGCATTTAGCAGGCTTTACACTAAACAATTTTAAACGAAATGATAGCTCAGAATTGTTCAAATAATAAGCTACGCATTATTTCTTGTTTTAATAATATGTTCTTCGCGTTTTAGGGTTGCATATTTGACATTGTAAAAAGAGTTCGTTGATTTGATTGTATGTAGGTTCCAAATGATGAAATATAACTTGCATATTGTCACTGCCGTCAACGCGTCTTTTATATTTTTCTTTTGTGTTCAAACTTTTGTTTTGCTCAGATGGATTAAACTTGGTCATTGCCATATTTCAACCACGAAATTTCATAATTTTTTTAAAGGATATTTCAAATGCAAACTCTAAATTATTTTTTAATTAAACACTTTTGCTTTTGCATATAACGATTTCTTTGTAGTTAAAATCTTTTGTTCTTCAGTCATGTTTTCACCAATTGTATCTTCAATATTTGTCATCTTGTTAAATTTAATTACTTGCGTTCATTTGACTGCCAAAGATATTCACTTAGGATTGGCATCGCTTCAATTCAGCTAGAAAGTAGTAATTATTTACGTCAACAACGGTTTATTACGCAATGCAAAAAAGCAAACTAATTTGCATATGTTCAGTCCACCTTGAAAAACAAAGCAATGAAAGAACAATTTTAATTGTCTTTGGACAAATGTTTTGGAGGAAGTTCTGTAGGAGAGAAAGAAAAACTGACTTTAGGCGAAACATAATTATAGTATCTTTTGTTTTATTACTACTGTAACTGTTTGAATTCGATTTATGTAGAGGGTATAATTAAATATGTACCTAATTGGATTTGTCCTATATATTAAAATCTATTACCCAAAAGCGCGCTTCTTTTTTCTTTTTACATAGCAGTCTAGTACAGCTAAAACCAAAAAGAAATATCTATACGTCATTGAATTAGCCTCTGATATATGGTTTCCGCAAATCGTACAAATAGAAAAGAATTGTATGGTCAAAAATGCAGAAAATGACGTATTATATATATATATATATATATATATATATATATATATATATATATATATATATATATATATATATATATATATATATATATGTATATATATATATATATATATATATATATATTAAAAAGACATACACATGTTTAAGAAACGTTATTTGATTTATCTAGAGAATTTTTAAACTATCTTTTCTTTACATATATATATATATATATATATATATATATATATATATATATATATATATATATATACATAAAGAAAAGATAGGTTTAAACATTCTCTACATATATCAAATAACGTTTCTTAAACATGTGCATGTCTTTTTAATAATGACATGTGAAAAAGTAGTTTAGTACTAAAAGGTAACTTATTACAGTACAATTGATAAAATCAATAAAATTAGAAGTGATATTTTTAAAATGGTAATTCTATAAGTAGTGGAAATAAAATAAAATAAAATAAAGTTCTGACATATAAAAGGACTGACCCAATTTTTTTTTTTTTTTTTTTTTTTATCAAACTTTTTCCGTTGAAATTTTTTTCCTTAATACTTAATTCTCATTTCGGCCTTGGTCGAAGGTCTTACTTCAGAATATATTATTTGTTTAACATATTTGATGATATATTTTGAGGAACATGATATAATCAGTCTTCAGTGTGAATAAAAAGAATGACAGGTCGATGATTTTTCTTCCTGAAACAAATGACTACACAAAATATGACATTAGAATAACATAAAGTTAAGTTAACGATAATTTCGACTTTAATACACATTGTTCCTATAACAAAACGATGATATTTATCTTCTATACTACTTTTTTTCACTATAACGTTCAATCAGCTAGGCCTTTTTTCTTTCAATAATAGTTATCATCGCGTTTTTTCGAAAACTTTGGTGCTATTTTTGTAGAATTGTCTATCCTCTTTCCATAAAAGAATGATTTCATGGTCTATAAAAAAATTTTATCCAACGATTTTTACATATTTGAATTAGTTTTTGTCTGCCGATCACTGAAAGGAGATACATTTGTATGTGACACTATATTTTAACTTAAAAAATATAAGGAAACATTTTTTTTTCAAACAACGTAACCCACCACCTCCTATTGTCAAATTTTCTGGATTTGCTCCTTCCCACCTTTTGAACAGCCACGTAATTAATGGACCTTTAATGACAGATGAGGGGGTATTGTTTGTGATTCTTTCGTATTAATATCTCAAATAGTCTAATTTGATGAGACATATTCGTTTTTAGTGGTCCAAATTAGGGGATGAAAATTTGAAATTTAGTTCCTATTCCCATAATTCCTGTAAACTTATTTTATATTATTAGGATTATTTTATTTATTTATCATTTATAAAATATAGAAAAAGACAATTTTCAATTAAATGGTACATTTAGCTTTTCGCTTTTCGCTTTCCAGTTTTTTTTTTAATGCTGATGTTTTTTGAAAATGGATATAATTTTATAAAGAAATAGTCAGTAACCTTATAGTTATTGTACTGTTAGAGTCAAGTAACATTTTAAAATTGGCCTTTCATTTTCCTATTCTGAAAAAAGTTAAGATATACTACTAGTAATTTAAATAGTTATTATTATTTTTATTTAATCTATATGTGATCGTTATTTTATAAATATTTTATTAATCCAAAAAGTATATCTTGTAAATACCAAAACTTTCCGCTTAAATACGGGTCAATGGAAAATTTGTTTGAATCAACAAGAAAAATATTGTTGATTTTTTTTGCAATTCCAACAAAAAATTTTGTATCGTCAGCAAAAAAATGTTCTGTTAATTCAAGTAAAAATGTTTCAATTTTACTTGAATTAACAAAATTCTTTTGTTGAAAGTTTTCTCAAAATAAATATAATTATCTGTTACTTTAAGAGTTCTTTTCAGTTTTGGCAACAAAAACTTTTGTTTAAAGAACAATTGTTTTGTGTAATTTTAAGAATTTTCTTTGTTTTAACAACAAAAGGTTTTTGTTACATAAACAATTATAATATTTACTTTAAAATTATTTTTTGTATTAGAACCAATCTAAACTTAAATATTTTTATAGGTAATTTTTAATTCATTTTCAGCAGTTAATTACGTCTGTAATCCTTGAACAATAACAAGCGAATTTTTATCCTGCTTTTTTTCAAGTGTAAACCTACAGATTGAACAATGTCCCAAGCTGGGAATCGAAACCGGGTCCTCAGAATAACGATCTGAGACTCTAACCACTGAGCCAGAAGGAACGATATCCAAACTCGAAATTTCTCACTCTTATATATGTCGGACCGGCTGCAATCGCAGCACAAGATGGGAATGTTATCATGAGCACAGGGCCCGCATAAAAGTAGGGGAAGCCCGACGTTACTCTGCCCCCCCCCCTCTACCAATTGCTTTGTTATTTACTCCATTTTTGGTATACTGCAACAATTTGAAATTTTACCATCAAAATTTCGAGTAAACGACAATTTAGAAAGAGCGAGCTTCTTAGATAAAAATTTCGTAAGGGAAAAATGCATTTTTTACCCTGATTAATTTTTTTTTTTTTTTTTTTTTTTTGTAAAAAGTTATTGTGAAAAGTAAATTTCGGGGCACCTTCGTATTTCTTTGGGTAAGCACGGGCTTCTGGGGACTATTCGGTAAACAGGCCCTGCATGAGCATGCAAATTTCTGCGGCAAACATGAGACGAAAATACAAAGCCCAGCATACGGCAACATATAGTTAATTTTGAATTCATTTTCAGCAGTGAATTACGCCTGTAAAAAGCAGGATAAAAATTCACTGATTGTTATTCAAGGATTACAAGCGTAATTCACTGCAGAAAATTCATTAAAAATTAACTGTGTTGCCGTATGCTGGGGCCTCAGAGCGCTATTCTGAGGACCCGGGTACGATTACCGGCTTGGGACATTTTTCACTTTGTCGGTTTACGCTTGAAAAAAAGCAGGATAAAAATTCACTGGTTATTATTTAAGAATTACAAGCGTAAATCACTGCTGAAAACGATTTAAAAATTAATCCATGCATTAGTTCTTGAGATTTAGTTATAGTGAAAATCATTAAAAAAATAACATAGAAGCACCACCTGTTGGGCTATTTACACCAAAACGTAATCATCTTCTATTTATGTCAAGGTCTAACTCAATCTGTATTTTGATGTAAATCAGTGCGTTTTCGTTCTTGAGAAATCGCGAATCTATTGCAGAAATCACGAAAATTGCAACATAGCAGCGCTACCTGTTGCGCGATTTACGCCAAAAACTAATCAGCATCAATTTATATCAGGAAGTAACTGAATATTAAGTTTTATTAAATTCCGTGCATTAGTTCTTGAAATAGAGCGCCCTCAAAAATTTTGTCACATACAGACAGACAGAGTCACAGACAGTCATTTTCTAAAAACAGTCAAATTGTGTTCAGGACCTTCTAAAATCCGTCGAAAACCAGAAGTTGAAAATTTTCAGGACTCCAATACTTTCTTCTTGTAAAGATAGAAGAAAGTAATAAATGGGATAGGGGGATTTTTAAAACTACCTTGGTCCATCCCAGTTAAAAAAGTTTTAATTATCCAAAAATTATGTTAATCCTTTAATAGTCAAATAAACCAAGTTACGTGAGAGAGTTATGGCTACTACACAACAATTTAAATTTTGTAAAAGCAACAAAATTTTGCTGGAATTACAAATTACAAAATTATGGTAAAATTAAAAAAAAAACAGATTTTGTTAATTCAAGTAAAATCGATGAAATTTTGTTAAAATTTTGTAACAGTGTTAACAATATTTTTTTGTCAATGCAACAAAACCAACTTTTTACTTCAACTAAAAAATTTGCTTTAAACTACCAAAATGTACTCAACAAAAGATGTTTTAATCAATTCTTTTTTCTGGGTGTAAATTTTCGACTTAATTTTTTTCTGTTTTGTATTTATATTTTTTCATTAAATGAGCATCAATGAATCATAACATACATTTTTTTTTTTCAAAATAATAATGTTTGTAAACAAACGTTGCCTAAGAATGCCAGACATGCCATTTAGTTAGTAATAAATTGTTGTTCATTAAGTTGATTTTCCGGCAATCAGTATAAAAAGAAATATTTTGTTCTGATGAATTCTTTATTAAAATAAGTTATTTCTATTGTTAAATGGGCAAGAAAGTTTTTATAGTATATTTTGATTGCCTGTCTTTGAATTGTAAATTTGTATACGTTTATATTGATCCACGAAAAATTGTCCGCATTTCTACGTGTCGAGATTTATGTATTTTATTCTTCAAAGTAAAAAGAGTTCACTTTCAATTTTTGAAGTTCGTGGCACTGTCAGGGCCTGAATAATGCAAGGGCATGCAGGGCAGCTGCCTCGGTCTTCCCGTTGGAGGGGGCCCAATGGGAGTAATCAGGATTTTCGTTAAGAGGATGACAAAAGGTTAAAATTGGCCAAAAGTGCAAAAAGATCTTACATTTTCAAAGTTTTAGGAAGGAAGTACGGTCTTCTCATTCGTCTTTCTGCTCCTCCCCCCCCCCACCCCACCCGCTCCTGTGCAAAAAGGAACAAACTATATCATTAGAAAACTGATGATTATAATTTTATTCTAACAACTTAGAATTTCATTGTTTTCAAGAGATATTCATTATTGACGTTTTCCTCATCACGAGGCAAATTAAAACGATGAAGTATGGCCCATTGGGTGCATTTTTCTTTTAGACATCTTATGACATACTAGGTAGATAAGCAAAGGGAAAGATTTCAAACAAATACTGCCATCATCCAATCCTTCATTTTTTCTACTAGCTTTTTACTAGTTTTCGCACTAATATTTTTTCTTAAAGTTGTGAAACATCTTTCTTGTGATACCCTATATACAGAACAGATGTGAATATAGTATCTGGTATGAAATTTATACATACATACAATAGGCATGAAGTTTAATTTGTGTCTTAGAAGGGGGCTCCCCAGAATGATGCTTGCACCCGCCCTAGATAGTCTAAGTCTGGTCATTGTTGCACAATATAATGAAATTTTGTCATATTCTGAAGACAAAATGAATTAACAAAAAGAAAAAGCACTTAATGCTAGAATTTCTGATTTACTTGATGAACCCTCAACTAATTTATCAAACCAAATTAATAACGATTCATCAGGAGAAAACTAAATTTATACATGTAATAGTAAATAATAATAAAAAATACAAAAATATTAAATTTAAATAATTATTTTTCAATGATGTATTTTTCTGATTTATTTATACGAAATCATAAAATATGATAAAAAAAATTATAAAAACAAAATAAATTCGTAAATTTAATAAATATGATTTAATGATATTCCAAACAGTTTTTATAGTTTTTCACGTTATGAATGCATTCTAGACCACTGTGCAATCATGAATTTCAACTAGAGATTTAACGATAATAAATAACTATAAAAGTTTAATGTGTCTCGTGAACCATTCTTTCCATACCTCGCTTCCTTAACACTCTTAAATTGGGTAATTTACGTTTTAATATAGTATGAAATACTATGAGGCACGCATGTTTTCCAGGAGTAACTTCGTAGATTCAAAGTTTAATAGGTTTGACACCATAGCGAGCGAAATCAGTATACGACAAGCGTGATTGCCGGTAGCTATCAGTAAATCATGTTCACTTACATATGATAGTTTGGTTATTGAGGGTTCATAAAAAAAACCGGAAGGTCATATTTAAAATTACAATTCTAGATTTATGAAAAATAGTCAGCGACTTGGTTTTTAAATGCTATTGTAAATCAAAAGAATACATTTTAGCAAAGAAGAATTATAGAGAAAATGTATATGATTATAACGAAATAGAAAACACGTTTAAATTTACGGATTTCATTATTTATTTATTTGTGTTTGTTTATTTATTTATTATTATTTATTAATTTATTATTATTTATTAATTTATTATTATTTATTTTTTCTTTTTTATTTATTATTTGCTTTAATACTTTAAAGCTTTTATTTTACATATAATTTTAAAATGTAGCTTTCAGAACAAAGTTAAGACCAAAAAAACATAAAAAGAAGAAATATTCTCCGAAGCTATCTTACTATATTTAAATAGCCAAATTTGGGCAAATATTAATATTGTTTTATTGTTTCATTTAAAATATTATGCAATTAGCAGTACAATATTTTTTTGTTTTCTTCGAACGATCATTAGAAGTGTAGTTATAGCTGATTATATTTCAGCTCTACAACCGTAAGTATGTATTTCAGTACCTGAGATTGGGTATATTTAAAGCGGTTCTCAAAAAATATTTTTCCCGCTCAACAACGCGAAACTTTATGACACATTTACGGACTCAATTGTAAATGCAAAAGCATGACACTTGCAGACATGATTATTAAAGAGATTTGAAATCGATCAATTTTCTTCATTTTTCGATAAATGGATTATATATTCAGTTATAAACGATTTTAGTCTCCTGACGGCAGATTTCTTCCTTTCCCAAGGTCTGGAGTTGAAAACGCCAGGTTCAACAGAATTTTTTGCTTTTACCGAAAAATGGAAAAACTGCTCGATTACATAGTTTCTGAATAAGAGGTCCTCCAATTTCAAGCGTTTACGAAGAAAAATTAATACAGAAATGTGTCAGAAAGGAGCCAGTTTGAATTTGAAGCACCTTTAAGCAGCCTCAAGACGGATAAACCGTCTAATATTGAGATTAAAGAATATATATATATATATATATATATATATATATCTGACATTTGTCATGCTGTAACTCTCATATTTATGAACCGATATGAATGTGACTGATCATGTGTACAGAACATATACCAAGGTCTCGACCGAGTTCGTTGGCCAGCATCATCCGCTATCTTGTTGGCGGCCAATTAAAAATTTTTAAAAAATTAAAAAATTAAAAAGATGTACAAAAAAGTTATAAATTGAAAAAGTTGTTTTCATTAAATGTTAGATCATGATACACTGATTCTGGAACATTTTTAGTTTTGGCTTTATCTTAACAAATGGCTGAGATAGTTTGAAGTTTTGGCTGAGATAGTTTGATGGCAGTTTGAAATTCTAGGGTGTCTGATATTTTGAAATACTCTGATTTTTGTTATGCTGTAACTCTCATGCTGAAAATCGCATTCAAATTCAGTATTAACGAAAACTGGGATTGAATCTTCTATAATCGGATTCCAAGCATTTTAGCTTGGTGTGTTTGAATAAAATGAGTTGAATTCTTAAAAATATGAACTATGAAAGCTACTTTTTCCTCCCGGTACAGACCGGAAGTACTTTTTAAATTCTTCCACTTTCACAAGCCTATGTATTAATATTTTTATGTTATAAGTCTTTATTTATTTATTTATTTATTTATTTTTTTTAAATCTTGTCTTTTTTTTAAATCTTTTTTTAAATTTCTTATTCGATTTGCAATTTTACGAGATTGAATAAAGTTTATTTTCGGTACTCCGGATATGACGTCACATGCTTTTCTTTCGCATCTTTCTGGAAGTGTTTTAGAGGAATGGTACTTTATATATATATATATATATATATATATATATACATATATATATATAGACATTTGTGCTCTGCGAAACGATTCTCGTTCTGAAAAGTTTGCGCAGAGGCAGGGCTTAATTTGCGCCGGAGCACACCGGAGCTCAGTTCCGATACTTCTTTGATTTTAGTAAATATTTATAGATTGGCCTGAATTCACCGGAGCTCATAAACTGGGGAGCCCAGTGCAATAATGCTTCCGAACAAAGACGAATCCTAAATTACCCTTTCCTTTCCCTCCCATCTCCAATCTTTTGCCTTCTTTTGTATCAAAACACTTATTAGTGACGTAATGTGTCTGTCGCTCATGGAAGAGATGGAGATGGAACAGGCTCGATTTTTATATCAGTCTTCGAGTTTGGGCCGACTCTAGCTCAATCTGTCTTAAATTCAAAATTTTATTTATTTCCATTTCAAATCATTTTAATGCTATTTTGATCAGAATAAAGAGTAGACAGAAATAGTCTTTTTCTATTCTGCATAGCTGTGAACTATTCCTTTTTTGTGTTAACACTATGTCCGAATCATAATCCTGAGCTTATTTAAACGCAGAATTCTGCAATTCATTAACATTAAGATTAGGCAAAGGTTTCTATTTTTAAGTAGTAATAACTAAAAAGTGGAATAGTTGATAGTTAAGTATACACAGATAGATGTATTTAAATTTTTTATTTTGACAAAAAAACAAAACAAAAAAAAAAAACAATGTTTTAAATTTTGAAAAAAATGTATGAAATATAAATATGCAGATTGGAGTGACGGTGGAGGGGGGAGGGGTACGCTACGGGTGTTAGTACTGCTGAATATTAGGGCTCCGGTACTTTTTTTTCTTCGAAATTAAGCCCTGTGCACAAGTATCCAACTCTCTGTATATGAAAATAGAGGGAGTCATAACAAAAAAAAAAAAAAAAAAAAAAAAAAAAAAATTAAAACAATGACAAACAGGGTAGAAGTATCCTTTTTAGAGAGCGGGTTGTTTACAGGATAACACGAATTATCTCATACGCAGTTACAACTAGAGATAATGCGATACAAAATCATTTACTTCGAAGGACATCTTGGAATACAGTGAACGAGGCGTTTGCAGTAGACACGAAAATTTCTAAACAGTCGTATTCTGTTGTTTTTAAAAGCTTGTATCTTTGTTTCGATTCAGTGATTACCAACATGAATTAAGCTTGAAATTTTGCGGAAAGAAACTGTTTTAAGTTGATCCGGGACAGAAAACTTTCTATTTTTTTCCCTTAAAAAAAAAAAAATATAATTGATGTTTACTCGCTTTTTTAAAAATTGTATGTTTATTAGCGATGAGTTCGGGCCCTTTTTTCGGAGCCCGAGCCCGACAATTTGAAATCCGAGAATATTTTGCATCATCAGAGCCCGAGCCCGACACCGAAAATACGCAGAAGAAAATTGTTAACAACATCTTGAATTTGATTCAAGATTAATTTTCTCATTTAAAATTTCTTCCTACGTATAAAAGAGTTTTAATCCTAAATACTCCCTCATAACAATGTTTCGGGATTCTCATGACCCTGAAAATGTATTTAAAATAGCAAATTACTTATTTATACTCAAGTACTGGCAGAAATCTGCAAGAGTTGCACTTCTTATTCTTATAAAATATCATTACACAACTATGACAGAAAGATATGAGTTCTGTTTTCCTGTAATTCTGGAAAAGAACTTCAAACCGTAATCGAGGATAGACAAGGGATACCTAATGGTTTCTTTATGTTACTAACACTGACCATGCAAAGGTTTAAGTATCACATATGTCTTCTTATATCTTATCAGTAACAACACAATTCCTTTTCAAACTAATTTTTAAAGAACTTTTGAACATTTAATAAACTTAAACTACATTCTTGTTTTTAAACAGCAAGTTTATTTTCTATTTTTTAATTTGTGAATAAATAAACCCTTTGAGCCCTTAAACTGGTATAAAAATCAAGCCCAAGCACATCTCATCTCTAATGTTTATATACACATTCCTTTTCAAATGTAAATTCTCAAATAATAATAATAATAATAAATAAATTAAAAAAATTAAAAAATATTTATTAATTATTAATTATTTAAAAATTGATATGTCTTGTAAAAGAATAACGCTTTTTGCATACTTTAATTCATTTTTGAGTACAGAAAAGAATAAATATTAATCTGTCTTCTGGGTTTACAAAAATATTTATTTAAAAAAAATTTAATATTTCTTAAGTTCTTTTTCATGAGTACTTCTTACTACGAGAAACATATTTTAAGGGTTTCGTTCATCTGTCGAAACACTATTCGCCTCACTCCTCTGTCTGTCCGTCGCAGAGTTCGTATTTGGAAACTGTATAAGTTAGAGACTTGAAAGTTTGCATACGGACAATTTTGCATACAGGAACTGAATACCTCCTGTCACACGACAAATCATAAATTTTTTTAAAAAGTCTTATATTATTTCAATTAAATGAATTAATTTAATGACATCCGACTATTTCTGCGGTTTTTTTAGATCTTAAAACATAATCTTAATTTCAGTCTTTTTAGCGATGGCTAGATGGTTCAGTGGTAGTGCGTTTTCCTTGCTAACACGAAGGTTTTGGGTTCTATTCTGGACGACGGAAGTTGAAATTTTTGATTTTTACATTTCATTAACTGATGGATTTAATTAAAAGAAATTTCGTATTTTTTTGCCATTTTAAGGGATTCTTTTGCTCTCTCTCTTTATTTTATTTTATTTACTTTATTTTTTAGCTAAAATTAAATTATGTAATTAAATATGCCTTTCAGATATATAGGTGATTACAATTGTGTGAAAAACAGTTTTTGAATATTTTTTAATTTGATTTAAAAATAGCTCCCTTTTGGTATCAATTTATTATAAAATTTAATGATGCTGTCATCTATGTTCTTATTGATAAAGTATATTAATAAATGATAACGATAATTAAAAATTAATGATTCGGATTTATTAATTAAAGGATAACGTGTTTTGAAAGGAATATTAAATGAAACATTTATCCACCTGTTACATTTTTTTCTCTCAACGCAACGATTTCTGAAGACAATTTAATCAATATATAACAAAATAATTTTGCGAAGTCTCATAAGGTAATCTTTTAGAGAGAAATTTAGTTATATCAATTTTAATACGACGAATGCTTTAAGAGGGAAAGGGGAATAGCTGTGTAACGTGCATTAAATTAAGAAAAAAGTTGTGGGATTTTTTTGTGGGAAATTGACAATTTATTTTCAAACGGAAATCCATCATTAGAATAAACAAACTTTAAAAACAAAAGTCATAAAAAAATAATAATTTGATCACCAAGAATATCAGAACAAGAAAATGATTGGTAGTGTTTACCATAGGAAAGAGATGAGTTTGGGCCATTTTTTTTGGAGCCCGAGCCTGAATTCGATATCAAAAATATGCAGTAGAAAATTGTTAATAACATTTTAAAATTGTTTCAAGATTAAGTTTATCATTTAAAAATATCTTCTTGCATAGAAATGAGTATTAATCCTAAATACTCCCTCATGACAACGTTTCGTGATGTTCATGTCTCCGAAAATATGCTTAAAATAAGAAATTTGTTATTGAGACAAACCATTGGCACAAATCTGCATAGGTCCCAAATCTTATTCTTTTAAAATGTGATTGTACGCAGCTACGGCAGAAGGATATGAATTCTGCTTTGCACTTATTCTGGAAAATGGATTTGAAACAAAAAGCGAGGATAACTCGGTTCTTTATGTTACTAACAGTGACCGTGCAAAGGCTTCAGAATCAGATAAAATATTTCTTCTGATATCCCATCAATAATACATTCAATTCCCTTTCGAAAGGATTTTTAAAGGATTGTAAAATATTTTATGAAATTTAAACTACATTTTTGTCTCTTAAGTAGCAAGTATTTTTCCCTTTTTTCAATTTATGAATAAATAAAATTTTTCCTTTGAGCCCGAATCCAAGACTGGTATAAAAATCGAGCCCGAGCTCATTTCGGGCTCACTATCAGGCTGGACTCAACTTGGGCACTGATACTTGGTAAAAGTGTTTCTAAAACAAACTTAAAGAGTTTAAAATTTTTAAACTGAATATAGAAATCTTGCATACAATTTACTTTTGCAAAAAATTATGTTATTGTTATTTTTTACTTTTCGAACATTTAGTGTAAGGGAAGTATTGTAATCATGATTTGTATGTGCGTGTGATTGAAAATGATAACTATCAAACGGTAACTTTGATTGAGCTCTCATTGGACGAATATTTCAAATATGAACTCGAACCCCTGTCACAAAAACTGTATACATTTTCTTAAAAATCAGCTGACGGATTAGATATTTACTCCATTGAAAATCCCCTAGAAAATGTGACAAGTAAGGCCATTGTGCCTAAATTTGATGACCCATACATGCGACAGTTTTCTTTTACTTAAAATATTATCGCAAGAATCGTATAAAAATACTATATAACGAAATATCCGAACTTCAGGAAGAAAACGCGAAACATCATTGCATCAAAATTGTTTTCATTAAAACATTTCCCATTACAATACACGTCGTTCATTATTTATCGTCCCAATAACTCCTTAAATGTGTCGAATAATCCCGAAAATGGATCAAAATTTAGTTTTTTAAAATTTTGAAGTTCAAATAACTGTATCAATGTCAATACCTTGAATGTCAGTTTCATTTACCTGAAATGGAAGCTCGTTAAAAGGCGACAAGTTTTTAAACTAGAGTTATAAAATATTCTAAGCATTTTGGTTACTGATTTCTTTTAGAAATCTATTAGCGAACTGTTAACGGAATCCTCCAATTGCGTAGAGACTTTTGCGAGATTGACTGAGGTAAGTTTATGTGGTATTTTCATATATTATCTTAAAATTCTCTTTAAAGCAGAAATTCTGTTTAATTAAGCTTAGTTGAGTTAATGAATTAGGAATTTTCACATGATCATTCAATAGCATTTTTCTTTGACCGGGGACTTGTTTCAAAGAGGCTATATCTAAAATTGACTTTACTAAACGCTTTTAACCTGAAACTATTCAAAATATCTAAACGAGGCACTACCAACCTTATGAAATTAATAGTATCTAAATGAGCATTATAGAAGGTAGTGAGTTAAATTCTTATGGCTCTGCTGCAGCCGCATACACACTGGATAAGTATACATTATGACATAAATTGAAAATTTAAAAAACAGTTCATACTAGAAATAATACAGAAGGGAAAGCCCGCTAACATAGAAGTGTTTTATGGTGAGAAAGAAAACAAAGCGATTCCACCGTTATGTGTGTGATTTTTAGAGAGTGTTTTATTGCAAATTCAGAGAAATTTGAAAGTGAAATTATTTAGATAACGTTTTATTTTTTTATTGCTATTACAGTACACATACAGAATCATTTTTGTAGCGACACCTTTAGTCTAAAGTAATAACAATTTTTTAATAAAAATAGTAAAGTCGTTGTTACGTGTGTGATTTTTCTGAGTCACACACGTAACAACGACTTTACTATTTTTTTTTTAAATTTTTATTACTTTAGACTAAAGGTGTCACTACAAAAATTATTCTGTATGTGTCCTGTAAAGCAATAAAAAACAGTAAAGCGTTATCTAAATAATTTCACTTCCGAATTTGTCTCAATTTGAAAAAAAAACTCTCTAAAAGTATGGTTGTAAGATAGAAAGTGATTATTCAATCATATATTCTAATACGAGCAAATCTTGTGGGTGGTTATATATATATATATCAATGGAAAATACTGGTTATTGAAAAATTAAGTTCGTCTTTAAAACAAAATTTATCGAATATGGTTAAAATTAACACAAAACATTTGTTCCAGCAAATTACTAAATTACAAAAAAACTATGTAATAACATATATTGACAAATCTCCTAATAATTATGCAATTATATGTAAAGCTTATTATCACCAACTACTTACATCCTGTATTTCTACTAACAATTCTTTTAAAAAAAGTAATGTAAATGTAATTGTAAACAATCGTAAAATTCACAGTTATTATAAATTATTAAATATTAATTCTATTAACTTTAATTATCCTTATTTAGTTCTTATGCCCAAATTTCATAAAAATCCAATTAAATTTAGGACTGTAACTATAGGATGCAATACATATAATAATATAGCCAATAAACATCTATTAAAAATTCTCAATCAAATTTATACACTGACAACATCCACTGATAACACACATTGTATAAAAAATAGCTATCAACTCGTCAATATTTTGAAAAATCTTAAATGTGTTAATAATATAATGACATATGATTTCAAAGATCTATTTAATAATATAGATTTATTAGATCTACATAATATTATAAATGCATTATTTTATAAGTATCAACATTCACTTAATTTACCAATTCATATAGATACAGCTTATTTTAAAACTTTAACAAATTTCATTATATATAATAATTATATAATGCATGATAACACGTTATATTTACAGAAAGTCGGTATACCACAAGGGGGATGTACATCTAGTATACTTTCAGACTTATACTTGTATCATTATGAACGTACATTTATTAATAGTAATATACATTTATATCGTTATATTGATGACATTATTTTAATTGCCACTGATCACACTAATATTTCTATATTTCCAGTTGATTATCCTACTAATTTAGAATTAACGGAAAACCTCCTTTCTAACAATACTATTAACTTTTTAGATCTTAAAATTACACTAAAAGAAAACAAAACAATAATAGATCTATTTGATAAACGTAAAGAATTTAAATTTAAAGTTAATTCATTTACTAATTTTAAATCATGTCTTCATAATTCTGTATATCGTAATATACTCCTTAATCATATTTATAGAATAAAAAGTTTATGTTCCTCTCAACTTATTAACAAAAATATTAAAAAACTTATCTATGGAGCATTACAACATGGTTTTCCAAAAAAAATCATTTATTCCTTAATATATAGTTAGTTCCTATTTGATCTTTACAACCAAATTAACACATGCGTTTAAAAAATGTATAAAAAAATCATATAATCTTATAAATATTTACAAAAAAAAAAATAATAATAATAATAATTATAATAGGACGGTTGGGTGGGTAGACGTTGGATTGAGGAGGTGTGTGGCGGCGTTGTATGGAAAAATACGCATGGTTAATTTATATTTAAAAAAAAAGGGGGGGCATTTTGATTTACACAATTGTTTGATCATACACATTTTATAATGGACTGCGATGTGTTATTTTTATATGTATATTCATTTAGTTAGATTTACTTATTCATTATTTAATTATTTTAAATGAATTTATATTCATTAATATTAAGAATGTATTTGATCTAATGATTTGGATTAATACCTTTGGTAGACAATATCATATTTACTTCTAAGATAATGTTTACTTTTATACAGTGTTAATATAATATGTTTTAATTTTATTAAGTGTTTTTATTTAATTTAACTTTGTTTGAAGCCACATTATTTGTGACTAATTCATTTCAATATTTAATCAATATTAATTTTAAATTCTTTGATTCTTAATTCAAATCTTTAGTATTTTAATTTAATTTATTTTAATTGATGATGCATTTTTAGTACAGCTATTTAATCGTTGTTGTCATTTAATGGTACATTTTCAATGTGCATTAATTATTAATTTTTCCATATTACTACTTAATTATAACATAGTATTATTAATTTATACATCCATTACTTAGATATTATTCAACATTCTTTTATTAATTAATTTCATTAATTTATTATTTAACTAATGGCTATCATTAAGATAGTAATTTGGTTTAATTATTATACACTAATATACACTAATTTCCATCCATTACTTTATATTTACTTTTACCACTAGAGGGCAGCACTATTTTAAGTTGTTTTTTATTATTAATTTTTCCATCTTAATACTTATTTATAACATAGTATTATTCATTAATACATCCTTTAATGTAATTCGATTTTCTATTTATTAATTAATTTCATTTATTTATTATTTAACTAATTGGTATCAATTAAGATAGTAATTTGGTTGAATTATGTAACATTTATTTCCATCCAATTCCTTCGATTCAGGTTATTTTTACTTTTACTAATAGATGGCAGCACTAATGTTCCTGTTTATTTTATAATCCATTATATTTTAACATTATTTCTGGCATCACTGCAAAGCAATTTATATTTCTAAACAATTTATATTTCTAAAATTGGCAACATGTTATGATTTTTTATGCAATTCATTCCCCAGTCATGTTGGTTTTCATGATAGTTCATGAACTGCAAGGTATCTTATTTATATCTCTTTTCAACTTTATGGATTTTATACTTAATGTCTCTATTAAATGTTCTCTCTGTAATTTATTAGTATGGCTTCTTTCCTTTTTAATATTGTATTTTATTTTTTATTTTATCACTGATTTGATTCATTGTATTTGAGATGTAGTCCCAATATCATATTTTTTAGCAATGTTTGGCTAATATGAAGATGAAACATCTCATTTTATTTGTGGTATTTAGGCAATTGGGACTTGATAATTCTGTCTAAATTCCACAAATTTCATTTCATTTAATTCATTTAATTCCATTGATTCAATTTTTATTTAATTTCTTATTCTTTCAATGTTTTTGATTCCATATTAAGTGTGTTGGGGAATCTTTCATTGTCAACTAATTATTTCATACTTAATTATTTCATTGTTTAAGTTGGTGTTATGATAATATTTCATTTATGGTTATATATATATATATATATATATATATATATATACAGTCGAACCTCGTTAACACGAAATTGAAGGGACTGGGAATTTTTTTCGTGTTATCCGAAATTTCGTGTTAACCGTTTTAATAGTGGCGCCATCTATGTTAGATATAAAAACTAAATAAATTAACCTACAAATATATCCCTGCTCAAAAAATCATAAATTAATAAGAAATAGTAAATCTCGTTAACAAATTAATTATCGTTTTTTAGGCAATAATAAAATTTTATTTGCATGCTAATCATATTTTTAAATAGTCCGCTATTGGCTGTGGCTTCAATTTTTGTAGAGTACTTTTTTTAGGAACATATGGACCTAATCTAATTTGTCTAAAGCTCGGTAAGTATTCTCTTGTTCCATAAGGAAACGTACAGTTTTCAATGCTGCGGTAGATTCATTTATTGACACTAAACTTTTCCGTTCTGTGTCAATTTCTTCTTCCTCGTCTGACTCTTCAATGTTGTCATCTTTATTTTAAACAATTATTTCTTCATCTGTCGTCACATCCGAAGTCAACACATCTTCATCTATGCAAATGTACTCGGAAAAAACAATGTCTAAGAAAGAATTTACCGATTTTGGCTACATATCTTTCTGCAGACAAGTCTATGACGCTATTTAAATCTTGTCAGTCATCCGTAAGAAAATATGAAATCGCTCTCACCGAGAGCATGAAATGTCAAAAACATTGCATAAGGAATCAGGTTTTGACTTTGAAGCGAAAAAAAAAATTTCGCCTTAAGCGGGATTTTCCTGAATTCTATTTCGTGTTAAACGAATTAATTAACATTGATTTTCAGACTCATCTGACGGGACCTGAAAATTATTTCGTGTTAAGCGAAATTTCGCGTTAAGCGATTTCGTGTTAACGAGGTTCGACTGTATATATATATATATATATATATATATATATGCAAAAATTATCTTAAAAACGGCTCTAACGATTTTGACGAAATTTCGTATCCTACCGTTTGGGGGCACCAGAAAACCATTGGGCTAGGTCACATGCTTGAGAAAATTCGATTAGTGGGTCATTTTGGGTCATGGTCTAGCTAATTGTATCTAAAAAACGGTTCAAACGATTTTGACGAAATTTTGTATCCGACCATTTTCGGGCATGAGAAGTCAATTGGGCTGGGTCACATGTTCGAGAACTTTCGATTAGTGGGTCATTTTTGGGTCAACGCGGGTCAAATTAATTTTATCTAAAAAACGGCTCTAACGATTTTGATTAAATTTTGTGTCCTACGAGTTTCGAGCACGATAAAAGCATTGGGCTAGGTCGCATGTCCGAGAAAATTTGATTAGTGGGTCATTTCTGGGTCATTGTGGGTCAAGATTTAAAAAGCGGCACAATTTACACTAAATTTTGCATCCAATGGTTTTCGGGCACGAGAAGACTGTTGGGCTAGGTCACATGTTCGAGAAAATTCAATTAGTGGGTCATTTTGGGTCATGGTCAAGCTAATTGTATCTAAAAAACGGTTCAAACGATTTTGACGAAATTTTGTATCCGACCATTTTCGGGCATGAGAAGTCAATTGGGCTGGGTCACATGTTCGAGAACTTTCGATTAGTGGGTCATTTTTGGGTCAACGCGGGTCAAATTAATTTTATCTAAAGAACGGCTCTAACGATTTTGATTAAATTTTGTGTCCTACGAGTTTCGAGCACGATAAAAGCATTGGGCTAGGTCGCATGTCCGAGAAAATTCGATTAGTGGGTCATTTCTGGGTCATTGTGGGTCAAGATCTAAAAAGCGGCTCAATTTAAACTAAATTTTGCATCCAATGGTTTTCGGGCACGAGAAGACTGTTGCGCTAGGTCACATGTTCGAGAAAATTCAATTAGTGGGTCATTTTGGGTCATTTTGGGTCATGGTCAAGCTAATTTTATCTAAAAAACGGTCCAAACGATTTTGACGAAATTTTGTATCCGACTATTTTCGGGCACGAGAAGACTTTGGGCTGAGTCACATGTTCGAGAACTTTCGATTAGGGGGTCATTTTTGGGTCAAAGCGGGTCAAATTAATTTTATCTAAAAAACGGCTCTAACGATTTTGATTAAATTTTGTATTTTACGAGTTTCGGGCACGCGAAAATCATTAGACTAGGTCACATGTTCGAGAAATTCTATTAGTGGGTCATTTCTGGGTCATTATGGGTCAATATCTAAAAAGCGGCTCAATTTACACTAAATTTTGCATCCTATGGTTTTCCGGCAAGAGAAGACTGTTGGGCTAAGTCACATGTTCGAGAAAATTCAATTAGTGGGTCATTTTGGTCATGGGTCATGATATTTGAACTCAAATTTAATTTTGACCGAGCATAGCTCGGTCTTCCCTGCTCGTGAGATTTAATAAATGCAAAGAAAAAATTAATTAAAAAGATTTATATTTGTTGCTTCATAAACATGAATGATTCTAGTAATAGTAAGAACTGATTTATGTGTTAGCATTCTATAATTCACCTGGGATATTTCAAAATGATGTATGAGGCATTAAAAGAAAAAAAAATAAGTCGGGTTTTTGGAATCTGTCAAAAGTGGCCTATACAGATTCTGACAATTAAGTGCGTAGAAAAAGAAATACCATTTTGTCGCTATTAAGAGGATGGTTGTAAAATAGAAAGAAATTACTCAATGCGATTTAATAAATGCAGAGAAAAATATTAATGATAAATATTTATATTTGCTGCTACATAAAGAAAGATGAATGAGTGCTGTAAGAACTGCTTTATATGTTAGCAATCTGTAATTCAACTGGGATATTTAAAAATGATGTTTGAGGTATTAAAGGAAAAAAAAAATAAAGCCGGGATTTTGGAGTCCGTTAAAAGTGGACTACTGATTTCTGACAGTTAAGTGCGTAGCGAAATAAATAGCACTTTGTTGCTATTAAGAGGATGGTTGTAAGATAGAAAGAAATTATTCAATGCGATTTAACAAATGCAGAGAAAAATAGTAATGATACAAATATTTATATTTGCTGCTACATAAAGAAAGATGAATGAGTGCTGTAAGAACTGCTTTATATGTTAGCATTCTGTAATTCAACTGGAATATTTAAAAATGATGTATGAGGTATAAAAAGAAAAAATAAATAAAGCCAAGATTTTGGAATCCGTTAAAAGTGGACTACTGATTTCTGACAGTTAAGTGCGTAGCGAAAGAAATAGCACTTTATCGCTATTAAGAGGATGGTTGTAAGATAGAAAGAAATTATTCAATAAGATTTAATAAATGCAGAGAAAAATATTAATGATAAACATTTATATTTGTTGCTACATAAATATGAACGGCTGTAGTAAGATTAGTATTCTATAATTCACCTTTTCCAAGACAACGTTTAATTTATATATATATATATACATGTATATTACGAGATATGACAATTTAAAATATATTTTACAAATAAGAATGAAGACAATAAAAATAAGGTTATTATTTACATCAAAGTAACATTTTTAAACCATTCTAATAAAAAAAAAGATGAACTTGAAATAATTTAATAAAATTTACAAAAAATTGTTCTTGTGATAATTAAGATCTCTTTGTGAAAATGAGTTCTTGAGCTCTGGGCATCAGTCCTATTCCTAGATCTCCTTCGAAATCTGCAACTTTACCTTCAGGCACTTTCACGTGAAATTTCTGCAAGATGGAGGTGAAATACATAAAGACTTCTACTTTAGCCATAGGTTCTCCAGGACACTGTCTTTTTCCTTCAGTAAAAAAAGGGAAAAGATATATTTAAATATATTTCATAGTTTTATGGCATGTTTAATACATTGTAGCAACTGATAATTAAGAAAACTGATATAAAGAATTACTGATAGCATAGCTAGATTTTACAGCTACACTGCAAAAAAAATTGTTGATTTTACGGTATAATACTGGCAGCTGGGGTGCTAGTATTATACCGTAAAATCAACAAACTTTTTACAGTGTACACTAGGTTAAAAAAGTACTACTTTTCAAAAACAATGTCTTTACTATTTCTAGTAAAAGAACAAAGTGGTATTGAACATGATGTTGGTATTAGCATAGTGATAAACGAATTCATTGCAGAAAATCTATCGAAATGCAAATACATTTTTAAAAATAATTTAAATTTCTGTATGTGTATTATGTTAAATGTCCCATAAAAAATATAAATTATTTTTTTAAAAGTAAGGAATTATAAAATTTAACTTCGACTGTTAAGCAAGTTATAATAACTTCGATAATACGTTATTAAAAGGCTGGTAAAAATGACCAAAATAGAACACAATTTTAATTTTTTTAAAACGCTACTAAAAACTAATGTTTAGCTTAAACTTTTTCGGGACAAATTCTTCAGATTCGCTTTAGCTTAATCTTAATGTGATTAAAACCCGATTAAATTTTAAATAGTTCTAAGTGGTATGAAAATTTGCCATGTAAATAATTATTCAAGTGCTTCAAGCTATGTTTTTATTCCAATTCTATTCAAATTTCTCAAGATTAATTTAATAAAAAATTTGCACTTTAAGAAGAAAGTTCAAATTCAAGAATTATAAACGATGGAAAGAAACAGTATGACACAAAATCTAGTAAACTTCGCCGTTTTTTAAAAAAGTATTTGAAGAATTTAAAAATTAGTTTGATGTCTATAAAAACGAATATACAAATATAGTAGTCTCTGATGTATCGTGGATCCGGATATATAACAAATAAACAAATAAAGAACATTATTTATTTTCGTGATTTCCGAATTTAAAAAAAAAAAATCCTCCACAGTACATCTTTTTTTGTTACTTTATACAAATGTGAATATGAGGATATATATATATATATATATATATATATATATATATATATATATATATATATATATATATATATATATATATATGTAGCATTTTGACGAGGTTGAGATATTACGATGAATAATATTCGATGAAAAGATGGCAGTCCTTCAATCATATAGCAAGTTGCATTCGATATTAGCAAGTATGGCGAAGTAGAAGGCAATGAAATGATTCCACCAAAGTTTTCCAATAAATCCAGCCAATCTCCAGACAAATAATTTTATTAGAAGACGAACAACACAGAAACGATTCCCAAAGGTCTAAAATTTATAGCCCTCGGGCTAACGTTGCTTCACTTCATTGAATTAAGATGTTACTGGGCCAGTTGAATATTCTACGGTCATACAAATACCCAGTGACGGATCTAAGGGGGGGTTAGCCGGGGCAGCTGCCCCGGGTGCAAGACTTGGAAGGGTGCAAAAATGAGGAATCATAAAAGCTTAAAAATAAAGGAAAATTAAAAATTCACATGAAAAAATATTCAATTTTATTTTGTTCAACGGCGGTTTACTTTCGTTGCATAAGGATCAGAAATAAAAAATAAATTAATTTGTATTACATTATATAAAATATCACATTGCCACCAGTATTTTTAAGAAATTTGTATTTATTTAAAATTTAGAGATTTTACTTAATCTCTTTCATGGCACCGTTCTACAAGGTGGCCATAATTAAACTGCAAGTGTTCAAGGGGTGCTGGAGAGAAAACTACCGGGAATATTCCAGTGAAATTTGGTATCTACACGTTTCAGAACATGCGCAAGTCAAATATGCAAAAAAATCGCCATTTTTACCCGATAGATGGCGCTATACCGTCTTTCAATGCTCATCGACGGCATATATGCAAATTTTAAGCCCATCGAAACATAAAACATCATAAAAACATCAATACATTAAGTAAAGGCCACTCATGACTCTGAATAAGCAGGAACGTGCATTGTTAGAGAAGATATTCTATCAGAATGGTAGCAATTATTCAGCTACTCTGAAAGAATACCGGCGTATGAAACGATTAAGAAGAGGTCCAATGAGTGTCAATAAATTGAAAAATATGATTTTGAAATTTGAAGAATCAGGAAAATTGGGCGTTATTCCAGGCACAAGAGGGCGACGGCCCGTAAACCCGGAAAAAGTGCAACAAATTGATGACGCCATTGCGACTACGAGTAGCAGTTCAGGAGCCAGTATGCTGCAACATGTGAGTGCAAGAAGTGTGGCTCTGACATTATCTCTACCCTGGTCAACTGTGCATAAAGTGTTGCGCCACATTCTTCGGCGTTATCCGTATAAAATTAAAATTCTTCAAGAATTGAAACCTCATGATGACACCCTAAGATTTGATTTTGCAAACCTTGTCCTGTCGAAAATCAGTGAAGATGACACTTGGATACAGAGAATATTGTGGACAGACGAGGAGCATTTTACACTATCAGGTAGTGCAAATGCGCATAACTGCAGGATATGGGGAACGAACAAACAATACGCTAAACGTGAAGAACCCCTCCATTCCGATTATGTAACTGTATGGTGTGGAATGACTTGTGATTTTCTTGTGGGCCCATATTTCTTTGAGACCCCAACTCCAAGTGGTCCCAAACGCTCTAGTGTTACAGGGACTAGCTACGGTGCGATGTTGAGACAACAATTGATTCCAGCATTGCAAGAGAGACATTGTTTAGAAACCACGGTATTTATTCAGGACGGAGCACCCCCTCACATCGCTAAAAATGTTAAAAAATTGCTGCATGATACCTTTGATGCGGACCAAGTCATAAGCAAAGGTTTCGACAACGCTTGGCCCCACGTTCACCGGACCTTAACCCTTGCGATTTTTATTTGTGGGGACATCTGAAAGATATGGTTTTAAGAGAATGACATGCTTCTGTTGCTGAATTGAAATCTAGCATAACGAGACACGTTAGGTGTGTTACACCACAGATTTTAAATGCGACGGTGGACCATGCTGTTTTACGTTTTTAGCATGTGGTTGCATCTGGTGGTTCACACATTGAGAACATCATGTAATAATTTCATTGAATAAATAATGGCTTGTTTTCCAAAGCGTCTTTATGGATTGTTTAATTTGTGATCTTATTTGCGCTAATTTTTATTACATGTTACTGTAAAAATTTAATTACTGAAGAGAATTGTATGGAATTTTGATAGACTGTAAATGTTATTTTATATTGTTTATATGCCTCTTAGAATGTCATTATGCTCTGTCTATCGATTTTGGAGGTTGTATATGCCACCGGTGAACGTTTAAATACGGTACAGCGCCATCTATCGGGTGAAAATGGTGATTTTTTTTTGCATATTTGACTTGCGCATGTTCTGAAACGTGTAGATACCAAATTTCACTGGAATATACCCGGTAGTTTTCTCTCCAGCACCCCTTGAACACTTGCAGTTTAATTATGGCCACCCTGTATGTTGCTTCACAGCGTATGCAGTATTTTATTTCGGTTATGTCTAAAAGACATTCGTGAGATTATTACAGAAAGAAGGCTAAAAAAAGAAAAGAGTAGGCTTCACAGCTACCATCTAGTATGTCCTCATGGCTTAAGCCAAGCGATATTCATGAAGGTAAGCAACCAAGTTAATTGTTTGTTTATACCTGCTACACCATATAACAATTTATATGTATTATTTATGTTCTAAAAATCTCCTTTTCTATGCAATAACTGAGTTGATATGTAAGAAAATAATTATAAATCGCTTTTTTATTAACCCTAGAATGCTACCCTTTCGTCTCCTGGACGAAGATCATAACAAATAATTCTTCAGAAATTCTTCGGCTCCAGTATTTTATTACAGAAAATCTCTGCTTAAAAGGAAAAAAAGTCCTTTTTTTCCAAGTAGAGATTATTTTCTGTAATAAAATACTGGTACCAAAGAATTTCTGAAAAATTATTTGTTATGAGCTTCGTCCAGGAGACGAATGGGTAGCATTCTAGGGTTAAATTCTTCTAAATTTAGATATTCTTGTAATTAACAGACATTTTCGTCTAAAAAATGAAAACGAAACTTACTCTGTTGAGAATTCAACGCGTTCTGGTCCTTTGAAGACATTTTATTTATGTAGTTAAAAAGGTTTTCTATCCATGGGAATCAGTTTTATGTTTTTATTTATGCATATCAGTTGTTAATAAGCCTTTTAAATTTTAATTTCCGAAATATCGCACCTATACTTTTTAAAAATTAATTAAATCTTTCATTAGAAATGTTTATCTAATGAAACATGTTAACTAAAGTTGTGCTTCACAGTCACGCCACTTGTACTAATTTTGAAGCAAAAAAGTACATTAATTAAATTTAAACGGCATAGGTTAACATAGCAATAAATTTAAAAGTTACTTTTAATCGAGATCGTCATGATTGTTTACATTTCTTGCAATGCTTGTATTTTCGCTTCAAATCTCCTGTTTCTTTTTACGTACAATAACGAATAAAGTTTATAACAGTTCTACTATAATTTTTAAAAAGTTATAGTTATTTGAAAAAAAATTTCCCGTTTAAAAAAAAATGCTTGCTTCTTTATTTCTAATGTAGGTCAATTGTAGGTTTTATTGACTTCTTCAATGTCAGCCAGAAAACTGGAGAAGCCCTTACAGAACTCATTTTACAGAAATTAGAAAACGATGATCTAGCTTTTAATAACTGTAGGGGCCAATCCTACGACAATGGCTCCAATATGTCCGGAAAATATAAAGGAGTCCAAACCCAAATATTGCAAGCAAATGATTTAGCATTTTTTGTTCCTTGTTCTGCTCATACCCTCAACCTTGTTGGTGTAAATGCTGCCAAAATTTTACCAGAAGCCGAGACTTTTTTTGGTATCTTAAATTGTCTTTACAAATATTTTAGTGTCTCAACTAGTAGATGGGACATTCTAAGAAAACATGTGCCTCTTTCACTAAAATTACAAAGTACTACTCAGTGGTCATCAAAACGTGAATCTGTAATAACAATTTATAAACATATTGGAAAGATCATAAATGTTCTAAAGGAATTACAAACTGACCCTTTAGCAACTCCTGAAACAAAAACAGAAGCTTCTTCACTGCTCTTTAATATTACCAAATTTGAATTCATAGTGATGACATGCTTCTGGCATAAAGTGCTGACTCAACTCGATATAGTGAACAAACTTTCTCAAAGGGAAGACATGACGATTGATAGGTCTGTAAAACACTTAGATGGTCTCATTAACCCCTTCGGGACCGGCGGCTTTTACACAAATTTTATTCGGTTGGCACCACTTTTTTTAAAAAAGCTACCTTTACTTAAACTATCACAACAATGCTCTAATTAGAGAAAGCAAATATTACTTTTATTTTTTACTGGGGCCTAAAACAAATTCTGTATTCTCTTTTTGAGGGTGCATATATGGACCCATGGTCCCGAACGGGTTAATATGGTAGATTCAGAAAGGGCAAGTATTGCAACTAATGCAACACAGGATGTGAATGGTATTGCTATTGATATTGGTGTTGAGGCAAAATTTAGGGAAACGAGGAAGACAGAAAAAGAAGAGGTTTTTTGATGAGCTTTGTTAAGATTAAAGTAATGATCGTGAGAAATTCAAACTAAAGATCGTTGAAGTAGTTGACAGAATCCTAACTGAATTAAGAAACAGATTTGAAGCTATTCAAATTCTCTATGGTATGTTTAGTTTTCTTCATGGAAAGCATTTCCTAAAAGAATCATAACAAGCGCAAACTGAGCAGTTGGCAAATATGTATAAAAACGATATAGATAAAGAGGAACTTCTTCTGGAAGTCGAAAGCTTCAAATATCATGCACTGGAGTTCGACCAAAAGATGAAGTCAAGTTCGGCTATTGAACTGCTAAGAATTATAAATTTATATGGACTTCAGAATGCTTATCCAAATCTAACTACTTGTCTAAAAATATTACTAACACTACCTGTATCCGTCGCTTCTAATGACAGAAGTTTCAGTAAATTAAAATTGATTAAAAGATATCCAAGAAATTTAACAAAAGAACAACGATTATCCAGTTTATGTATAATAAATTTAGAAAATGAGATAGCTTACAAATTACTTTATGCCGACATAATAAAAAATTTTGCATCAAAGAAAACACGCAAAGTAAATCTTTAATAGAGGGTATTGTAGATGTTAAAACCGGTATATTTTCTGTAATTTTTGTATTGTGTAATATTGTACTTTTTATATAGGAAAAATACATAGTAAAAATACAGATTTTGAGTATTGAGTATTAATATTACTTCCTTAAGCAATTGTTTACGCAGATTTTATTCTGATATTCTTGGGAGCAAAGGGGGGGGGGGCGCAAATTTACAATCTTGCCCCGGCTAAAATTTAGTCTAGATCCGTCTCTGCAAATACCAGACACATATTTGTTTAGCTTCCGAAAAACGTCAAAAATCTGCCGCTCCGACCGGTGCTGGCGAGTTTTGATCTCTCCGCGGAAACATACACAGAATTACGTCACGAGCGCTCAACCCAATGAGTGAGAAGCTAGCTCCAGCCCAACGAATGAGGCTAGATGGCGAGGCTAAAACATTAAAGAATCCCTTACTTTGGTGCGGACCAATTTAGAAGTTAAAATCCAAAGCGCGCGAAAGAATCAGAGCAATAATAATAATAATAATAAAAAGAAAATGGCTTTTAAAAACATTCGAAATGAGAACGCGTCTCAGAATTTTATAGATTGGGGAACTGATAAAAGTTACGAATGATCTTAAATTTTAGATTAAGATTTGGAATAAAATAATTATTAATATACGGATATTTACTTTTAAAAGGACTTTAAATAGGAATAGATATTATTAAGAATTAAGGAAATACTGACTATGACAGAAGTTAGATTAATTTTAAAAGATTAATGCGAATAAAATTGAAGGCTACGAAGGAAATAAATTTTTATATAACATATATATATATATATATATACAGTAGACACCCCCAAATCCGCAACCTTTAAAATCTGCGAACTCCTAAAATCCGCACATCGTTTCAGATGTAAACAACGAAACTTACAGTTAAGATGTAGGTGAAACATTTAAGATTATTTTTTATTTTTATATCATTCTGTACATATTTTAATATGAAATTCTAATTAATTTGCTTGAACTGGTATAAAATATATAGTTTTCTCATGAAGGAAGCATAAATTTATTTCTGAAAAATTTCAAAATACCGCTGACATCAGTGGCGATCACAAACGTTTTACCAAATGCATTTATGTATTAATCAAAATTTTTGGTTATTAAGTATGGCTAAACATGAAGTAAAACTTGTTATTTTAAGATTTTTATGTGAATTATAAGTGTACATTTAAAAGGAAAGTTTCACTCAAAAGTTGAAGAAAAATTTCTCTCATCATTATGCATATTTAGTTATGTATTATAAATAATTTTTTCGACCTATACTTGTAATATTAAAAACAAATGCATTTTCTTAATTTTTATTATTTTACTTTATTGTAAGCATTCATTATAATTTCCAGTGCATTATTAAATTCAAATTACTGCTTAAAAATGTAAACAAAACAGTGACCAAGAAATTTCAAAAATTCTAAAATCCGCACAACCTCTGATTTTAAGCTATGCGGATTTAAGGGAATCTACTGTATATATATATATGAAATGAAGTCCGAAATAAAACTGTGGACCTGTAGCAATGGTAGAGCGACACATATCTTATGCACTAAGCTGCCGGGTTTCAGTAAGGTTCATTTAACGAGAGAAATATTTCGCAAAAAGTCTGAAATATTTTATTTTAATTTTAAAGTTTTAAAGTCGATATTATATATTTAAAAAAAGTCAACAAAAATATCGCCAGTTTTTTTTTATTGATATCTATAATTGAGTAAATATGCGAGAGACAAAATTCATGAAAATAAACTGAATTACCAATAGAAAATGGTATGAAGTGTTCCCATTTCTTCACTTCTTGGCCATCATCAGTCAAGAAACGTTCTGGCCGGAATTCATCGGCATCTTGGCCCCAGTACTCAGGATCGTGGTGTACAGACCAAAGATTGCCTAATAGAACCGAGTCTTTTGGTACAAAATATCCATTTATCTCACCATCCGTTAGGGCACTATAAATCAATAAAATGGTAAGAAGTAAATTAAAAATAAAGATGTTTTCCATTTATATATCAATTTTCTAATTATTAGTGTTTAACAGTTTTATTTTCCAATACTTTTGTCACACATTGTAAAGTAATTGGTGTATAAATCAACAATAGCTCAAAAGAAACAAACTTGTGCGAAATATTATTATACCATAAAACGAGTTGAAATGTTTGTTAGTTGAGGTTTCGAGAATTTTTAGAAAGCGTTTAGCTGGAGCCTGGGTAACAAAAACAATAAACCTTTCTGAGTGTGGAAGGAGCAAAGTATCAATCATTATGAAAGGTTAAACGGATGCTGGTAAGATGATGTCTTCAAAACACAACGATGGACGAAAGACATGCCGTACACACACATAAAAAGACATTTTCGCGCTCATTTTATGAAGCAGTGGCAGGATCACTTAGGACTACACGGATAAGGGTAGATATACCAATGATCTAGTCCCAGTGATATCCTTGGATCTTCTCCTGCTCACTCATTCCACTACAGCTTTCCTTAGCGGTCATGGTCCTTTTGGGGCCTACCTCTTCAAGTTCAAAAGAGCCCTTTCTCGTCTTTGTGAGTGCGGTAATGTTGCTCTTGCCTCTCATTACTTCTATAACTGTCCTTCAACAGATCACTGGCATATTCGCCGTCCTCCTGTACTTCTGGACAGTTGGCTGGCAGTTGGCTGGTTATATTATCGCGCCTGGCTTTGCTCTCAAAGCTTAAAAACATCGTTAACTTTCTATGTGACCTTTCCATCTTAATCCACCTCTGAGCCAGAACTCGGGTTTCTCTTTGTTCATTGTCCATTGTCATGTCGGAGCTTTGTCTTCTCCGTCAGTGATATTTCTTTGTACCATTGCATTTTTCACAAATATTGTTTTCGTTATATTCATTTATCTACTCTTCCCCACACCCGCCCTCTGTCGCCGCTCTTACCAGTGGGCTAACTTTGGCAGTTTTGTATAAATTTTAAAAGCCATTAATAAAGGGGATCGAGAGGGACATCCCTGCTCAACAGACTTGGTTTCCTAGTCTGAGCAGTCCCTCTTGGACAGACAAAGCTGACTAGACTGGTGTTGTACCACACAATGTGCTAAAAAACCCCCAAGCAGTCGCTATCCGAGATAACAACTGAAATAAACAGCCATCTCCAGGATCTCGTTTAAATAAAAAGTGTCAGAAAAAATTCCACACCGTGAACTCACGGCAAGGGACAATTTGTAAATCATTGGTAAGATTACATTCACATAGTGATGTGAGCTCACCGAAGATAGCCCCAGAGCATAGCAACAAGTCATCTAGTGTGATAAATCAGCATTATTTAAATATAGCATTAAGGCTGCTCGTCAGTAAACTTCCCGATTCCCCTCGCTAATGTTATTCCTATGGGCGTAGGTTGCATTCGTATTTTTAAAATATATCCGCGGAACATTAATATTTTTAACTTCTGTTTTCTTTGTATTGTTCTTAAAAAATGTCTCTTTTTTTTCTTAGTTGTAAATTTTTTTTCTAAAATATATACTTAATTTTATATGAAATGTTAAAACCGTATTCAGTTTCGCTAAGATTTTAACTCATAAAAATATAAATTAGGCACATAGTTTAGAAATATTTTGATAACTAAGAAAAAAAGAGAAATTCTTTAAGAACAGTACACAGGAAACAGAAGTTAAAAATATTAATTTTCCGAGGAGATATTTAAAAAATACGAATGCATCCTACGCCCATAGGAATAACATTAGCGAGGGGAATCGGGAAGTTTACTGACGAGCAGCCTTAATTAGTAAAAGTTATAAATTGGAATTAGCTGTATTTTGATACGAGGATTTGTGGTACAGTTAGTAGAGGGTGATTACTTTTTTTTTTTTCATGTGCTGTACTATGTACTAAATATTCAAGCAAAGTTTACTCAATTTTAGTACTTTGCTCAAAGATAGTTTGTCAGATTACTTATCCTGAGCAAACGACTTTCTCAAAGTAACCTTTGTCGGATACATTAATATTACAAGCTTTCTCCTTTAGAACTATACACAGTCGATAAAATAATAGTGTTA